>RDEW01000057.1:79919-94858 GCA_011109175.1 Dicyema japonicum | reverse complement strand
CCGAGCGAGGCCGCCATCTCGGGAAAATTAGAAACGACCCCCGCGAGCTCAGCTGGCTTTTTGAGCGTGTCTCAATAGCCGTACTGAGGGGGAACAGTTTCTCAATTCTCTCGGCGGCCAGTAGCTGAGTGCCTTTCTAATTTCATTGTTTTGTGATTCTTTTGGTTGTTAAATAATATTAATTAAAAACAAAAAAATCAGTAAGTTTCGACTTGTTTCTTCTTAGAGTTTGGATCATTGAAGATCCAATGTTTTCAATATACTCAAGATTTTCTATATTAAAGAATCAAGAAGACTTGATTATAGAACTCTTTTAATTTGTTTAAAGCGATAAAAGCCTCGTTAATGGTAACAACTTTCTGACTTTGTTCACACGGTTCTTCGCTAATTTCTTGTTCTATTTTTTCTGAATTATTTAATTCAAGTTCTTCACTTTCATTATATTCAATCTCAATATAAAGACTTTCTTCTAACGGATCAATAATATCCATTTTTTCCAGAATATTATCATAATTTTCAATTAAGGGATTTTCATAATTAATATTTTCATTGTTTTGAGTCCATTTTGCATGAATGAAACAATTTAAAATTAAGGAACTTTCTATTTTGTTCCAAGCATAATATGTAAATAATATTGAATCTTTTATGCTTAGTTGTTTGTGTGCAACATAGGGGTTTGTCCCAGCTTCAATTTTTTGAATTATATTAGAAAATTTTAGAGAATTAAATTTACATTTATACGATTTAATTATGCCCTGATCCATGGGCTGTAAAAAAGATGTTGTATTAGGTGGTAGAAATAACATCTCAATTTGTTTTAATTCAATCAACCTAATCAACTATAACACAATCCCAACCACATGGAAAATGTCACAGATCCACCCAATTCTGAAGCCCGGAAAGCCTAAAGACAATCCTGCTTCATATAGACCATCTCTCTATTATGCGTCTCATCCAGAATCCTGGAGAAACTAATATTAAAACTGATCCAACCATCTCTCCCACCTGTACCGTTCCAGCATGGTTTCAAGAAAGGACTATCTACATCGTCATATCTGAAAAAACTTTCTAACTTTATCCACGAAGGCTTTAAAATCAAGCCTATCCAGCAAAAAACAACCCTTTGCTCAGTAGACATACAAAAGGGTTCGATTCAGTTCCCAGAAAGAACCTTATCCGCAAGATCTTTACCTCGAATATCCAACCGAATCTCAAACTATGGCTAGCAAACTTCTTGAGTGGACGTCGAGGCCTTGTAAATCATGGCCAAATAAACTCTGTTTCTAAACTGTTGCCAACGGTGTCCCTCAAAGATCACCACTGTCTCCAATTCTTTTCAACCTGTATATGAGCGACATTCCAACCCCTACTCACCAGGACGACATCTTACTTTCCTATGCTGATGATATTATCATAGGATCACGGGACCCAAATCTAATCACAGCAATCCAAAGACTTCAGGGAAAATATTAACAACATATCTTCTTGGCTATGTGCAAACCAGCTGAACCTAAGCCCCGAAAAATGCATGACCACCCTATTCACGACTAACAAAAAAATATCCAACTCCGAAATCAATGTCGTTTGAACGGAACAAGAATCCCGCAGACAAAAACTCAGGAAATACTCGGTGTGACCTTTGACACCCACTTCTCATTCTCTAAGCATATTGACAGCCTTACAACCAAACTAACGAAAAGATTAAACTTCTTAAAGGCCTTTCTTGGTACTTGCTCGGGAATACAACAATCCTGGTTCAACACTTTATACAAACAATATCTCGAGCCCTCCATTGACTATGCTTGTGGTGCCTGGGGACCATATCTGGCCCCAACGAATCTGCAAAAGATCTCGAACCAACAGCGAAAGGCTGCGAAGTCTATCTCTAGTTTCACTGAACGGCCTATAAAGCCAACGGCTTTCGAAACGCTTGTAAGGAGAGCGGGCTCTGTGTTCTACGGTAAAACATGCTGGCAACAGCCCAGGCCCTTGGATCCTCGTCCAATCAGAAGATGCGTCGGAACAACGGCCGAACACAGAGAGAAGATGCGTAGTCTCATCGGCAATGTCGGGATCACCTAATTAATCTTGTTTTCTGGCCTGACGGTGCTCTTGGTTTTAATAATAATAATAATAATTAATTGGATTCGGACGAACGCTTTGAATCACCGAAAATTTAAAACATTTTTAACTGAAACGGATTATGGTGATGTCCTTCTTTTTGAGATGGTTAAGCCGTAGCTCTTGTCTCAGAAGGTAAATTTCTTTTATATTTATATATAGCTTTTATCAACTTCTTCCTGAAATTATTTTATTCACTGAAAATAAAGTGGACAATACACTATTGAAAGACAAAGGATGGGTAGCAGATTTAGCATTTTATGTTGATATATCTGTACATCTGTCTACCCTGAATGTCGAACTATAAGGCGAAAATAAGCTTAATTATCAAATTTATGGATATATTGATGCATTTGCTCAGAAATTACGTTTATGGAAAACGCAGATATCTACTAAAAAATACATACATTTCCCATATTTGTCGGAAAATTCCGAAGGTGGTTCAACTGAAAAATATTTAAAAATAATTGAAGATTTAATTTCACAATTTGAAGCAAGATTTCAGGTATTAGTATTTAATTTAAACTGACAGAGCTTTAAATAGGGCTTAAATTCAATGAGATTATTTGCGACTCCACTAATTATGAAAAGTGAAAAGGTTTCCGGAATTTACCAACTGGAATTAATTGATTTACAAGCTGATATTGAACTGAAAAGTGTGTTCAGCAGCATTCAATAAACGAATTTTATTCGAGACTTCCAGAGGGCCGATTTCCGAATCTAATCAATAATGCTAAAATCAATTTAGAGATGTTTGGATCAACATATGTCTGCGAATCGACATTTAGTAAACTTGTTCGAATTAAAACGAAGTTTCGCAACAAATTGACTGATAGTCATCTAAGTGATTTGTTGCGTACTTCAACTATTAAAATTAAACCTAATTTTGATTTTGTAAGTAATAAATAATTGTTAAAAAATATTGGTGGCCCCTGTAATTTTTTTTATGTTTGTGGCCCCTGATTAAAAAAGCTTGAGAATCACTGGTTTAGAGTTATTAAAAAGTTATTGAATAAAATATCTTTGTCTTATGGCGGTAAAGGAAATTAAAGCTAGTGTACAAATTGCGTAAAAGGGAAATTGCGTACATCCTTTTGACTTTATTACAGTCGATAAAAGATACGAGAAAAGTGGTTGGCTATTTACCAGGTGATCCATGTGGCAGATAAGTGAGTTTCGATAATTATTGAATCCAGTAGAATAGACAAACTTATTCGAATATTTACCAAGAGATGATTGACTCTTTAGCTCATATTTTCTCGTGATTTTTCCAGGATAAGTAGTTGAATGATTGGAGAGTATTCTAGTAATAATTTGAGATATATAGCTATACTCCATTACTACAAATAGATAGCTCTATACATGGAAAGCAGTTATTTCTATCAATTAGACTTTAATTCCTCTAATTATTAGAGGAACGTTAAAGAAAGACATGGAATAACTTAAATCTTTTCACAGAAAACTCTTTGGTAATTCTTAGCAAAAGAAAATTTCGAACAAAACATGATACAGGCTGACCAATAAGTTTGGATGTTCTTGAAGCTCGTTGGGGCCTCTTTGAACACATCTTACGGATGAATGAAGGAACATTTTGTAATGCCGCTATGGAAGAATTTTTCTGCCATAATGAATATCCAACTTTTAGAGGACGTCCAAAAGGATGTTTTCCCAGAACACTTGCGGAGGATTATGCTGCTATCGGGGCCGATTGATGGATGCCGACGATCTGGACGAAATCAGAAGACGAGCAAGACAACGGAATGAATGGAAAAAGATTAACGACGAGAATAGTTAAGAACATGGCACAAGCGAAACCATAAACACTGTTTATTGGTAACGCGGACGTGTATTAACTAACTTAACTAACTTGCCAAACTAGCAAAATTTCTTTTGTAAATAAATGGATGCTTTATTGAATCCGGTATCTTTGAATGGAACGTGTAAGTCAACGTTATAATTATTAACTTAAGAAAGTTATTTTTAGTTTCTGTTTTTTTAATTTGAAGTATTTTGTTAGATCAACCTCATCTTTTTAGGGCCTACGTTCACTGCACGGATGGGCAGATCTAGATTCAGGGGCTACCCCTCAACATGCATGCTCTCTAAGGTTTTCCACAACACCAGTGTCTGGATATACTTCTTCGCCCTACCCTCTACTCCGAGGGGCCCCTGTTAGCTCTTAAAGAATGTTGATACAATTCCATCCCAGTTCATAACTACAGGGACGATTTTCACTTTCAACGATATCTATATATGCTTAAAAACTTGTAACCAAGTTCAATAAATTATACAGGGAAAGATTAAAAATAAATATTTCATCCAGAGCATACATTCAGTCAATGCTGGTGAAATAAAACGTCCGAAAGTTTGACAGTTTAGCAGAGGTATGGGGTGAAAATTGAAAAATATAGCTATAAGTTGTCGGAATAAAATATAATCGCGAAAAAAATATGGAGTATTGATTGACTTTTTATTCTCCAGGAAACGAATAGTTTTTACTGATTAGATTTAGTTTATATAATTTCTAACTTAGTGGAATTTTTTTTGGAATTTTAAGTCACAATAAAAAATATTCTACGGCGGGCTCGAGTTCAAATTAAATTTTAGAAATTTAAATAAATATCTTATCATTTTTATTTTTAAAATCATTTTTTCGGCGTTGCACCTCTTGATTATTGAAAATTTCAGAAATTGGAATCCTGATATCACTTATATTTGTCTGAATTTACTTGACAGGTCTGGATTCTTTAGTTAAAACTTTTTAACATTTAGGAGAATTATTTTTAAAGTTAATTGTTAAGTCTTTGTCCAGGAAAACTTGCTTACTCGATGGGCTGGATGGATACAGATTTCTGGGGGTCCTCGAAGATAAGAGTAGCAACGTTCTAAAAAATTAAGTTATGGAGAAAATCTATGAAGAAGCATCCACGAAGATTAAAAACTTGACCAAAACTAAATTAAACTCAATAAACTTGTTCAAGGCTATAAAAGAACACGCACTCTCCTTTTATAACTATTACAATGGACTGATTGATATTGAGCCCGGAGAGTTTGAACAGATTTATAAGAATATCCGTCGAATTCTTACGGACAGTCATATCCACTTGCAACCTGCAAACAATGAAAGACTTTATCTTCCAAGAAATGAATTCGAGAGAGGCCCGCAGTCAGTTAGTAATAAAGCGGAGAGAATGCTCCTCCAATTTTATGGTGATTTGGAACATAAGGATAACTACTGCCTAAGAAGAGCAGGATATTAATTCAAAGAAAACACATATGGCCACTATCGCAGAATTCTTATCTCGAAAATACAATACTGGAAATTTAAATGAATTGAAATACCGAATCTGATGAAAATCCAACGTGAATATTTACGGGAAAAAATCGAAAAGAAGCCCTTGCACTCTTTTTGTTCCAATGTCTGAAGAATACTGAAGTTGATGTTAATGAATCTGGTGGGTAGATAATCTATGGAAACAATTCCCCCCGGACTGAAGCAAGCTTGTGCCTGCTGCAAGACCGCAACTTGTTTTCAATAACGGAGAGAATAAATGCAGCCACTGCAACTCATCCAACAAGACCGTTGATCACCTTGCCACCAGGTGTGGGCGAATGCTTAACGGCCCCTATCTCAGACGCCATAACGAAGTGGTCAAATGCCTGCATCTGCATCTATGCCGCCAATATGGGATCAAAAAGTCGAAAAAATTAAAAACCCATTCAGTCCAATCTGTTACCACAAACGAATTTGTGGAAATCCGAGTTGACACTCACCTTCCGACGGATAATGCCATCCCGAATAACAAACCCGACATTTTCGTACACGACAAATCGAGCAACACAATTACACTTATCGAGGTGGGGATCACTTCACAAAATTGTCTCAAGCAGGTCGAAGTGAAAAAGTTCCACAAATACGACTTGCTGGCAAATAAACTGGGGGCAATCCACCGGGCGAAAGTGAAAATCGTCCCTGTCGTTATGACCTGGGACGGAATTGTATCAAAATTCTTCAAGAACCATCTGGAGGCGCTCGGAGTGGAGGACACGATGAAGGCATATATCCAGACACTGGTGTTGCGGAAGACCTTAGAGAGCATGCAAGCCGAGACGAGGTACGGGTTATCGATGCATGTTGAGGAAGTAGCCCCTGAATCTAGACTGCGCGTCGACATGGATATGCCCATCCGTGCAGTGAACGTAAACCCCAAGAGGATGAGGTTGATACATCAAATTACGAAAACAGAAACTAAAAATAACTTAATTTATCATAAGTTTGTTAACAAACAACTCAAATATAGACATTGTTGGTAACATTGGAGTGCCTATCGTAGAATACAAATTTGTTTTTGAAAATATCTAACACATTTGACGAAGAACACAAATCAGCGGCACGATTCTATAATTGCTGTCGATGAACAAAACAATTCCGAAGTGAGAAAAAATAGTGGGGAGATAACTTTGGGAGTAAACGTACCATAAAAGAGGATGCTTGATTGTTTTTCTGGGATCCAAATAATATCGCATTTAATGTTATGTTTCCTTTTCATTAATCTGAAAAAACAAAAGATGATTGTCAAATAACCACAAAAAATGGTCTCTAGTTAACGATAATTTAATCACATTCTTGTCTATCCGCAAGTCTTAAAAATATTGATTAGAGGAAAATGCACTTTTATTTTAATTTGATCGTAAGGCGTTGCTACGAGTATAAACACGGAAAAGGAAGATTCCATTTCCGTGATACTAATGAAAGCTTAATCGAGAGAAAATGTAGATAATATACTTTGCAATCAATACGTCTGTATCGACTGATTAGCGCCTTTATTGATATTTCGCCGTTCCACTAAGCCTACAAAAATACTTTCTGGCCGTAATCTTGTTTTATAATCTCCCACCTACTTACCAGAAATGATTCCATTTATCTCAAATTATAAGAAGCAAACGGGAATGGATCCTTATTTACAAGTACCTCCACACCTTAACGACGGCTCGTACACGAAAATCTCTACGATTGTACGGAACGAGTCGATTCCTTGTTTTCAAGTCAACGGAGAAAAGAGACTAGTTCTCTCAGTATTTCTCAATACTGTTCTAAAAGACATTTCCCTTAAAAAAATCAACGAGACCTGTCAAAAAATGAATGTCGTATGTGGGAGATGCAATGTACTACAACTAATGGCACTCAAAAATTCAAAAACAATTCCTATCGAAGCTCCTGGCTGCGGTTTAATAAATCTTTCCGAGGCTGAGCGCCTGTGCCAATTGCTTCTTCCCGAAAATCTACCAATATATGAGTTCCCTTTGTCGGAACAGGCAACATTAATTCATCACTACTGTTTTGGAAGATCAAATGGATTTTTTGAACAAAAATTGTACAACACCGAGTCCGACAAGTGCATAATATGCCAGGAATGTTTCGGGATGTTAAACCCTGAGGAGTTCGTTATGCACACGCACGACATTAAAATAAGATCAGTAAAGCACTGGGGACTTGAACGATCCAAATGGCGTCATTTTATATTCGCGTCTAACAACTCCGATCCCTTTTGTGTACAAATCATTGAAGATATGAAGAATAAGTTTATACATAATTCTGTAGATTATATTTGCTATATTTTTTAGGATGATGAAATTTCAAAGGATTCCTTTATAAAGAAAGATATGCCAATTAGAGAGGCTGATCTTAGGGCTTGGCCTCATATCACAATTGTTAGGTGAGTAAAAAGCTTGATTTGTATATCCCAAAATCGCTTAAAATAAGAGTATTATTTTTAAGTAATATTACTAACATATTAATGTTTCCTTATTTCAATAACTAATTGCCAATATTTAGTGAACCCGTTAATGATAATTACGAGAAAATTGGAGAAGAATCAAAATCAATCAAGTAAAATATTCACATTATTTTAATCAAAATGTTAATTAAATCTAATTATAGATCCGAATTGACATCCGAGAAACTCTTATTGGAAGTGGACGAGCTCGGTTTTTCATGGGAATAATTTAATTTAGTAAATAAAGAGAACAGTGGCATAGACTCGACTACGATATTTCAGAAACTCAGCAAAGAAATTGAAAACAATAAATTTCTTTTAAATTCAGACCAAATTAAAACCATTTCAAAACTTTTCGATAATCAAATTAACCAAATAAAATCAGAAATGACAAAGAAGCATACATTTGAAGTAAATATAATTAATATTAAATAACAAGTACAACATAATGAAGAATGAACTACATAAAACATCAGAAGAAAAAAAAAATTTATCAGTTAAAGTTAAAAAACTTAAAAATCAAAATATTTTTCTCCGTAAAAAAATTAAGCAATTTAACATGTAATATAAATTCAATATATTTTAGATCTTTAGGAATTAAAAATAGTTCTCCAAAAGATATTAAAAACTCTGAAGTAGATATTACATAGATTATACCGATAAACATTCACAAAATAAATTTTTAACATTATATTATATGATTAATTTTATGAAAACTAATTTTAAATTATTTTTCAAAATTGGTTACTTTGGTTTTTTATCATTATTTTATTGATACTCGAATGCATTTTTATGAAATCAACAATTTTACCAGTTTTAAAGTTATTATATTATATAAAAAAAGTCTTATAGTCAAAGACCAATTAGAAAATTTTAAACGTTTTTGCGTGTTTATGCGTGCTTTGTTTGTTAATGGTTCGTGGTTTCATGGTAACTAAGTAATTGAGATTGTCAATTTTTGTCATAATTTATTATACACCAATTAACGTTTATTCTTTAATTAATTTGATTGCAAAAATATACAATACAGTAGGACCCCGCCCCAATAGAAAAGTGCCCCAAATATAGAGAGTATACTAAATTATTACATTTTTAACCTCTCTATTCGTATTTTTAAATAATTATTTTTACAATACAATGTTTTGCTTCATATTGCAAAAAGGAATCAATTTATTTATGAAAAATAATCAGTTATTTTGTTCCCAATGGAATATTTGTTTCTTAGCATTTTTGAAATTTTAATCCTAAATTCATAGTATTCTTTAAACCCTTCAGGACAAATGTTAAATAATGAAGATTCAAGATTATTCATAATTTTTATTTTATCTTTTAAATATAGCCCATCCATCTCATTATTTCCACTATACAAAGCCTCATTGTCTTCTATTCCACTTATTTCAAGTTCTGTTAAATCTGAAATATGTTCATCAATTAATTCGGATTTTTTTTTGAATTTGTTTCATGGACAAATGTTCTTTGCTCATTTATCTTTTTCCAACAATTCAATATTGTAGTTTTTGTTACACGAGTCCATGCTTCTCCACAAATGCGACTACTTGTCTCATGTTGATCTTCAACAGGGCATCATAGTATTCATTAGCATCGTCAAGACATATCATTTCACATATCATCAGACATAACAGTTCCTTTTCCAATCTTGTATAATCGACAAATTTTTCTTTCTGACATATTTTGATTTATTAAAGAATCGAAAATCTGTTGTTTCAAATGACGACTAAGCTTCGCAGGCATGCTGACAATTATTTGAAAATGAATAAATTAAAGATAAAAATTAAATAATAGATTTTTAAATTTTCTATAGAGAAAGTGCTCCAAAAAGCGGGGTTTTTATTTTGAATTTAGACTACATATTGAACGAAAAATGTGAAAAAATGTAAAAGATCATTTATTAATTATATTTATTTAAAAAATCGCCCCAAATACAGAGGGTGCCCCAAATATAGAGGGTGCCCAGGGGCCGGGGTTTGATTGGGGCGGTCCTACTGTATATTGAAAAATTTTGATTTTCTTCTATTAACCCTTTTTGCTATTTTGTTTTTTCAAATGTCACATTCATGTTTGAAATGTTAATAAATTTAAATTACAAACTTCTAGCCTATATTGCTTTTTAGGAAATTTATGATAACGGTAAAAACTGTGGTGAAACTTTTGAATATTTAAGGATAAAGTTTTTAATTTTAGTTAAAATTTTTTTTTTGCTTTTAAACACAACAGTGACACATTATACAAATTCTTAATTTTTTAACGACGATTCCGTAATTCGATTTTTAAAGGTATCCAAGATTTATTAAAAAGGGACTCTCGTGCATATAAACAAAAATTGAAGACGTTGTTGATATGTTTAAAGATTTTGACAGTTGTTTTAATATTATTATTTTTTGATTACAGATGACATTATTCTTATATACAGTGCCCGACAAAAGAAATTAGATTTGTTATAAATCGACTTTTTCTTTAAAAAATTATAAATGAATATTTAAAACAATTCTTAAGATTCGAATTATTTGTTTAATACTAAAAATTATTTTTGCCTTTAAAATTGAATTTTAACGCAAAATTCAAATTTTGCTAGACATAATTAATTGGATTTTTGTTGTTGATTTGTTCTGTTTAAATGAACCGTAATTCAAAAATTCATTTATCGGATTTTACAAAAGGGTGATAATTGGACATTTTCTTCAGGAAAAACAATTAAAGAGATATCTAAAATGCTGAAATTCCAAGATCGACTGTGGGTTTGTGACGAGAAAATTTTCCAAAGACGGCACCACAATGCGAAAAATTGGATCAGGACGTCGCCCTAAATTGTCTTCAGATCAAAAAAACACATTAAAATTAATCTCGAGAAATAAACCATCAATTTCTGCTGTGTCTCTTTCTGAAATTGCCGAAACCAAATTTAATGTTGACGTCTCTCCCAAAACAATTGGTCGGATACTGAATTCATTTTGGGTTATATGCCCGAGTAGCAAAACATAAACCTCTTTTGACTTCAAAAAACATCAATTCCAAATGGTTAATTTCGAAAAAGTTTTTATCCATATCTGACGAGAAATGGAAGAGAGTCATTTTCTCTGATGAATCATGTTTTGAGTTTATAATAGTAAAGTACGAAAGATTGTTTACCGTAAAAACGGTTCTGGTTCTGGCTATAAAAAGTCAATATTGTGCCTACAGTTAAGTACGGTGGGGGAAAATTAATGCTCTGGAGATGCTTCTCATATAAAGGTGTGGGCAAACTTGTCATCATTAATGGAAAAATGAACAGTGCAAAATATATCAACATTTTGACAAATAATCTTGAACAATCAGTGCTGAAAATGGGCTAAACTCGTTCATTTTTCAGCAAGATAATGCCTCTTGCCATACTTCGCGGCTAGTAACTGAATATATAAAAGATAAAGAATATACAATTCTTGATTGGCATCTCAATCATCTGACCTGAATCCAATAGAGCATGTTTGGGCGATGTTAAGAGTAAATTATTGCAAAATCCACCAAAATTTGAAAGATTTGGAAACAAATTATTTGCGACATGGGAGTCACTACCAAAAAAATACCTAGAAAATCTAGTTCAAAAAGAAGTTTGTAGGTTTATGAGGCGCGTGGGGGGATATCAACTTATTAAATTTTAATTCTTTTTATTAAAATAAAAAAATGAAAATAATTATGTCCGGCAAAATTTGAATTTTGCGTTAAAATTCAATTTTAAAGGAAAAAATAATTTTAATATTAAACAAATAATTCGAATCTTGATAGAAATTGTTTTCATATATTCATTTATAATTTTTTAAAGAAAAAAGTCGATTTATAACAAATCTAATTGTCGGGCACTGTATATAATTAACTTCTCAACCTTTTTAGCTCAAGGGCCAAACCAATAATTAAGAATTCTTTTGGGGGCGCATAAAAAATATTTTATGTTATTAAAGAAAAGAAGAAATAATAAAAATAATAAGAAAAGAAGGAGAACCAATGTGGGACTTGATTCTGTTTGGCGTCTATTATTTTCTAGAAACGAAGAGTAAATTTCCAAGAAAATGTACGTAAAAGTTGAATTAGATGTTCATCAGTCAATCGATTTTCGATACTTTGGTTTTTATTCGCGCAAGTTTGCTGAAAAGCGCTACACATGCATACTTTGATCCGAAGACTGATGCATTTTTTTGAGCATTAGCGACCAAGTTTGGATATTTCCATTGTGGAATTCTCTCAAAAATCAAGTAGCTCACTTGACTTAAATACCGCAGTATGTTGTAAATCTGACTTTATTTCAAGTAGATCCAGTTGATATTCTTATAGAGCGTCGTTTCCATAGGTGACGAAAATATTTTCATAATAATGGATCTTTTCTAAAATCATTAAAACGTGTTTCAAATTTATCGATTAATTCACTAATAACGGAGGTATGTTTTTCGTATGATTCATCTTCTCTGCGGTTAGAAAGTATTGGAAATAAATGGTAATACCACTCGAAATTTGTATCTTCCAAAGGATTTAGTTTTAAATTTATATAAACTTTTTAGACATGCTGCTCGACTCAACCATCGTACGTTTATATGCATGAATAAATCTTCATACTCAGCATTAACATGATCGAGAAATTTCAGGATTTAATGCACGAGAGCGAATAAAATTTACGACTGAAATGACTGCTTCTGTTACATGGTCCTTTCTCATAGATTTTGCAGCTAGATTTTCTTGAGCATGTAGCATGCAGTGATGCCAAATCACAGGACTCAACTCATTATCTACTCGACATCCAGCTATGAGAACGTGAAACCCAGTTTTCCATCCAACCATAGAAGGAAATCCATCTGTAGCAATTGAAAACATTTTTGAAGGATACAAATGTGTTTTTTCAAGACAATCGTAAAATTTGCGGAATATATCACTTCCTTTGGTAAAACTATGAACATTGCGTAGCGTGAGAAACTCCGCATAAATTTTGAAGCCAGGCATGACACCCTAATAAGCACAACCATTTGCCCTAATATCACTAATATCTTTAGGGGTGTCAAAAGCAATAAAATACTGTACGAAAAAATTGGAATCAGTAAGTAGCTGGCATTTCAGATCGTCAGATATGCCATTTTTTATGTTTAGATTTTTTTTTTTTAATTTCTGAAGACCGTCGACCCAGGCTTTGCTTCCAATCGCGCCGAAGATCTTAAAATCCTTAAATACGGTCACCTTTCAAATTTTGTTTTTACGCCCATCGCGGTTGAGACCTCTGGGGTCTTTGGCCGCAAGTCGCTTTGTTTCCTACGCGGTTTGGGGAGAAGAATCGCCAAAAGGAGGGACGACCCGAGAGAGTCCTTTTGGCTTCTTCAACGCCTCTCCATTGCCGTAATTCGTGGCAACTGCTTCGCAATCCGTGGAAGCGGGAGGGCGCCCTAATCTGCGTAGTGTCTACAAAACTTAATTTTAATTTTTTAACAAATGAATCTTTAAATAAAAAAAAAAAAATTTCTAAAGAACAACATTAGTAATTAAATATTTTATCATGCAAGAGTGAAAAAAGTATCCATTTTATTAACATGGAATGGACTTGTAACCCAAAAATTCTACGATCACATACTATAAAGAAAACCCTAGAGAGCATGATTGTTTCTTATAGGAACAGAGTTGAACCGTGGGAAAGGCCTCTTGAACTGGACAAAAGAATAAAATAGATTTATCACCAAATAAGTGTGACTACAACATCGTCAGTTCCTGTCTGCACCTCGAAAAAAGACAAAGAATATTAATTAAAATTTAATGAAAAAATATTTAACAGAAATGGTATTATTCAATTAGAATCGCTTAATTAGGGGTTCAGACAAGGGAGATCTACAGCGGATATTGTATGGGAGCCATCGATGGAGATGCGCTATATCTCAAGATTCAAATGTGCAACCACGCTTTTGGGAATTGACATGTCCAGGGCCTTAAACAATTTATGCCGATGACGTGGACTTGATATCCGAAGACAAATCATCATTAATAGAACTTCTCGAAACTTGCACCAAAGCAATTAAAAAATGGTTCCTTTATGTAATAAAGAAAAAACTGATCTCGTGGAAGTAACAAGATCAAATGAAAAAATCGATGAAAGATGGCGCCATGCACAAAAACTTGGCTCTCTTCTGGGAGATAGTGAGGATATTGCAAGGAGAAAATGCTGGTATCTGTAGCAATGCACAAACTCCGGAAGGAATGGCTATCATACGGATCAGCGAATGCTCAACTCCGGACAAGGCTTTACAATGCCTTTGTGAGACCCGTGCTTATGTATAACTCCTCCACTTGGGGTTGCACAGACACGGAAACTGGTACGTCTTAACAGTTTCCACAGAGGAAAATTGAGAAACTGTTCAAAATGCAGTGGCCCTATAGAACAGTGGTTCTCAACCTGGGGTCCGCGGACCCCTTGGGGGTACGCGAAAGATTCCAAGGGGTCCGCGAAAACTTCTGAACCTTTATTTAAATTTTATTTTTTAATAATAATTTAAAATTAATATATATAATATAATTAAATGTTAATAAATAATATTTCTTTTTGATATATTATTAGATAAATTAATATATTTAATATTCAAGATTTTAAAGACGAATTTTTATTTTCCTATTCGCTTGAATCGACCACTAAAGGAGAAGATATTTTTTTAAGCAATTTCTACGTTGTTTGAGAATGTTGGGTTGTCTTGGAACAATGTATGTTGTTGCACAAACGATGGAGCACCAGCAATGCTTGGCTCTCATTCCGGCTTTAGAGGTCAAGTTAGACTGGTTAACGAGAAAACGAAACATTTGCATTGTATGCTACATCGATATGTACTAGCTGCAAAAACATTACCTTCAGATTTAAGATATGTTCTCGATGATGTCGTACATATTGTAAATTATATTAAAAAGAGTGCTTTGCAGTCTCGCATTTTCAGACTAATTTGCGAAGAATTTGAAAGAAACGGAAAGACTTTACTATTCCACACTGAAGTGAGATGGCTATCTCGGGGAAACATTCTTGCCAGAGTTTTT
>RDEW01000057.1:47681-77804 GCA_011109175.1 Dicyema japonicum | reverse complement strand
ATACACCCCTCGACATTAAAATCCGAACGCTTAATTTTAAGCAAATTTTTAATCATTTTCAATAAAATAATTTATTTGAGATTCCTTATTTGTATTATTCTAACTATTAATATAATTAATCGTTTATTTTATAAAGTAGTTTTAAAGAATAAAGCAAAAAACGAAAATTTCATNAATTGTTTAAACAAATCTGGTCACTTTTAGAATGAGTTCTCGGCAACCCATAGAAGCACCGGTATCCTGCCAAACAAGTCTGGCCGCTTAGAAGTGATGGCTGTTAACAGTCAAAAATGCAAGTTATAAATCTTAAACAATTTTTAGCAACAGTGGCAATTAGAATTTTAAAAACCATTCAGTAAATCTTTCCTGATTGAGTAGTAAAAATTAATGACCAATTATACGAGTAATAATAATCAGGAAAGTTAAATATCAGCAAATCAAAGGATTGACAGTTAACTCATCATTTTGTTAACAAGAAGAATATATAAGATAAATGGAAGCACAAGAGGGCGAACAACACATGATAATTATCTATTTATTAAGTCTTTAATATTAGTTTGTTATATTAATAATATTATAAATAAAGTATTTAACAATAATGAAAATAATTTATTTTCATTTTCTTGTGGTGACATATTTAATATGCGGATCACTGGCCATATCCGGGACAGTTCTAATATGGAAATACAACACAAACATGACACAACCAGGAATCCCCTACATCAGGTAACCCCTGGACATAATCCAAATAGTGAAATCGCCAACCTCCGTCCCCCAAGCTCATTTTTCTCCTTATATTTTACAGTCTCCTTCCTCCATGCTCTTTTGATCCTCTCCATATACCTGTGTGACAATCGACGGAAACTGACCTTGTCTAAAAAATCATAAACAACTTTACGTTTATCACTGCTATCATCACAATCATCGGATTTATAATTTCAGCCAATTTTCAGGTTTGTTACGTAATGATTTCACTGGCAGATTCGTTTTCTCGAGACTCTGCACTTGTCTGGGGCAGTCGTTGGATTTATTGCAGACGTGACGGGCTTGTTTCTGGTCTCTGTGGTGTCTCACAGTCTGTACCCTGACTACAAGAAAGGATGGACTGTGGCTGTGAGGTGATTCGTCACTGTAGTGTCGGGGTTCTCGTTTGTTTTGTGTACAGACTGAGTTGATAATCCACATTTAGATATTGTGGTACTCTTGTTGGTGAAGACTGATGTTATCGATAAGGACTGTTTGGATTGGAGTGCCTTCTGTGAGTGGACTGTATTTGTGGGGACCTTTGTGTATATGGGGACCTTCTACTGGGAGTTCAGACCTTTTTGTTTGCAAGTTAATTGGGTTGGGAATAAAAGTATGTCATTTCAGGTTGAAGACGAGTCGAATCAACTAATTTGTGATATATAAATTATATGTTTTCCCTTTTTTAAATAATTCTTTATTGAAAGTCTAATACTATGGGTGGCCCTGTGGAAAATAATAGTTCGAGTCTCGAGGAGTCGCGGAAAATTGCGTGGGTAGTCCCGTCGAGAGAGTCAGGAAGATACTATCAAACCTCCACTTACTGTCAGCTATCATCAGTGAGGTTGATGGCTCTGAATCCACTTGGATCTCTCTTATTATCGATGCTACTAAGAAGAATTCTAAGAGGGGGTTGGAAACTTATTTCAAGCAAGTACAATAGACGATACTCAAAGAACATGACCCTATGTGATGTCAAGAAACTGATGATTTTAAAAAAGGCCGATAAACCTAAAAGGATCAACTAAAAACAAAATGTGATGGACGTATTGTGTGCATTTGGCTATAAGAGGTGCGAAGAAGGGAGAACTATCCAGTCGCTAATTGAAGACTTAATACGGATTAAAAAGAAACAAATATCTGTTCACAAAACGAGGAATGAGTTCCGAAAAGACAACAGATGCTTTGAACGAAACGCAGAAGGTTCTACAGAAATCTATGCGAAAATAGTGTTGCTAAATTGAATTTTGAGGAGTAAGAATGCATGAATTTTTGGAAAAACGTTTGGAGTAGAAAAGCTGAAAACTCCGAATTCGATGGTATCGTAATTAGAATAACTAACTGCGAGACTACCACGCCCCACTTTAGGCGGCGTCTACAGCTACTTTATTTTAAAAATGGACTCGCTGCATGTCTTCCAGTAAGGAGATTATCAGAATAGTCCAAAGAGATTACATTCCAGGAAAATGGTTTTATACAGGAATCACATATTTGATCCCAAAAAAGAAGTCTGTGAAACCCCCATAATCTATACAAGATAATAACTAAATGCGTCAATTTGAAACTATCGGACTTAGTGGATTCATTTTGTCAAATTTCCGATAACCAGCTTGGGACGAGAAAGCGATGCCAGGATGTAAAAGAACAGACTCTCATTAATCAATGAATAATTTCGGCATGGATCGATGTCAAGAAGGTATTCGATTCTGTAGATCGTGACTTTCTATTCCATGAGCTAGAGTGTTCAGGGATCTCTTTGTTAGAACTTGGTTGTGGGATCTTACATTATCCCCTTAATTGTTCGTTATGGTCATGGATCCTCTCAGTCGAATACTAAATGCGAAATTTCCCAAATTGGTAATCAACCAAAGTAACCCTAATATGAAGACGAACTATTGTTCTTTGTGGACGATCTTAAACTACTTGTACATAAAGAGGATACGATTGTAGAAATGATGAAAACAGTCCGGAAGTTTTTCGAAACTGTCGGGTTGGAGATGAATCCTCAAAAATCTGCGTCCAATTTGGACAATCTTCCGTCCTGTAAACCTATGGAAGGGGTGGAAGGATACCGTTATTGGGGGTTTTAGAAGACAAAGGGAGTATTGTTCTTAAAAAAAAAGTTCTGGAGTCAATCCTGCAGAGAATTATGGAAAGAATAATTAATCTCTACAAACTTGTTTCATGCCATAAACGAATACGCACTGTCGCTATATAATTATTCTGCTGCACAAAGATGCAATTGACTTCAAGAGACGTGCACCGGATTCCCCTGTCAGAGGAGCGACAAGGTCTTTTAGGTGTATCGGTTTTAGGCCATCCACTCCGCCACTGCTACTCAACGAAAATTTTCATAAGTAAAACAGCCATTTTCTAAGTTCATTAACAGAAAACTCACAATCTTCTCGAAACCCTTGACATGACCGGATATTTTCTGCTGCATATCCAATCCACCGACTCAGGTCCCCAAAAATTGTTTGGCAATTTATACTGTCTGGTCCATGTAGTTGGATTGTCCTATATTTTCGCATATTCCATCAACGGGAATGGAGTAAAACAATCTCAGACGATTTCTTTGTTGAAAATTAAGGTTGGGGATACGTTTCTCGATAATACTGCTTCAATTCCGAATTTTCTGAGTGATTTTATTTTCAGGACCTTTCTGGGTTCCTTAGAATATTTGACAATTGATCCATATTCCGGGGACGTGACCATAATTAGTGAAATCCCTTTGACTGGCAAGACCTACTAATTAAAAATTATATATTTGTCAAAAAGTATTATTCCATGCGATATTCGTTCACTGTCTTATTGATGGCACCGCATTCCACGAGTATTCATACGTCACTCAATTCGAAACATATTCTCGTAATTGTCGTGTGTTTATCGTCTTTCCTTGAATTTTTCTTCATTTTCGTTTTCAGTTATCAAAAGTGTATTATCAAGATTTTTAAAAAGAAAGACGAACTGTATAAGGCCGATAACGAGATTTATGGATTGTGTACATTTAATCATTTATTCGAGTTTTTCATTATTGTTTGTANAAATTCGTCAGGTGGAATGGTGGCAGGGCGTGCAGGAGGTTTAACTATCGCGCAGTGCTGCAGACATTTAGGACACTTCCATGCAAATATCGATGCAGAACCACGCTTTGTAAGTTTGACGCAGTTAATCTCCGCGGAAAATAAGTGCAATCTAATATATATTAACAAATAAAGTTTAATAAATATATTAATTCAATGTCTAACCAATGAGTTATTCACAATAAAATATGACCTTTATTATAATGCTCCCACTTGTCCTATTTTTTGTTCACGTAGTGATCCAACGTGACTGTGACTTAACAAATCCGTTTTTGAAGAATTGCTTAATTTAAATAAGGCAGTTGTCAGGCTGTGATTTCATTCGAGAATATGTGGCGGAACATTCTACATCTATTGCAATTCTTAGAGGCGTTACATTTCTCAATGGAGAAATATTCACGAATTTAACCAACTTGATTATATTGTAATAGACCTATCATTAATAACAGTAACTGTAAAGGAGACTCATTAAAGAGAATACTAAACGACTCATTTTATGGGTTAGAAAGCTTATCTCGGATGTATATTCAAATATTTTAATTCATTAGATTGCTGTATGAGTGTAGTAACCTTCGTTACCTGGATGTAGATGCCGTTGCAGGTCTAGGCAGTTTAAGAACCCTGTACAAATCTTATTCTAACATTAAAGTGAGATGCCACGAAATGCCATTTTTCAGTCGCTAAAAATCAGTGGTAGGCTAAACATTAAGTAGTTTAAATTACTAACTGTGTAGTATTTCTGAGAGGCAGAAAATGTGTATATTCAGTAAGGGTTCCCAACCCACAATGTATACTTAGATATTCTTATATAAGGATTACGGAAGCGACGAACTCGGTTTTTGCGGTGAAAATCACCTTAACTAACAAAAGTGTGAGAATAGACGCAGGTTCATCTTCCGAGGCGATGTTAACGACGGAGGAAGCATTTGGTGGGTTAGTTTACTCACAATAGATTGCAACTTCTGCCGCTACCCCTTTTCAAAAAATATGATATGCAGAGAGGAGTGTGCGTAATAAAATATTTGGATGTCGCTTATTTACTAACCTGATTATTCATTCTAATATTTCCTTGTTCCACTTTTTATCTCTAATTAGTGTTACATGCAGTAGTCACTGTCTTCTTGACTAGTTTGTAGGAAGAGGATCTCCCGTTTGAGGGGACTAGTCTCACACTTATTTTTAGTTCCAAGG
The DNA here is from genome assembly GCA_011109175.1 of Dicyema japonicum. NCBI lineage: Eukaryota > Metazoa > Dicyemida > Rhombozoa > Dicyemidae > Dicyema > Dicyema japonicum. Next base: position 72,786 of record RDEW01000057.1, on the reverse strand, counting down.
TCCTTCGTCTTGCTGGAATAATATGTTTCAAAACTCCCATCAATATTGGGCTGCAACTCCTCAAACAACAGTCTCCACCGTATCCATTAAATGTTGTCCCCTAACTTCCTGGGTTGACTCCTCCATGGTTGCCTCTGCTGGTGGAGCAACTTTAATGTTATTTTCCTGAGTCGCTCCGAATCGATTATTAACCATGCCTTTTTGGAATATGAAATTTGGAAACACGACGGGCTGGTTTCTGGCACTAAATTTAAATCGTATCACATTTCATATAGTTCAGAAAGCCCTGACCTGGCCATTTCTTCATTTTGTAAGGCGAGTTGCGGTGGGAAGCCATTCGCAGCCATAAATATGTAATATAGACAATTTCGCACATAAAAAACCGATTGTATCATTCTTTGATTTATCATGTAATTTTGATACAACATTTGGTACGACTGTTGTATATAGGCTAGCAGGGGTCAATGAGGTACCCGGGGTAGCCTGGATTGAACATCTCCTGAGGGTTCCCCATTGGGGTCCACATAGGAATGGTCGGAGGCTGTCTTGCTTCTGGGGGAGGGTCAATCCGTGTCCTCGATTGCTCATCAGAATTCTGCTGTTCTGGACAGTTATGGAAAATATTACCGAGTAGGTGGTTTTCGACTGACTTGTACATCACATCCTTTAATCTGACGTTGAAGGAGAAGTTCCTGGCTTCTCCGTTGAGACCTCCGTTCTTCAGGTTGCCCTTTAAGTGAGTACTGAGGACGATCTCGAGTCTCTTGAGGCACAACAAAATCGTGCATTTTCGATAATCTCAAACTGATTGTAAATTCGATTTTTGATCTCATGGTCAAAATCTTCTAATAATGGCGGAAAAATAAAGACTGAACAGACTCGGTCGTTCATGCAAGTACGGAACCCCCAACTAATGGTAAGGTAAGGCTGATATTAACCGAGGATTTGACCCGACACTGCTCTGAGACAAGCGACCTTCTCTCCGACCATCCATCGGAATTTGAGTCACTATCATTATCTTAAGAACCTGAGACTGTTTGGTATTGCTCAACCAGGGATGATTCCCAATCTTTGGGATTTTCAGTCGGTAGTTCCAAGTTACAANAGTCTCCATGTTTCCATAAGTTGGGTATCCGAACGTGATACATTAACAACGTCAGTCTTGTCCGTGTTCATGGTTAGAAACCATTCCCCGAGTTTTCCCGGTGCAATCTCCAATAGTTTGAGGAGCGCGGATTTGTCGGCCGACACAAAGTCGACGTCATCGGCGTAAATTACTTCGGTGATTGACCCCTCATATAGGCTTCTCAACTCTCGCAAGGCAGCCTCGAGGTAGATCACAAACAGCAGAGGCGAGAGAGAGTCGCCTTGAGGAGTTCCCACATTTGTCAGGAAAGGTCTAGACGATGTTGTTCCAAGACGACCGTGACAAAAATAAAAATTGAATTGTGTAAATAAAAAGATTTTAAATTTAGTATTCTTTGGAAATTTTCAAAAATAAGTCACACAGATTAAAAAAACATACATTTTCAAGTGGTCACGTTTTTTTTGAACAGACTGTATAACTCCAGATTTATAGTATTAAACAAAGCAGTGATAAAGATAAAATTACATGTGGGCTTTATATGGTGAATTGATTCTTATAATAATGTCAAGAATGAATGAATTATTCATATTTCTGAGATAATCGTCATAATGTATTCGAAATTTCCGCATGAAACATTTATATTTGACTTTAGCGTGAAAAAGAAATGGTATATATCTATTTATTATTAGGAGGGTTAGCTTTTCAATCATTCGGTAATTTAAAATTTAATGTGAAATGTATGCATAGGCTATCCATGGAACCTAAAAATTTCCTTCGGAGAAGTCCCTGTTTGCTTTATAACTAATAATTATAGACAAACGATAGTTTAATGATTAAAACAGTAATAATTTTTGGATATATAATAGGTTCTTTGTGATGTAATTGAAATAACCGAAGTTGATGAGAATTCAAAAGAATTAAATTACTTGACTATCAAAATAGAGTTCTTTCTATTACTTTTCATTTTTTAAAGTAAAGAAAACAGAGGTGGGAATAATATACAAACCTTGAATGAGATTAATGTAATATACGTAAAATACAACGATAAAAATGTATTAGAAATTAAATTTATCTAGAAATATGATGGAGCAATTCTATATAATATATTACACTTGCTTGGTTTGCCTAATTCGACCAATAAAAATTATGTTATGAATAATACCTTGTGGTAATTCTATGTCATTCTTATCTAAGTAATCGAATATTGTCAAAAAATGAGTTTAATTATCTTCGAAATATGGACCACTTAAAAATGACAGTAATTAAAAATTAAAATTTTTAGCAACCTTATCACTTCTTTTGAAAGTCGAATAACACCAACAGAGAAGCAATCAACAATGTCTCTGACTACTTTAGAGAGTAAATTATCTACTGAATAATCGCTTTTTAGTCCATAAGAGCTCAAATATCACGACAAAATCTCCGACTACTTTAGAGAGTAAATTATCTACTCAATAATCGCTTTTTAGTCCATAAGAGCTCAAATATCACGACAAAATCTCCGACTACTTTAGAGAGTAAATTATCTACTGAATAATCGCTTTTTAGTCCATAAGAGCTCAAATATCACGACAAAATCTCCGACTACTTTAGAGAGTAAATTATCTACTGAATAATCGCTTTTTAGTCCATAAGAGCTCAAATATCACGACAAAATCTCCGACTACTTTAGAGAGTAAATTATCTACTGAATAATCGCTTTTTAGTCCATAAGAGCTCAAATATCACGACAAAATCTCCGACTACTTTAGAGAGTAAATTATCTACTGAATAATCGCTTTTTAGTCCATAAGAGCACAAATATCACGACAACATTTCCGACTACTTTAGAGAGTGAAATATCTACTGAATAATACCTTTTAGTCCATAAGAGCTCACATGTTCTGACAAAATCTCCGGCTACAATTGGTAAAAATATTTCTTTATAAATATTATTTTCCAAATCACTTTTTTAGACGGCTCACTTTCTGATTCAACAAAAAAATTCCACATTTCAAAATGTAAAATATTTATTATTATTTTGTAAATCGTTTCACTTCGGGTAGAAAAAATACAAATTTGAACGCACTAAGTGTTAAAAGATCTAAAATGTATTTTCTCATACCTATTGGTATTACACTTTTGATAATCTGTGTCATTGTCGTCTTTATAATAAGAAAAAACAGAAAATCGCGTAAACCGAATAATTTAGAACGGTAATTTTAAATTCAAATTTTATTTAAAGAAATTTAACTCAGCAGCAGCACCTATGAATTTAAACTAAAATAATAATAAATTATTTATACTAACAAAGATTTCACGCGTTTATTATCTTCATTTTTTTATTTTTTCATATCGATGTCAGAAATAAATTGGTTAATTATATTAATGAAGAAAATGTATATCGATGTCAGAAAAGATAGTCAACTTTAATGCATTTTTTCCAAAAACAATTTTGTGTGAAAGAATATTTTGATACCAACAACAAAATTTTTATTTTAAATAAATAAGAGAGGCTGTTATGAGGAAAATCCTTTCATGACAGCAATATGTCATTAACATTTAAAATAATGTACTTTTCCATGTTCTAAATTTTTGTATTGTTCCCTGTTTTTTGAATATGTATTATTGGTGGTTAGGATTCTGTTTTCTCTTTTATGACAAAATATATACAGTCTAAACCAGCCCTGCCAAGGGGAGCCAGTGCCCCCTTTGAGAGCCACAGAACTTTTTAGGGGAGCCACAGAAAAATTCAGATTTTGAATGAAAAAATTATGAAAATGAACATATAATTTTAAGAGGCATACTTTGTCTCATTAATTTCTCTCTTTTTTCGGTTTTAATTATAGAACGAGAGAACACACGAAAATTAGATTAATTATTATTATATAACTAGCTCGGCAGCTCGCTTCGCTCACCGCGACCTAGCTCCTGCGGAGGGCCTGTTTCATCAAACAACTATAAGTTTATGTAGATATATAAAACGACCTGGTTTGATGTAACCCTATTCTAACGCCTGTTGATAAACGATGTTTGTCGTCCGTCCTTCCTTGGCATATATGAATAAATTTTCTCTTCTGCCTACCCTTGAGCATCCACATACAGCTGTCCATGTGAAAAGCACTCGCTTTTCTAAAAATAAGCCAACTACCTTTAATGACTGTCCCTGGGCCTTGTTTATTGTCATCGCAAAACTCATCCTCAACGCAAATTGCAGTCTTTTAAATCTAAACGGTAATCATCGGAATTTGTAGTGCATCCTCACCTCTATACTTACCTATTAATATCGTCGCTTCTATTACGTAGCCATCAAATTTTTGGTAACTAACCTCGTTCCGTTGCATAATTTAGGTGGCGCAAGATTTGGTAATAAAACCACTGGAACGCCTATCTTTAATTTTAAAAAATGATTAGGCATTCCAAAGGGATCTAAGGAATTTATTTTTTTTAGTTTTTTTTATTTTGTGCTTTTTTTTTTATTTTTGTGTGTTTTTTTTGATTTTGAGGATTTTCTTTCTGGTCTTTTTTGGTTTCTTTGGAGCAGTGGAGGAGCTTTTGAAGGTAGCACAACACAAACACAATCAAACAGACCAATCAAACACACAAAATCAAACAGACAAATTAAATAAATAAATAACTTACACATTAAGAGCAGGAAAAGAAGCAGCAGGCGGATTTGCAGCAGCAAAAAAAGCGGCACGCAAAAAAGAGGCAGGCAACATCATTAATTACCTTATGCTGAGCTTTCTGTTCTTCAACTTCGTTTTCCTTCCCTCGGTTATCTATTGAAAAAATTATTTTTGAATAATAAAAAAGAATAGGAAGAGAGGCATACCGAAAATAAATTCGACTTCGTTTCAACTTCGTATTCCTTCCATCGGTTATCTATTGAAAAAATTATTTTTGAATAATAAAAAAGATTAGGAAGAGAGGCATACCGAAAATAATTTGTATCTTTACGAAAAACTTAATTAAATAGTTAATATTTCTACGAAAATTCTTCTAATTTCGCTGTCAATTGGTGGTCAATTGTGTTAATGATTGTGCTAATGTGGTTAATAAGTGTTAAAGTGGTTGTCAAATCTGTTAATTACACAGTCTATTCAAGGTCGTGCAATCTATTAATTGCACACTCTGGCAAGGTCAAATATGATAATAGCTTTAATCTTGATTCATGGTCGATAATGATATATTGGCATTTAATTTTAAAGGACCTACATGTGAGTCGGGGACATGCTTGTTGTTCATTTTAATCAAAATGCAGAAAATGTTTTTTTAATTTTTTTTGGCTGGAAGGTTTTAGGGACTGCATCATGTAAGTCGAGGACATCGTTGTTGTTCATTTTAACCAAAATGCAGAAAATGTTTTTTTAATTTTTTTGGGGAAGGTTTTAGGGACCTCATCATGTAAGTCGAGGACATCGTTGCTGTTCATTTTAACCAAAATGCAGAAAATTTTTTTAATTTTCTTGGCGGGAAGGTTTTAGGGACCTCATCATTTTTTGTTCCCCATTATTGGCTAATTATAAAAGGAAAGGATTCTGACAATTTATCTGTATTTTGCCAATTTGAAGTTGGTGTACACAGACACACAGACAGACAGACACACAGACAGACAGACACACACACATACCATTTTATTATTAAGATGTAACACGTTGCAACTCTTGAAGAGCTCTTTTGGATATATTTGTTATCATTTATATGGATATATTTCCTCGTTTATCGAAAAATTATATTTATGGATGACTTTACTTAAAGACGGAGATTTTATTCACTATCTGAAAACAATGAAGGCGCTGACTATGAAAAATACATATCTATAATTTCTGATTTAATTAATCAATTTGAAGCACGTTTTGGGGTGCATTTATGTAAATGTAATTTTTACGAATTACTTTCTCAAGAAAAGTTCGAAAATATAACATACAATGCATATATGAATATATCAATGTTTGGATCTACATATGTATGCGAATCAATATTTAGTAAAATGATTCGAATAAAAAATAAATATCGCAACAAACTCACAGATAATCACTTGAATCAGCTGCTACGAACATCTTCAACCTTAATTATTCTTGATTTCAATAACTTAATAAACAAATAATACTTTAATTTAAAGGAAATAAAAGTTTAATTCCATGATCTGCAAACAGGTTGCGAACTCCTTAGCGATCCGTAAGAGAGGGAGAATGCTGGCCGCCGCCCAAATTATTGTTAAGAATTATGGCGGCCCCGGTAAGGAAATTTAAATATTGATTTGGCTTCCACAACCCAAATGTTGAGAACCGCTGGTCTACAATCAAAAGTATCCTCCTTTGTTTTTGTTTGACAGTCATGTTCCAATTATACAATTATCCAACCCAAGCCTTTGAAGAATTGTTGTATTGTAAATACTCCTCATCAACGTTCATGTTTTTAAAACACCTTGGTTTCTTAGACTTTCCGATCATCGATGGGGTTCTTTTATCATATCAAGTCATATTTGCGCAAAGTATTAATGAAAATTTAAAAGTTGGCTAAAATTTTTTAAATGGCGAGCAATAAAGGTTAAACTGTGTAGGAATTTGAATACATTCAGGTTATTCAAAATTTTCCAAGAAAGACAGGGGAGTTTAATTTGACTATTGGCCAAAGTCGCTTTTTCGGTTTAGAGAGCCTTGCCTTCCGTGTTTAGTTACTAATGGATATTTGAACCGTCATATGGGAACTATTTATTCTTTGATTGATAGTCCCAGGGCATTGTTTATGATGTCCACCACCTCTTCACCTGCCCAAACCCACCGTCATTCTCTTTCCACATCTGACCTCAACATCTCCGGAAGCGACCAGTAATACCTGCACAGTTTTCTAATAGCCGCCGTCTTCGTCCATAAGAAGTCAGGGTTAATAACTAACTAACTTCTAAAAGAATAAAGTTGGACAGAGTCAGCTGATAATTAAATTATTTACAAATAGTTAGTGAACACAGAACATGGCATGAAAATAAAAAACTATAACAATCAAATTGTGATGGTAACAAACAGTCAGTTGCTAAATGAGAACTGCGAATGTCAGTTAGCTTGCAGAGGAGTCAGCTACCTTACTGAAATATGACGAGAAAATATGTCAGGACTTGATGGATCAGCGAATTGATTACCAAAAAGGAGAATAAATCCAATTATTAGATTAATTTGATTTGTCTGTTTAAATGTAAAAAAGTTAATAATTAACATCCAACAAACAGTTGGCAATCAGATTGACTAGCATTGCCCACGAAGGATTGTAAATGAGACCATTTGGAACAGCTAGATGGTCTTGAAATAGTCATGAATCTTCGCAATGATTTGTACCCGAGCTTAGAAAGACACACATGTGCACGCTTGCCAACAAAACCACTGGTTTCAAAGGCAAGGGGAACAAAAACTGACATTGGGAGAAAGGCATATATTTTTATCTTTGTCTCTTTTTCCCGAAAATGTATATCAAGGAGTCATGACAGAAAAGTCCAGGGATGTTGAGCGAAAGTATCTGCGTATGTTGTGCCCAAAAAACAACGTTCGACACTGGAAGGTTTGTTCCAGTTCTTCTGAAATGATTGATTTTCGGGAAATTAAATACATATATTGTCTTTGTTATTAGTTTTTTCTAATTATCTTCTAAAAATTATATAATTATCGAAAATTCTAGGAACTTAATTCTTGCTCGTTTCATTCTACGTGGTCTTGTTAATATTTCTATTTTTTAAAATAGTTGAAGATGGTCGACAGATTTTTTACTTCATCTGATGACTGTAATGTCTTAATAACATTTTCTTAGTTTTTGGGGATGGTTTTGGTGAAGGAATATTTGAGAGTTTTCTTGGTCGTCAAGGAAATTCAAGAAGAAGCAGGTCATCTCGTAAATCTGAGATGACATATATACCATTCGGGTAACCCCCAAATGAGCTTTATTTCCTTAAGTCTGTCTTTAGAGGATTGCTACAAAGGCAAAAAAACAAAACTTATGATTAAAAAGAAAGTTACTTGTAAAACATGCCGTGGGTAAGAATAATCATTACATTATTAAGTTCTGGGAGTAAATCTGGTCGAAATTATTCCTGCTCTACCTGTAGAGGAAAAGGCAGAGTCATTCGTGTCCAACAAATTGGTCTCGGACTAAGAACTCAGGTTCAAGCTCAATGTGATGACTGTGGAGGACAAGGTATAAATATTCGATTGTACCATTTATCCAAAACTTAAATAATTTTCATTACTAATAATTTTTTTAAGGGGAGTCGGTTGACTATTCTGACCGGTGTTCGGAATGTGAGGGAAATAAAGTAATTGCATCCTGCAATACGGTGGAAGTGACCTTCCCACCCGGATCCTGTCAAGACTCGTGTATTACTTTGAGAGGAGAAGGCGACCAATTGGTTGGTTTGGGGTTTCACTATTTATAGCCGGGAATGGAGGCTGGAGATATTGTAATTAAAGTTGATCAGAAACCACATGATACATTCAGATGCGAACGTGGTGATTTGATAATGAACAAAACTGTGATAATGTCGGAAGCCATCTGTGGGGCTAAATTTCCCGTCCAACGTTTGGATGGTACGTGTTTCTATTTGCATGTCAACAAGATAATAAAAAATGGTTTTATTGGTATATGTAGTGTAGACGATATTCGGATAGTGAAGAATGAAGGAATGCCTCCCAATGACGGACCTCGAGGCAATCTTTATATTTGTTTCACAGTGGAGTATCCTCCTGACAACTTTGCATCAGAATCGGACCTTTTAGTTTTATTTTGAGATTCTTATTTTTAGATTTTGAAAAAACATTTGAATAGAAACTTTGGGCCTGAAAAGGAATGTAATCAATCTGATGCTGTTCTTGTCAAAATGGATAGCTTTGTTGAACAAACTCGATTTACTGGAGGAACTCAGTCTGATGATGAACAAGAGGATGAAGAAAGAAGCCATTTTCATGGTCAGTCACATACTACTCAATGCACCTCTCAATAAACTTACTATATTTNATGAAATTCATTCAAAACTAATTTTGACATCAATTCCCTCTTTGAAATTATTTTTGTGCGAGGTGGTCTTTACATCAAATTTTGCGCAGGCGATTATTTCATTACCTTCAAAAAACCTCCAAAAAACTTCTAGACTCATCCGCTATATGATAAATATATTAAAAATACTATCAAACGTATATTGGGAAGTTTCGTTTTATAGTCAAAGCAGATTTTATCGTTTTCCACAGGTGGACACTCCCCTGAAATATAAGGACATGCGTCAGAAGTTGGAAAAATAGTAATGTGAGGTGTTTTAACGAATCCTTCCGCTTTTAAATTGTTGAGTGATTTTGCTAAAAATAAAGTCGTAGCTATACATATTGTTAGATTTATTTTTATGTCTAAATTCTCTCCTCCATATAGAATACACGAAGTCGTGTTGCAGTCTGTAACATCAATGCTTGTTATAGAAGATGATCCCCCACATGTTTCAAATAGTACTGGACCACAAGTCACATTAGACAGAATAAAAATTAAAATTGTTATTAGCATATATAATCACAAGCGGACCTAATTATTTTAATGTAATTTAATTCGAACAAATTTTATTATTATTAAAAAAAGTATATAATTTTAATGAGGAATTCATTTTAATTAAAAGATTAATGAAATTCAGTCAAATCTAATTTTGACATTAATTTCGTTTTCGAAATTCTTTTTAGAAGCAGACCTCCAGATTGCCGGCCAATGTCGCGGCGAAACCGGCTAGCCGCCCGGTACAATCTTGTGTGGGCTCGTGGGTAAAGCACCGAGAGAGGATGCGGTCCCTGGTTGAGTGCATCGGGATCACGTGACTTTTGTTCGGTTTTTACCGTGGTCTTGGTGTTTAAATAATAATAATAAATAATCAATAGAGCTCTTAGAGCATAGCCAAGGCACGTACGTGCCTAAACTACGCACGTGCAAGCCACACAGTTTTGCAACAGCAAGAGAACAAGTTAATAATTCAATAGTACAAATTCGGGAAGAAAGACTAAAGATTAAAATCGTTAAATGAAATTTAAAATAAACATCTTTTTGGTTTTAAAGTAACAAAACTTTAATTTTTTTGTTAGTATCAAAAAATCCTCTATCTGGGGAAACCCTTGTTTTTGGCGCACTAGGTGTCCCAAAAAGAAGTTATTGAACCAATTAAATCAATAGGAAAATCGGAAAAATTGATTCTGACCTCATTTCCTGCATAATCTTTGTTTTTTTCAGGAAACTAATTTTGGTTTTTCTTGAAATGTATTCGCCAAAAGTTATCCTTAAAAAAGGACCAAATAACAGGAACGCTCAAATTGAGAAAAAACAAAGATTATGCAAGAAATTGCGAAGATGTGTCAATCCCTTGGATCGTCAAGAACTTAGAATCAGAATTTATAATATTCAGAAGATCATTTTCACACAACCTAAAGAAGAAGAGAATAAATTTTGGAGGGGCAAATGTATGAAGCAGAATAAAAAGAATCCAAATTTTTGGAAGGCCAACAATCGTCTAAATGATAAGGATTCTAAAGGAGAAGAGATTTCTCTAAAGAATGAGGATGGTCAGTCGATGGCAAAAGAGGATGCCCCATCTCTATTTCGAGAACAGTTAGAAAAAGTCCAAGAGGTCGACCCAAGAAATATAGTATCCATCGATACTTTTGAAGACAAAGAATGCGACTGGAAGATTTTATGAAATACTTGTCAAATAAATATGACGGGATCACTATAAAGGAATTATCTGATATGATAAATACCTGCAAAAACAACGCACCTGGTTTTGGCCGGATCCCAATGGCGGTATACAAGAATGCAACAGCTAGACTGCTTCTTTTAATAATTGAGATTTTAAATGAAAATCTACCATCAGCCTGGAGACGGTCAGAAGTACGGATGATACCAAAATCGAAGAAAAGCAAAGACCGAGCTTTTAACTATAGATTTATTAGCCTTATCTGCTCACTGTCAAGATAATGGAGAAATTCGTGTTCAGAAAATCATCCGCCCACGTTGAGAGCATAAAATTTCTTTGCGATCAACAATGGGGTTTTCGGCGTGTACGATCACGTGGCGACTGCCTTTTCTAGGTTCACGAAGAAATTGAACAATTCTAAACAAGTGATGTGACTCTTATCACCGTTTGTCTGGATATTTCAATGGCGTTTGACAGTGTGTGGCATTTGGAACTTTTTGTCCAAATTGCCCACACAAAAATCGACGAAACATGTTTCAACTGGCTCAGAAGTTTCATAGAAAATAGAAAATCCTACTTCCGATGCGGAAATAATGTTTCAAAAGTCTTGATGTTGAAAAGAGAAGTTCCACAAGGATATCCTCTTAGTCCACTATTATTCAACATCTACATGGCGGATATTCCAAAGCCAGAACACCAGAATGGCAATCTTATCATTTATGCGGATGATGTGCTCATAACGGACATGTCTTGAAGATTGGTGGATTCACAACGCAGGCTTCTCAAACTATTGAAAGTGACTATTCTCATTTTGAAAGTGACTATTCTCATATTGAAAGTGACTATTCCATTTTGAAAGTGACTATTCTCATTTTGAAAGTGACTATTTCATTTTGAAAGTGGTTATTCTCATTTTGAAAGTGACTATTTCATTTTGAAAGTGGCTATTCTCATTTTGAAAGTTAAATGGTATAGTTTCGAGAATCAAAACTGGTGTACAAGGAAGGGTCTCTCTATGGCGTCGGAAAAATGTACAGTTACGCACATATCGAAGAAAATAAGTGAGAGACAGGCTGATAGTCTAATATCAGAGTTGGTTCGGACTCAGAGTCCGTTATCTTGGAATGGTTTTCGACAACCATGGAAAAAGGATCAATGGATGCGTATTGAAGAAAAAGAAGGCAACAAGAATCCTAAAGAGCCTGATTCACTTCGACTTGAATACCGACACGTTTGTTTATATCTAAAAGAGTGTGATCGAACCAGGACTTTTATATGGATGCGAATGTTGAATGTTCTCCGACGAAAAGCAACTGATTATTGACATTTTTGACAAAACAAAAAGATATGCTATGAAATTAACCTTCAAGTTTGGCTTATGTTGATTAACAATGCTGGCTTCCATTGTAATTTACAACAAGATAAGACAGTCATGAACAGAGTTCTATCGAAATAATTTCTAATAATATAAAATTTCCCTAAGAAGTTTTCCGTGATATTCTTTATCTCAATAAAAGTCTTGAAACAAATTTCGCCATTTTCCTTAACATAAACTGCAATTCCTGCCCAGATAGTATCTCATTTAACATGTGAAAATGGAGGAGAAAATTACTTTGGATGCTGCACATGTGTATTCTTTCATGTTTCGGATTAAAAACAATAATAGTTGAATAACTGATATCCACTTATAGTTTGAAAAGTGGTTTGTTCACATTTGTAGACTCATCTTTCCTTATTTCTGACCCGACCAAAACAAAAGCCAGAGGAATAATCTCCACAAGAGTCATCGAAGTGAACAGAGTATTCAACGGGATTGAAATGAGTAGTGAAAGAGTATTGTCATTTGTATTCATTGACAGTTACTCTGGGACCACATCGACCCAAACAAAAGTCAAAGTAATCATTTCCACAAGAGTCGTTGAAGTGAAAGGTATATTCAAAAGAATTAAAATGAGTACTGAAAAAGTATTGTCATTTGTAATCATTGACAGTTATTAGGGCACAACATGCTTACTCCCAATAGAGTTTCCCGGGCCTACTTGACTGGATGGAAAATGTTCGAGGATAAGTGAATTTTATACGCGGATAACTATTTCACGGACTGCATCGTCACAATACTCCCGGCTGACAGTGTTGAATTTCAAAATAATCAGTTAGTTTACATTAGGAGATACATACATGCCTCTATACATGGCGAATAACTACAATACCACTGTATTGGTGATCATAACACATTTTAAGGGTGATTCTGAAAATAAAAAAAATTCTGCAGAAACTCAATTCGTGGCCGAAACGTTTGATACATATTATGGATATTCAATTATCTTAATTCCTTTCCCTGCTGTCTATTATTGTATTTCACAAAATAAATTGATTTATATGTTAGATCAAACATACACTCAAGTCTTTCATCAATTTCGAACTGGTTAACAGTTTGATATAGACACCAATTATCTACAAAATCAATTTAGGTTGGTGGTCTCCAAATTTAATTACTTTTTATAGCTTCTCTTGGAACCAGTAGAATGTCGTATTCAACCAAAAAACATGTTTTCGACCGAATACAATACCTAATACACCAAACTCTACAACAAATAGTTGTGCTACAAATACACCTCCCACTAAAATGACTTTCAATAAAGAAACAGTACAAGAAAGTAGGGATCAACATATCAATTCACAAAAACTACTGGATCCGAGACACGAATCACGATCTTCTTGATAATGCTGTAGTTATTAGTTACTTTGTTTACTCTTTTTCCTTGTTAACAACAATTTCAATCAATATCAAAATATCACTACAGTACGGCCCCGGTTTGGGGCACCCCCGCTTTTAGGGGCAGTTTTTGAAAACAGTCAATTTTTCATTATATTTATTTTTGATGATCCCAGTTTGGGACAGTTAAGTTAGTTAATAATATGCCAATTTTCAGTCGAGTTTAAGAACCCTGCTGAATTAATATAATTCAAAATTGTAGCATTGCTTAAAGTATTCCAAGAAGATTTAACCTAACCGTTTACTACAATCACCACTAATATATTCAATATCTGAGGAGTTTTCCCATTCATTAATAATAAGGGAAATTTTATCCCTAAACTCCTTAAATATCTTTATGACACCAGCCTGTAAATAGGGAGTCAATCCACCAGGGATAACAATAAGTTGGATATTCCTTTTTCGACAATGCTCTTTGACTTTTAAAGAAATATGGGCACGATACGAATCCCATATGATATTTGCCTAAATTAAATGAATATATTTTTTAAAAAGGGTCATACTATGTCACAGTCGGATAAATGGACACGCGAATAAATGGACAATTTCAAAATTTCATTTTTGAGAAATATGGCCATACAAAATACATGTTAATTTTTTTCAAGTCCCACTTTAAACCCATTTTTAATAATTTTGGTACATGTTGAAAGAAGCAGAATTACGGAAAAACCAACATCACACTAACATCAACGGTGTTTTTTGATTATCGAGAAGTCTATATGATTTTTGGTTAACCATTGAAAAATAATGATTTAAAATTGTAAAAAAATCGGTTAAAATTGAGATAATAATTAAAATTTACATTAGAAAATAGAAAAAAATTCTAGATTCCATATAAAAGCTTCGTCTGCTCCTAACCCTAACTCAAATCTTAAACAACTAACCCTATGCGGGCTTCCAAATCTTAAAAAAATTTAGATGAAAAATTTTAAACAAAATCGTTAGTCAATTTTTGTAATTCTTGATATATGTACGTTAGTTTTTTCACCATTCTCATCTTCGATCAAGTACATGTCATTTTGTTGATCTACCACAACATATTGGTTGGTTGATAATCCATCGTATAATGGGAACCTTCGAATATTGGCATCATTGTCTTGTCTTGGAAATGTATTAAAAAATTACTACCTTAGTAATACTGTAGCTCCGACTTTTATGGAATCTTCATCATATTTCCATCTTCTCCTTTCTATCATTTTATCTCCAGCGATAAGAAGTTTTGAATACGCTTCTTCACGTGCATCTACGATTGCACTGTCGACATCTCCCGATAATAATTGTTCCATTTCCGACTCCGTTATTGGATTCGGATTTTGAGCACCCATAAACAAGTAGAACGGGACTTTTCCGGTTGTGGAATGTATTGTGTTATTGTAATCATAAACAATGTCTTTGATTATGGTACAATATCGCCCAAAATATCCACGAGAGGCACTTGCTGAAGATATCCAACGTTTTATGCTTTGGTTGAACCTTAAAAAATTAAAACCATCAGGCAACCTCTCTACTTGACCTTGTATCCAGGGCGCTCGTGCCCTACCACGCACATGCTTGATCGAATATTTTTCACAGACTTCGTCAATTAACGAATTACAGAATTCTTTCCCATTGTCTGTTTGGAGGATGATTGGTGGTCCGATGTAATAAAAAATATTTTGGAATAGGTTAGCTATTTCTACCGCAGATTTCGACTTTGATAATTCGACAACTACATATTTCGAGAAGGAATCAACGATTACAAGAATCTTTATATTAAATATCTCATCTAAAATACCCAAGAGAATTTATCGTTAATTTCAGAATATCTGCGAAGATCAATGAGATCTGCTATATATCTATCTCTAGGCCCACGAGCGATGATTGGGGTTATTTGTGGCTTAGTCGCCATTAATTTCTTAGCCTAACATTATAGAATTAATATTTACCTGGCAATGAACACATTTATTAATTACTCCTGCAATTTCATCTCTAGTCAAACCATAATACTTAGTCTTTAGCTTACTGAACAGTCGATCTCTACCAAAATGATTATAATTATGTTCCGCCTAATTAATGTTAATTAATCCGATACCTCAATGCATTTAAGCTTCAACTCAATGTCATCCTCTGCGAAAAATCGCAATTTGGTTGAATTCTTAATAAAGAATACATTTCCATTTTCAAAGCATATGTTTTTCGCAAGCTGCTTTAGCCTAAATCGTTGTTTTCTGTTTGGATTGTCGTCTAATGTGTTTTCTTCTTGGTTTTCAGTTATTTTTTTGATTTTTTCAAGAATTTCTTTGCTGAGCTTCACAATACGTATAGTTACACGCTTTTTTTATAAATTAAAAAGTATAACATTTCTCTAAAATATTTAACTAATTCTTAATATTGACGTATACAATAGCTATTTATATATTTTTTATACATTTTTAAGCCAAGTGTCCATTTATCGGACTGTGACAGTACTATGTCACAGTCGGATAAATTTCATGAGCATGGAGCTGAATAATTAATTCATCCAAAAGCTAAACTTTTATCAAAATTTTGTATTCCAACAGATCAGAATTATTATTAATGGTATTAATCATTTACAAAAATAGTCTTATATGGGAATTGCATATCTAATCCGAATAAAATCGAACTTTTCTTGATCCGAATGATTATAGAGTGATTAAATTGCATGCCAATTTTATATAAACTAGTTAAAATGTGTGTGAATGAAAAAATCGCTCTATTCTGACACTTATGATGGACGATGTGAACATTTAGTTGAACTGTGTGGTTTAGAGAAGAATTCCGAGAAATCAACTATTATTTATTGAGGAATTTTCAACTAACTCGATGGACCATATGGCAATTAGATTTAATAGAATGCTCATTTCAGATTGCATTTGAACATAATGAGATTGTGAGAGGAATTTACATTTAAAACGTTGATTTAGAATGAAGCAATTCTAAAAGATTAAAAACTACTCAATTCAGATTATTATGTCAAAGAGTTTTTGGCAATAGATAATCTAAAAACTTTAAAAATTTAAAAAATGGCATTCTAGTCAGCGAATTAAGATTAATTCACAATGCTAAGGTGAAGGTTTTACCTATTATCTATACATTCTTAACGACTTCTAAAGATATCTTATAAGTTGGTTTAATCTGAAGCTGGAGCTGTTTAAATAAAGAATAATTCTTAGACCAGAAATTTCATAATCAGATGACCAGAAAACAATGCGGTTTTCTTCATAAAAAGAGAAACTTGGTAAATGAACTAAAGTATGCTGGGATTCTCAGGACAGGAAAAGAGAATTTTCCAACTTCGCCACAAAAATCTAAATTTCGTTAAACTCTTCTCAAGAATAGACGACCTTAAGTTAAGTTAAGTTAGCCGTATTCAGCCGATTCCGGCCATTGGCGATTCTGTTGATCAAATTCCTCCACGAACCCCTGTCCTTAACGAGCTCTACAATCTCGAGAAAATCATGTCCGGCCATTTTAACGACTTGCGAAGACCAACTTAATTTTGGCCTTCCTTGCTTTCTCTTTCCGGTAAACGAAGACAGCAAGATCATCTTTTCTATGCCGTCCCCCCGAAGTATGTGTCCCAAGTAAGATAATTGTTGTTTCCATATTTTCGATACAAGCGACAACGATGGTTTAATTTTTACAAGAACTTTGTCATTTGATACTTTGTCGTACCAATTTACTTTCAAAAGTTTACGCCAGCACCATAATTCTAATGAATCCACTCTTCTGGTGTCTGCTTTGGACAATGTCCACGATTCACAACCATAGAGGAAGACTGGGAACACAATCGCGTTAACAAGTCTTATCTTTGTCCTGAGACAGACATCCTTGCTACTCCAGATCCGATTCAGTTTTATCATCGTACTTCTGCACATGGCCATCCGTCTATTGATTTCCGAGACACAACCACCATCTCTAGTTATCAGACTACCCAGAAAGATATTGCTTTCGGCACATTCTATTTCTTCGTTGTTGACGATAACTCTCATTTTTCCAGATAGTGAAGTTGCCATTATTTTGGTTTTTTCACATTTAGAAAAAGACCAAAGAGGCACTTTTCTCTTTTACTCTCAATACTAACTGTCTCAGGCCATCCTCTGTTTCCGAAAGCAACGTGGTGTCGTCCGCATAACGAAGATTATTTATGTTTAGGCCACCAATTTTGATTCCGATATTATTTTCACAATTTAACTCCTCCATAATTTTCTCAGTGTAAATATTAAATAGAAAGGGAGATAAAATACAGCCTTGTCTAACAGTATGACTTTAATAATCAAAAAATTCTGATGAATTCTGCTTCAAATATGAAGATAAATTGCCGGAAATATTGAGAGAACAGTTAGCAAAAATTCAGGAGGTCTATTCCAAATCCGATTTTCAGTTAGAGATTAAAAAAATCTCACAAGAATGGAAATTGTTTGTTACCACATAAATTTTTTTTTCATCCAATCTCAACTGGAGAATAAAACACCATTTAGTTTCAAAAATGAAGCACTTGATATGACTTTATCCGAATAAGTGTGTTTAAGAATTCCTTTTTTGAATATTTTATTAATACTAAATATTTCATAATAGAGTTTTGACTATGTTCCATCTACATTGAAAAGGCCAATTTTGCGAATAATTCCAAAGAAAAGAAATTCAGAAGTTGAGTTGATTTTCAAGGACAGTTATTTCGATAGGTGAGTTGTTAACCACTCTTTAGAAAATTCTGATTTTTATGGTCACCTGTCAGTTATCATAATCAACTGACACATTTTATGGTATCTTGTTTGCGTCTAGTTAACTACTTTAACCA
Source organism: Dicyema japonicum (assembly GCA_011109175.1). Lineage (NCBI taxonomy): Eukaryota > Metazoa > Dicyemida > Rhombozoa > Dicyemidae > Dicyema > Dicyema japonicum. The sequence goes on along the minus strand of RDEW01000057.1, from coordinate 54,440 downwards.
GGCATTTTGTTCATCCTGCAGCGCATGTCATAACTACCCGAATTGGCCAATTTGGTCTATTTTTAAATGTGCATCTAATCAAGTGAGCCACATCTCTCACTTGTCAGAATAGTATGCACCCGTTCGGAATATTCGCTTTAACATATGAAACGAACACTAGCTATCCTTTAAGAAATTTTGCATAGAATCAGCTAATATTTCGTCTTTATATCCAGCTTCGACAATCTATTTTCATGTCAAAATTTCACCAGTGATTGACTTTCGGCTGACTTTTTTTAACCAGGTATACTTTTCCATCTTTAGAGTTTTAACGAATAAGCCATTACTCTTAGGAGGTCTTCACCGCTTTACGATTCTCAGAAACGGCTGTCTACGATAGTCAAAAGTTATTAAATATTTCTCGATTAAACTAACATTTATTTGGTTTATAACTAGTCGATTAAATTATTTTAATTATTCAAAATATTAATTATTTAAAATAGAACAACTACGTGTTAATCTTGTGATCTGATTTTACTGGTGCTTGATGAAACCTATAGATAAATGGAATTCAGTTACAGCAAAACAAACGACTTCCGATTCTATAAGCAAAGTTCATTTAATTTACATTTATTCTAGATTTTTAGTCGCCATTTTAATGCTAAACAAAATCATTTTTTGTTTGATGTGAAATTATTAGTTGATTTTATAATGGTTTTTTCTATTACCGTTGCCACTGTTTATGATTATTCATATCCTTTTCCACAATCCAAAAATTTGCTTATAACTTGTGTTTCAATGTAATATTTTATGATTAAATATTCATTTTAGATATTACATTTTTTGTCCTGTTTATTATTATCTTTATTATTTTATTATCGGCGACATTGTTTACGAAGGAACAAGCGCAGACTGTGCTTGCCATCTTCCTGATATCCAGTACAGAGTTTCTATTAAATCTCAAAAGTATTTATTTTTATTACAAATATTATTAAATTTAAATTCAAGTTATATTTTTCGAGTTTTATTCACGGAATATTTTAGGTATTCTTCAATTTTTCTGATCAAAATTCAAGGACGTTATAAACATAAGTTATTGTGGAATGAAGTAAGTAATACTATAAGCTATTCGGAATGGTTTGATACTAACGGAATGATTTTGGAAGACGTTTTGGCTGATAAACTAATTATTTTAATATCTGAACTCAATAATAAAATAGAAAAATAACTAATATTTCTTTCTGGATGTATTATGAAAAATCAGATTTTTTGTTTTTATATGGATCTTAATTATTCTTAAATGCTGATCATTTATTAAAAAAAATTATTTAAAAAGCTTGAAAAGAGGGAAAATTTAGTTGTTGGTATCTAAATTTCGAGTTTTTACGGCTCCGCAGGGAATACATGCTTTTACGTTTCCTCTTGCTTTCGTTACGTAGAATATTTAAATGATTGGAAAAAATCTTTACAAGCAGGGGTTTTTTCTATTTTTATAGCAAAAATTGTGCCTTCAAGTACTGAATGTATTCTTGTGATTTTTAAAAATTATTATACTACATTATTGTGATTGGAGGGTTTCTGGAAGTTCATTCTGATGAATTTAGATCCCCACAAATTAGTACTCAAAGATTTTACTAACTATGGTCTGGAGGTGCATTTTCAGGCTACTGACTCTCTATAATCAACAAAAAGTCTGAAAATATTGAATCATGTTAATTTATATCATCAATTAAAAAATCCAGTTTTATTTGATTTTTAAGTAGCGGTGACCTGGTTACTTTATGCGAATCTGGCAACAATTTTTCCAGTGTGTAATAAAATTGGAACAAAATTTTAAACTACCTAATCACTATTTACCATAGAGGTCCATAATATTGTGTTTCTTAGTGAATTTTCTAAATTCCCGATAGTAGTTTTTATTGAATTTTTTTTCTAAAATAATTTGATCCCCAAGAGAACGATCCGGAGACTAACGTAGCGTACCCGAGAAGGATCACTAGAAAGATCTTATAGTAAAACTAAGAGGTTTTCCAAGGGTCGTTCTTCCTTTTCGAAACTTGGAGCCCTATTTTTTTGATGAGGTGCAAGGTCTGCGCACTTATAACTCCGGAATTTTCTACTGATTCGGGAATAAAACTGAAACGGTTCATGAGTCGTTTATAATTTTCCTTTTTCATTCTTGGCTTTTAGAGCGACAAGAATATAATTTGTTGAATCGCCAGGTATGTCATTTGTGTGTTGACTGATGCGGGTGATAAGAGAAACCAAACAAGGAATGCAAATTTAACAAATGTTACAAAAAGAATTGTGGTTTGAAGTTTTAAATGAGAAAGAATCAAACGTGTGCAGAGAAGATCGGTTGGCTGTTTCCGCGGTAGATATTAATCAAAATACTCTGCCAGAGCCATGATGATTCTCGAGGCTCAGTTCTGCGGGAAGCAACTCTTTTCCCGATATTGTGGATGAAGGTCGTCGTCAGGATTCCGGCTACCCCCGAAGTTTTGAATACGACGGGGGCAAAGAGGTGGTTGGCCGTAAGAGTATGGTATTTGTTGGTTTTCACGTGCTCCGCCTTGTTCGCTGCGTGTCCTGGGTAAGCGACCAATTAATATACATCTTGCCTCTTATTGATTATTTCAAATACAAATACAATCGGACCTCGGTTTGAGCCAGACCTCGGGTATGATCCATACTCGCTTTATGATACAAACTCAATTCTTGAGCCACGATTTTTAAAACTGCATTTTTCCTAGGGAATTTGTAAAAATCAATTAAAAATAGACCTCGTTATGAGCCACCTAAAAATTTCTACAAACTAAATAGTTTTTAATATAATTAATTTTTTATTTATATATTTTTTTGTTTAATTAAAGATAATTTTTCCTTGTCACGTTGTCATCATTGTTAAAGTATTCTCCACTGTTCTATGTTGAATAGATGCCTAAAATGAAAATTGCTTACAAAAAAAACTCGAAATATCTCAATATATCAAACAAAAGGATCTTTCAGAGCGTAGAATTGCGGACATCTTCAAAGTTAGCAAGGCTACAATCTCACGCATAAAAAAGGATGCTCCTTTTCTTGATAATGGAACTTATTTCAATTCTTTCGAACATAAAAGTGATTCTGAAAAGCTGAAAAATATTGATCTCAAAGTTTTCGAAATTTTTGAAAAATTGAGACTTGAAAAAGTTCCTCTGTCTGGTCCTACGATTAAGAAAATTGGATCCATGGTCGCATCTAAATTATCAATGAATGATTTTAAATCGTCTAATGGTTGGCTTCAAAGATTCAAGAAGCGACACAATTTACAATACAAAACATTGTGTGGTGAAAAGGGATCTGCAGATTCATCCAAGCTTGCTGATTTTTTTAAGAATTGGACGCTAAAGTTGTCCTTTATGGTAAAGAAAATATTTTTAACTGCGAAGAAACAGCACTCTATTTCAAATATACACCAACTAAGTCATTTGTGCAGCGTGGCTAAAATTCGTTCGGTTTTAAGCAGCACAAAGAATGTACTCCTCCTCTCATGTACTCCTCCTCTAAAAATTCGTGGATGACGATTGAAATTTTTAAAACCTGGATTTTTAAAATAAATGCAAAAATGCTTTCAGAAGAAAGAAAAATATTAATGTTNACTCCTCCTCTAAAAATTCGTGGATGACGATTGAAATTTTTAAAACCTGGATTTTTAAAATAAATGCAAAAATGCTTTCAGAAGAAAGAAAAATATTAATGTTGTAGCCCACGTCGATTAGTTGATTGTTCAAACATTGAATTTTTTTATTTACCTAAAAATACAACATCATTAATCCAGCCATTGAATATGGGGATAATTAAAGGATTCAAAACAAATTACAGCAATTTACTTATTGAATTCGTTTGCCTTTGTGAAAATACAGACCATTTTTTGGAATCAATAAAATGTCTCAATAAACTCTAAAGGTCAAAGAGTTCGTCAAAAAGCATCCCAACCTCTTAGAGTATTATTTTTTGAAGCATCCCAACCTCTTAGTCTCTAAGTCTTATTTTGAAAACAAGATCTCCGAGGAATTTCTTGACTGTTACAAAAGAATCTCTACCCATCCTACGATCAAATTCGCTCTTGAGACCGTTCTAAAAGCTGATAATCGAAAAAGGGAAAATTACAAATGGCTTCTNCAAATTACAACAATTTACTTATTGAATTCGTTTGCTTTTGTGAAAATACAGACCATTTTTTGGAATCAATAAAATGTCTCAATTTGCGAAATGTCATGAAATTAATTTCAGAGGCATGGGCGAATGTAACTTTAGTGCAAATTCAAAATTGTTGGGAAAAATTTTTTGAGTGTCGATGCGAGGGAACATCAAATATCAGTACAGAGATTCATACAGACATGACAGAAATGGTGAACGAAGTTTTTGCCGAAGAATGCTTTGAAGGCGAAATAAATTTTTNCTCGACATCCCATCCGGAGATCCGTTCGATGCGGAGTCCGTGTTTGATGAGATGTCCATGACGGCGTCACTCGTCAAACCCGATCGGAGCTTCCGGCACAGGCAGCCTCTGGGAATCGAACCCTGGACCACTGGGGAACAACGGGCTCTCAACCAATCAGCCACCCGGCCAAATATATCATTAAAAACCATGTGCGGCCTTTATCTTTAAGAAAAGTTACTTTTTGTATTTAGAAATATGGATTTTTTAATATTTCCATTTTTATAAAAAGAAACAGAATTAAAAAAGATTAATTAACACATAGTAAATAATAATGATGGAATCAATTCCCACATCAATTCAAGATGTGTCTGGTCCATTATCATAACGGCGCACTTTAGAATTTTTAACATCAAAATTATCAGGAATAATCTAAAAATATTATTTTTAGTAAATAATAATGATGGAATCAATTCCCACATCAATTCAAGATGTGTCTGGTCCATTATCATAACGGCGCACTTTAGAATTTTTAACATCAAAATTATCAGGAATAATCTAAAAATATTATTTTCGTAACAAACTCCATTTTCTTCGGTTTTTTTACCAGCACACTCAAAATTGTTAATTTTTCCAGAACCATCCAATAAAACTGTTCCCTGAAATTATTTAAAAAAGTATATAAAACAGTTTGCGACCAGTGTCTTATCATATCATGGTTCCAGAAAATGCTACTTGATTCTGTTTTAGATCTTGTTAATTTATAAGACGGCAGCACAATGAAATTATCTTTGGACTCGAGCATTTCCCCTTTAATCGGTTTCAATGAGCGTATCTTTATCTAGCTAACATAGAAATCTTATTTACATTTAAATTATCAGGATTTGTCGCTTCAGTATTAGGGGATAGATAAGTTTTTTTTACTCCATTTCTGATATCTTCACTGTATTTTTTCATATATGTGTATCTGCTCAAATACTATTCATATCAATAGAAACTAGTATAAATTGAGTTTTAGCATAACACACATAAATAATAAAAATACTTAAATAGAACTTTTATTATTTTAAAAAGTAAGAACATATTTTATAAACTAGAAAATAAAAAAATAATAAAAGAACATATGACATTTCTTTTGTGTTGCAGTTACACGGGAGAAAAATATAAACCGGTTATAATTGGGCGTACGAAGTCACCAAAAGTATTAAAAAGTGTGAATCTGAAAGAAATCGGCATTGAATATGATGCTTCCTGCAACAAAGCCTGGATGACAAAAAATATTTTTGAAAATTGGTTATCTCGATTTAACGAGGGGAAAAGAAGTAAAATAGCATTGTTAATTGACAATGCAACTTGTCATGCTGTTTTTTCAAATGTCGACGTAATATTTTTTCCAAAAAATACAAGTTCCTTAATTCAGCCATGTGACCAAGGAAAATAATAAAGGCATTTAAGAATCATTTCAATAACTGGATGATGAAAACGATTATCTATGATAAAAATCCTGCAGCACAAATAGATGAAGCAATAAAGGGAATCACAATATTGGATGCTATTTCATGTTCGAAATTGGCATGCAAATATTATGAGTTCTATGTGAAAAAACAAAACACTCGATTAAAATTAACTGATTTTGTTAATAAAAAATAAAAATTGTAGTTATCCGTCTTGGTTATATTATTAAGGTAGGATATCGAACATGAGAGACATAAATTTAAGGAAAACCCTCTTTTTGGGGAAAACCTCAAAATTGGGGAAAAATTTCCCCAATTCGGGGTCGCAGTGTATTGTCCAATGCCACTCGTAACATTCCTGAAAAACATTTTATGAGAATATAAAGACAATTTAGTTAATATTGAATAGGTAAACTGGAAACTGGAATATGAGTCGAAGAAAATTAATAAGGATAATAAATTTCGATTTTTATTCGAAAATATACGGTAATAAATTTTATTGAAGAAATTTTTAACTTTTTATTTTGAAATCAGGTTTTGGGAAAAAATAATTTTTTTGTTTTATTTTAGTTACCGTAAATCCTCGTGTATAAGCCGCCACCGTGTATAGGCCGCACCCCAAACTTTGAAGGTTGTTTTTTGAGTTACAGGTATACACCGTGTATAAGCCGCACCCGCCTTGCCACACTAATTTTATCCATCCCCACATACGTTTTTCCGTTTATTTAACACACTGAATTGAATCTAGCTACGTGAGTCATTCGCCAAGTCAACTGTCTGTGTGTCTGGCGTCACACACACGCATTAGCTGACGCACGCGTTGACAATAAACCAATGAGTGTTCTTACCTTTGCGGAGAAAGTGTTATGCCTTCACCAAACCACATTATCACTTTTAGCATAA
>RDEW01000057.1:33604-47262 GCA_011109175.1 Dicyema japonicum | reverse complement strand
ATCGACTCAAAATATTTTTTGTTATCTTGCAAAAAAGGGAGTTTCATATGATTTGTTAGATGTTGTCATGTGATAAATCAGGTCTCATCAGCCCGGACACTATGACATACGACAATTATTAGTGGCAATATCAAGGGAGCTATTTCATAAAAAAAATTGATAGGGCTTATATTCGAGTATGCCTATATTAATTTTCAAGGAATTTCAAAGAAAAAAATAAAACTAGAATTTATATTCGAGTATGTTTTAGCTGGGTTTTATAATATAGAGAACAGGTATTATTTGAACCAAAACAATAATTGGAGTTAAATATTAAGACCTTTGACATCTAATTTAATTTTTAATTTAAAACCTATTGAAAAGTTTTAAGCACTAAATAAAAATAAAATGCAAACAGAAAAGTCCCACTAACTAATATGATTTAATTAACAGACTCTTCCTCTTTATAAGCATTCTCACTGAGAATCCACCCGATTTCCATCTCGTTCTCGACAGCCGGACTCGTCATTTCGTGAACGTAATTAGTTGCGCGCTCTTACAATCGATCTGTGGCACTAGAATATCCTCAATCGGAGTTCTGATCTCATTTTTTATGTTCGATGATAATGCTTTCTATGGTCTTCTTTAGTACTAAAGACCGAATATATGACCTACTCGACATATAAATCAATAAAACATTCACATGATTATCTAAGCATTTTGTACCAATTCCATTTCATGTTAAAATAATTGAAACAATTTTGACCGGAGAATTATATAAAATTTTCAATTCACTAGCTAACAAGTCATATCTGTGTAGCTTTTCCACCTCAGTTTGATGATTCCAACTTCTATAATCACGATCTCATTCTTCACTCTGTCATAAACCGAAATTTCTGGTTTGTTGTGTTGCACTTCAGCGTCAGTCATAATTGAAGTGTCCACTCGGATTTCCACCCTATGTATCGCAACAATCGACCGAACTGAGTGTTTCTTGTAACGTATAGATGAAGATTTGCGCATCTAAAAACTTCATTATGTCTTCTAACCAGTGATTGCTGTTGATTCTTTTTCATTAAAAAATAAATTTTTATCTCGAAGCAAACAATGCATGGCTCGGAAGATTCAGTAATATCAACTTCTCATTCTCATAACTGTTAAAAAGAATAGAATTGAGCGGGTTTTTTGCAATTGATTCAAAAAGAAACTTCTGCGTTTCTCTGATAGCTTTGATATCAACTCGAATTGGATTCAACTTTAAATATAGAAATCTAGCGATCGTGGTCCTATATGTTCTCTTTGCTTTCAAGACCCGCAAGATTCCATTCTTTCTGGTAAAAATGTCAGATTTTCTTTCCAAATCATTAGTAAATTGAAACAGCATATTTCCGCTTGCCGACTTGGTTTTTCCGTGTTAGCCGGTTTTAGATAAATTTTATACTCAGAAAATACAGGTCGAATTTCAAAATCAATATTTTCAAACTCGTTTAATTCAATATTTACTAGTCCAATATAGTAATTGTAAAGAGATAACGCATATTCGTTTATAGCTTTAAAAATATTTACAAAATTGAGTTATGTATGCAACAAACTCACAATCTCCTTCCTCAAATTTTTCAAAATAGTCTTCAAAACTTCATGTTTCATTACATTACTTTCCTTGTCTTCTAAAACCCCGAGATATAGGTAGCCTTAAAATCCATCCAAACATTTCACGCCGTTTATGTATTTTAGATCGGTTGCCGACTTTTTAGACCAACAACGTCACAATATTTATCTATCTTTTCCAAAACTTTAATCATTGTATCTTCCATCTCCTCAAGAGTTTTCAGGTCATAAGTGGTTTTTTGAATATGTTTTCGTTGATTGGCGTTTTGACAAATTTTACTTAACGGATTCATAAATAAGACAAAAAGCTACGGAGACAATGAATTTCCTTGCAATATTCAACGGTTTAGTTTTATGATTCCAATCCTCTCTTTTTTAAAATTTAATATACCTCTCCATCTGCCAGTTAAACTCATCACAAAGTTTTTTATCTAGGTTGGAAGACGTGAACAATCACACACTGCTCTCAGAACTTGCTCTTTTGGATCTTGACACTTTCTCTTCCCTTCCAGCTGATTGTCAGAAATAAGATCGAAAGATCCCACTAATCAGTAAGTTTGAAATGAACACACTTTGTGAGTAATTTATATAATATTGGTATACAATAGATCAGACGTAAATCATCTGGTGATCTTCAAATTTCGTTTTTAGAAATTAAATAGGTTACTCCTGTATAGAACCACATGTCTGGTGAGTATCTTTCACTGACAACTTTGAATAATTCATCGCAGGGACTCAAATTTCTTGACAAAAAACCATAGACAGCATCGCACCCACAAGACTTTCAATTTGGAAAGCATTCAATGATGGTTTTTATAAAATCATGCTAAATTTACAACAGACTTCTGATCGATTCTATTTAAAGTTTTTTTAGAAATTGAAAATACTCAGAAAAGCTGTCTTAGAAGAAAATTCGTTTTTTAGTAAAAAATTATACGCCTATATATTTTTTTATTTACCAATGTCGTATAAGAAATTACATAATTCTGTTAGTGTTTTTTATTTTGGCATTTTTTTGTTATTTATATAAATATAATTTTGTTATAGAAACCATATAAAAAATTTTGTGATGAAGAAAGAAAATGGTTTACAACAATTTACAATTTTAGTATCAACAAATCGACAAATGACTGGAACAGCAACTCGCTTATCTACTGCAGCTGTATTTAATGAAGCTTATTTAATATCATAGAGAAATCAACAGTCTTCTAAGCCTTCTGGAGTAGGTATTTATTGATTATTTGAATCTCAATTTTTGCACTATAGTCATTAACCCGCCAATCAAAATTCAAGACCGTCCTACGACTCAGCATGGTCTCGGAGGACTTCGGATGGATACTGGTAGCTTTACAAAATGATGAATTCTTAGCTTCCACCCGAACTGTTCAAGATAAAACTTATTATATTGGAGTCTTGCGGTTGCAATTTATATTTATCATTTTGAAGGAATAAGATTAACGAAATTGAAGCTGAGAATAACCGTCTGGAAGAACAAGTTGAAAAACAAAAAACTGAGAACGAAATGCAATCTTTTTACAAACAAAAGTACAAAAATATAACATTTTTACATTAGATTAACTCAAATCACTATAGATAATAAAAATTTAAAAGATAAACTTGCTCAATATAATACGGTCTTATTTATTGACAATTTTTTAGTTATTGGAGAAGGTTAACATGGGAGAAAATATTAGCGATCTAGAAAGAGAAGTCAACGAAGTATAATTAAAATAAAAAAAATAGATGAGTTTTGATAACCATAAATTGTCAAAAGAAGTCGATAAATTACTTCATAGTAAAAAAGAGTATGAATTAATATTCGAAAATATCTATTCTTAGACTTGACAGACAAATTGAATTTTATGAAACACAGCTGAATAATAAAATTTACGATAATATAATTGCAGATATGGTTTATTTGAAGCTTATTATATATGAAGGATGAGGTAATGGTTCAAGAATATCGACGCCTTTTGATGGAAAAAAATCAGTGTGAATTGAAATTAGATAATGACCACTCACAAATCATATCTCTACAAAACGAAAAACAAGAGATTCTAGAAGTTAATTATAAATTCAAATGAATTTATAGACTCTTTCAGTAGACCCAGACAAAAGCGAAATTGGTAACTGACGTTTAATTCGATATTAAAATATTGAACGTGTGATTAATAATTATAGTCAATCTACTGTATGAACTAAACAATCTGACCAATAAAAGAGATGAATTGTACAATGAAAACTCTCCCAGAGTTGATCCGGCTAGAGAGCGTGAAGATCTACTAGCGAAAGTGATTCAAGACAATCAAGAAATATCTATTATAGAAAGACAGTAATGAATCATTTATTTTAAAATATATAGAATTGAAACTTCAAAATCTGAGATTCAACAACTCGAAGATGAACTCTCAAAATTGAATTGTGAATTAAATTCAAGTGAAGGTTTTTAAAACAAAACTAACCTTAAAGGGGATTTAAAAGCCAAATTAGAAGAATTAAATACTGAGCAAAAATATATAAATGGTAAAAAAATTAATTACATGGCAGAATTTCTGTACGATTACCCAAATATTCAAGACGAAAAAAATGTATTTTCTGATTTAATTCTAACAACGAATAGAAAGAATTAAAGAGTATTAAAAATCAAATTGACCAATTGAATATGTGCATACAATCTGTATATTTTATATTAATAATATTTTTAGAAAAAAAAACAAGCAAGAACAGTTCCTTCTGAGATAGAATTGAGAGCAATACGATCTCAAATGCGAAATGATATGAAAAATATTAGCAACTCAGGAATGTCAATTACAAATTTACTTGCAGGTTACAATTAAGTGTGCTAAAATATATTTTGCTGATTTGTAATTAATTAGAATCCGAATCGCGTACTGCTGAACTTGAAAAACTTAAAAACATTGAAGAACAAATTGCAGCAGAAGCTCAGAAATTACAATTTGAGTATAATCAGATGCAATCTAGCATTCCTCTACTTTCAGATTTTGATAAACTAAAGCAAGATTTTATAGAAAAAACAAAAGTTTTATGAGATAAAATTTTACTTATAAAGAAAATTCAAGAAGACATTGAAATGTTTAATAGATCTGAAAAAATATATGATCCATTTATGGAAGGTATCACAGAAGAAATTAAATCAATAACTACAAGACTTTCAGGAAATAAAAATTATAAATATGTATTTTTTAGATTAATAAACCCATTAGATCTCTTCAATGAAAAAAAATTTGAAACATTTAACAGAATCCAATTACACTTACAAAGAAGGTTTTAAATTTTTTAGTGATTTTAGCCATTCAACAAAGAATGAATGAAGGAGGATTACAACCTAGTAGGAATGAGCTTAAAAAACTTTTAACTAGTTATAATACTGTGTTAATTAAACAGTACGAATAAATACTCCGTTTATGTATTTAAATTCTTCAAATATCATTTAAATGATAGGTGACATATCGAAAACCAGTTAGAAAAGTGATACTTGACTTTAACTCAAAAACAAGAGCTCAAATTACATGAAATACGTGTTTTAAAATGTTATAAAATCAAAAAAAATCGTTAACATTTGATCTAATTCGGTAATCATGAATATTTTTTTAGAAGAAGATCACAATATAATTAATTTTCTAAAACTATAAACTCAAATTAATAAACAGAACTTAATAAAGTAACTAGCGAAAATATTTCTTGAAACTAAGATATTGAAAATAAAAGATAGTAAAAAAAGATTATTCTGACAAATACCAAATTAAAAAACGAACCAAACATGAATGCCGAAAATTTTGTAAGTTAATCAAAACCAATGCGACTCATTCCTGATTATTCTCACACTCTGCCTCCAAACTGATGAAACTCAAATCAGTATAATACAAAATTACCTCAACTTTTCCAATTTCTTCTCAATAACCTTAACTTTCCTTTCATCTAATATTAAAAAAAGTGCACAAATATGGAATACCAGGAGCATTATACGACATGTGAGGCTTGTTCATTGGATTAACATCTGATTTTTCAAATTCGTCTCTCATCATCTTCAAATGTTGTTTATATCGCATTTTTGGAAATTCTTTGCGTAATTCAGGTAACCGAACTTCCTCGAATTCACGGAATGCAAGCTTCATTCTTTTTTCTGGATGTCGATCAATTTTTTGGTCTTTTTTATTTCTAAAATTTTTAGGCGTAATTTTACCTTGAATTTTCATTTTCATACTCGACTTCCTCCATGTTCAAAGATTTATTATTAATGGAAAATTCTTCATCAAATAAAATGTTATTTTCACCTAAAATAGAGAAATAAAGCTTTACTGATTCTGCTAGGAGCCTTAATAGGCTTCGGTTGAGGAACATATTCAGATTCAACTTTTAAAGAAGTTTCTACTATTGCTTCTGTGCCTTGGTTTTCCTGTAATTCAAATTCTTTCAATTCTCTTCGGCGAGTTATTTTTTCTTGTTTTTTGGCTTCCTTCTCTTCCTAAATGAATATATAATTAAAAAATAATTTACATTTCTTTTTTGTTTTTTTAAAACTAATCTATCATCATCCTTCCACAATTCGTCGTTACGTTGTTTTTGTTGTGTATCTTCAGCATCCTTTTTTGTCTGAGCTTTCCGTTCTCTTGCTATGACTGCTTTAGTATTTTCAGTTTTAAATTTTTTCGGCATCTGTAACTTATTCGTTAATAAATGATTCAACCACAAAATCACTCAAGAAATTAATATTTTATAATAATGGTTTCAAAATTTAAAAATATTTAACATATTAATAAAAAAAATTACATAATATAAGAAAATAGAAAATAGATGCTATTGTTTTAAGTAAGAGAAAGATGAATTTTGGTTCTGGCTCTTGAAAAAACTATACTATTAAATGGATCATTTGATTTAATATTCCGCTGAAAGAATTTTTATGAGCAGAAAAGATATTTGGAAACAATTTTTGTTCAACTTACCCAACTGGCCTTTTTGCTATCTATATGTAATAGCGCTGCTTTTTTACATTATAGTAAACTATCTATTTGCTTTGTGATTTGAAAGACCAGATTGAGCAATTGTGTATTTCTAGGAATTTAAATGAAATTAAACTTTGTTTAAAATATTAACTGTACTTATTCTTAGTTTTTCTTTCTAGTAAATAAATGCACATGCCTGTCAGAAAAAACAATCAGATTATACTTTGGAAAAATTGAATGGATTCCAACATAAGATCTGCGAATGTTCAAATTTATAAATATGAGAAACATTTCTTTTTCAAATTAAAACTTTCAATAATTTTTTGGTAAAAATATCTACAATTTTATTTTTATTTTTAAAAATATTTTTCACTGAGAAAACCAATGTTAATCAATTTTTTGCAATTAAATTCCTAAGATACGATTAATAAATCGTGTAAATACTTTGAAGCGATGATCCTTTTAAGAAAGCCAAATAATATATTTTACTGTTTTCGGTGAATCTTAAAATTTTCGTATATCTGTTTAGTGGTTTTCGTTTGTAATAAAATTGATTTTTGTACTGACTTGTTTCATTTCATAATAATTTGGCTCGAAGCTGTATGTATCAAGACTAATCAATTTTGTATTATTGACTTTGATAACTTCAAAAATCGCCATTTAAACATAATATAATAAAAAATTTATTCAAAATAAAATCAAAGTCCCCTTAGTTGAGTTCGCAAGATACGGATAGTATCTGCTCTTTCACCGTTCTCTTTATAAGCATTAACTTCAGGCATACTATTAACAGTCAAAAAACTAATAAACTCGATAATATCTATTTCCGCATCATGAGCACATTTTTCAATCCAGTTATGATGCTGTTTTGCCTTTTCATTTCTATACTTGGTTATTATAAGGAAAACGTATGTTCTAAATTCATAATCTTGACTGCAAGTGAAACTCGTTCTTTCGACTTTTTAAGCAAATCAAAATCCTTTATCTCATAGGTAGCCATATTAGAAACTAATAATCAAAACATAAAATAAACCTCTATTGAGTTGGCGTTGAATATTCAGAAATCTTTTATGCTCATCGTAACCAACGATAGCTTTATCTCATAGGTAGCCATATTAGAAACTAATAATCAAAACATAAAATAAACCTGTATTGAGTTGGCGTTGAATATTCAGAAATCTTTTATGCTCATCGTAACCAACGATAGTAATAGTACACCCAGGTTTGTCAGCCCTCGCCGTTCTTCCACTACGATGAACATAAATCTAAAAATAATTAAAATTAAATAACTTCAGTCACAGTCGATACTTGATAGTGTATGATATTTTCGATATCCTCGATATCCAGTCCACGTGAAGCTACGTCCGTTGCGACCAAAACGGAGGGACCCTTTGCAGCTGAAGAATAACTATCTCAGCTTGACAAACCACGAAATCTCTCAATGTTACGGAATCGATGTTTCTGAAGCATGTCGGCATGTAGAATGCAAACAGAAAAACTTCCAGTAATAGGAGGAGATAAAATTCGAAGAAATGCAGCAATTCTGCGCGTGCAATCTTTCGAGTTTGTGAATACGATAGATCTCCCTTTCAGAGATTCCAATATATAGTAAAGATAATGATCCTTTTATAATTTATAAAATAAAATGCCTTCTCTTCTCGTTTACAATACAGCTTTTGCTCGTAAAGAGTGTTTACAAGAAACGAAGTATTCGATAAATCAATTAAAGTATAATTTCGTCTTATTCCAGTCTTACTCACCAGGGATTCTAATTATTAGTTAGTACTATTGAACTCACTAAGTTTTGACTTGAGAGTTTGCTTTTTTCCATTTGGATTTTGACGATTTTTTGTATCGTGAACAAAGGTCATTGTGGCTGAAAACACAAATGTCCGCCTCATTGATCTCCCAAGAGCACTGTAAGTATGAAATATATAGAATTACCTATTCAAGTCGTTAATTATGAATGAAAAATGTTCGAAATAATCTTTTCCAATCATTCTATCTGCTTCGTCGATCACCAGAAATCGAACGTTTCGGACTTTAGATGCAAAATCAAATCCCTTTGTTTAAATTGTATGAAATCAACATCTTGGATAAGTTGCCATAACCGCCCTGGGGTTGCAACTACAATTTCAGGGCAAGATTGAAATATCCGTTCCTGTTTAACTTGGGCAATTCCTCCTACAATACATTCAACCTAAAAACTACAAGTTTAATAATGACCTTAATATCTGCAGTTTTCACAATATGCAGAATATGCTCGCGTATCTGAATCGCCAGCTCTCGAGTAGGGGTTAAAACAAGTGCTTGAGGCTGAAAATTAATAAATTTAAAGCAACATTGGAATTAGATTTCATTTTATTTTTGAGAATAAAATCAACTATCGGAATGCCAAAAGCTAACGTTTTCCCACTTCCCTTTGAATTTATTTTCAAATTAAACTGTTTGAGCACATCCAATGATGTCGGATTGGGAATTCAAAGCGGAAGAAATGGTTTTTGATTGAATTTCAGTCGGTTCATAAAATTCTAGCTTTTTTAGTGCAGAAATAATTTTTGGATGTATTTCTAAAGCATTCCAAGCAGAAATTCCAGAATCTAGGCAAATTGGGATAAAGAGGTTCAATAAAACCAATGTTTGCTGTATTTTCAATTTCTTCACTATATGTCTTTTTTAATTTTCCATTTCCTTTAAGTGACTGCACATGCTTTCTTTTTTTTGAAAACGTCAAACTAGTGTGAATCTGGATTTCTATGTGTATACTATTATTTGGAACCTTATTCGTTGTTAGTAGACAGTAGTCATTACTTTCCTCAATCTCTATAACAGCATCGAAAGTATTGCTTTTTAAATTTGAATTGTCCACTTTTTTCCAGTTTTTAGAATTTGTAATCATTTATTTCAAAAACACACGTCGAATTAATAGAAACGTTAATATTTTATTTATAATTTTAATTTAAGAGTTTCAAATTATCTTCAATCTAATAAATCTTTAGTCATATGATATAAACAATTGTGAATCAAACGTGTAATACATGTTACATGGAAAAGGTCAGGATACATATTTTTTAGTTTTTTTCCGGCTGAAACCCTATACTCTGCCGCTGCCGTCAATAAAGAGGAAAAATTTTTCTTCTCAAAATGTAAACATCGAATTGTATAATCCAAAGAATTTAATGCTATACAATCGATAAGATAGCTGATTTACACAAATATCGCATAAATTACAATATAATGCTCCACCGGGGGTAATTAAAAAATTCATTCGGAAATTCTTGGATAATTCTCGAAGCTCTCGAATAGGTGGATTTTTTCGATTTAGACATTAAAAAACAATCGAATAATAGTCAGTGTGGTTGAAAATTTAATATTTATAATTTTTTAAAAATTTTTAGACGGAAAATTACAAAATGACACAAAAATTGACAAAGCTGACCTAAAAATGCAAAAATTGACCAAGTATTTTAAATAAAAAATGTATTTCTAGTATTTTTATAACAGAATAATAATTTTTTGTTGAGTTGACTTTATTGACTTTTGGTTGCCCTAGTCATATCATATAATTCGATTATTACTTAATGAAATTTATAAAAATCCAAAAAAATAATGTAATTAAAACTCTGGTGTTTAAAGACCTATAGTGGGGATTCTAATCTTACACATTGTGAGACGAATGCAGAAGGTGATTGGAAACCTGTGGACGCCCTCGTTCGCTTGTGAAATTCTTGAGCGCTAAGTCAAAATAATTTTCATGTTATGTGCTATTACTTTTCGATTATATTGTTTAATAGAACTATTAAAATTAATAAGAATCTAGTTGAAGATGATCATGTTTGAAAATATCAACAGCTCCTGTTGAAGCAAATCGCCCAATTGGTTATTCGTTACATAACAACAAAATTTCGATGAACAAGATAACAACTGATTTTATGCAATAGCTTTATTAAAATTAATTAGTTAAAATCTGAGGCTAACCATTTATTCCATTTATTTTCTAATCTATTAATATAACTCCTTTCGCACACAAATCTATTATTTTTAATCAAAACAAAACTATACCTATTTTCATAAATTTGGTACAAATCTTCATCATTTTTACGTAGTATATCTTCGTATTCTTCTGAATCATCTGGTTTGAATATTAAATCAAATTCATTTAATTTTTCATTTATATCACATTTTATTAAACGACTTGAGTTTACATCTAATTCAGGGAAATTTTTTTAATGTAAACCTCGACCATTTTGTCCATATGCAATTATTTTATAATCTTCAGTTATTAAAAAACTTTTAAAGAAAAAATCGTCGAATTTGAGGTTTAAATTGAATAAAATATTGTTTTTAATTACATCAATAGCAATGATTCTATTTGTTTGCCCAACAAAAATCTGTAATAGTTATAAAAATAATTACTAGATCTTTACAATAATCAAGAGTTTTTAAACTTTCTATTTTCCCCTCTCTTCCAAATTCATTCCTTAAATAGTCATTTACGGCGACACCTTTGAAGTACTAGTGATACTTCAGATTTCTTATTGCAAAATTCTATTTTATAAATAAAACTATCTTTGAATAAAATAACAACGACTCCATGGTTCTCGTCTTTGTAAAAAAACTCATTTATAAAGACTATTTTCTTAACTTTATGTATTTTAGGTATTGAGGTGACCAAAAGTGTCTCATCTAAAAATTTTACAATTTAAAATTATACTTGTTGAATATTTTTTAATAACAAATACGTTATCTTCCAGACTATAAATAAAAATTGATTTTCTTTTTGCTGTTGAAAAGCATGTAATACTATCTGAAGTTGGCACTAACGAAATAGGTTTTGTATCACCTAATTTAGTAAATACACAGTTCATACTTGTTTTCTGTAATTTATAACAATAAATATTATTATCTCCTTACCAATGCACGTAAAATTGTGAAATTCCNTGAAAAGCATGTAATACTATCTGAAGTTGGCACTAACGAAATAGGTTTTGTATCACCTAATTTAGTAAATACACAGTTCATACTTGTTTTCTGTAATTTATAACAATAAATATTATTATCTCCTTCCCAATGCACGTAAAATTGTAAAATTCCTAAAATAATTTCAAATATTCCATTACCATTTTCAGAAAACGAAACTTTTCCTGATCTTAAAATTAATCACATAATAAATATTAATTAATTAAGATTATAAATTGAAATTACCCAATATTATAAGATATCTCTGTTTTATTAAATACTCTTGAATAATTTTCAAAGAAGGCTTGCGTCAGTAAATGATTATTTCCAGTTGCAATACATTTATCATATTCACTTTTATTTAGCAACGATTGTATTGAGTTTATAGTAGGAGCTAAATGAATAATAAAAGTTAATTAAATCAACGACTCAGTTTGCTTGGAGGAGAAATTTTAAAAAGGAAGTTTTCAAAGAAGGCTTGCGTCAGTAAATGATTATTTCCAGTTGCAATACATTTATCATATTCACTTTTATTTAGCAACGATTGTATTGAGTTTATAGTAGGAGCTATATGGATAATAAAAGTTAATTAAATCAACGACTCAGTTTGCTTGGAGGAGAAATTTTAAAAAGGAAGACTAAGGGCGAAAAACTTGATGACTTGTCCTAAAAATATTTTAAAGGTTTCTAAACAATTATTAAATTATCTTCCACTTCAAATTTCATATTATTAAGTTCGTTCTCCCAATTTTTTCTAGGAATTTCATAAATTTCTACGTAATATGTATTATTTGGTTCTAAATTTATTATTTTCATAAATATTATTACTTTTAATGTTAACTGCAATAAAATTCTTGCAGTGTGAAAGTGTAAAATCGTGTATTCTATCATCATTGTTTGATTTCTGAATATATTTAAAATAAAAATTACTGAATTATCAATAGAACGTATAACAAAAATGTTGTTATTTTGATAAAATACAAAATCCATTTTACCTTGCAAAATCGTCATTATTAAAGCGAACCTTCACTAGTAAGAAATAAAGAAATTTGATGAAAAGATAGCTCGTCGAATGAAACTCCATGTATTACATCATATTTACATTTCATTAGATTTACAAAAGAATAATCGTATATTAAAATAATTCGATCAGAACCAATTATAAATGTTTCAACAATACTGTCTTGGATAACAAAATTTATAGAATGTTCAATCTAAAAAATATTATTATACAATTATAATTTTTTACATCAAATGTATCAGTATGTTTGATATATGTTTCGCATTCGATTTTATTTTCTATTCTCAATTGCTTAAAATACAGTAATTCAAAAACGTTATCCAACATCGACAGAATAAGTTCTCTAACTATGATATATATGCTCACTGCATGAATACCATATGAATTATTTGTAAATTGAGAATCAAAAAAATCAACTTCACACACAAAAGACATAAAGTAAATATAACCAAGGTAACATTAATACCATCTTTGGTAAAAAAAAAACTAAAATATATGAATTTAACTTTAATGAGTAGGTAATTTTACCACGTCGCTACATTTAAATTCGCATTGGAGAGTAAATCTCAAGTAAGTAAGATTCATGTTAAAACTACTCAATTGTGAAATGGGTAAAAGTGTGATTAATTCACATCATAAATTTATCGCCATAAAATTGTTTAGATATTTTAAGGTAATTATCCTATTGAGTTATAAAATGACTCATGTTGAAGAAGTTCTCACTATCAAAGACGATAATGATTTTTTGATTTCCCAGTAGTACATATAAATCAAAGTCGACATTCTTTGTGAAAGTCAGCGCGTATTTCACTTCTTAAACTTGATTGTTAAAATCTCGGAAATTAATTTTGTAATTTAAAAAAATTATATGGAAAATAAAGTTTATTTCTGTTATAAATTAAATAAATCGTCAATATTTGAATTCTGGGTTGTTTTTTGGATGAAAGTAGTAGAATTTCCGCTAAAAGGTTTATTTTGTCAAAAATTAAAGGTGTCTTTAACAAGTGGCTGTTGTTGCATTGGATACGTAGGTTTTGGATCAATTAGTTGATTTATATTTTTTTGATCTAAATATTAATTTTTCGGAAAACCAGATTGATTTTGCATAGATATAAAAGGAGTCTCTC
>RDEW01000056.1:238223-277400 GCA_011109175.1 Dicyema japonicum | reverse complement strand
CAATCATCGAATACCTTACGGAACGTCACCGGGACTTCCTCAAGATCGCAAAGTACCCTGACATCCTCTCGGACCGCACATATGGACGCCTGACCGAGATATGAGAAGAAACCTTCCCCGCTGTGGAGATTAATCCAGGACTCCAAAACTAACAGCAGGAAAAGGACTGTTATGGACACCAGAATCACTTAATTAGACGATAACTTTTATCCTTTTTCTCGTGATTTCGGGGTTAATAAAATAAATAAAGCGTTGGTCGCACAGAGAAGCGAAACACCGGAAAATATCTATTTTTTTAAATTATGGGAACGTCTCCGTTTAAGGGAGATGAGTAGATAATTTAATTTCGCACCATTGTGGCACTGGGAAACATTGGAGAAAGAAAGAGAAAGAACAAAATGAACGAACCCTTCGACTAAGTAAGGGAGAAATTGAGCTCATGGAGCATCATTAGAGACATGGTATTGGAACAACCATGTCATTTAATCTCCCGATATTAAGGAGATAATTGGGTTCTTAGTCTATCACGGACGTGTGAAGTTGAGAGTATTGAGGAGTGTTCCGAGAACATCATATTATTAGTAGCACTTTCGAAGAACCAAAAAAGTAATTTATTTAATAAAGGTTCCGCTTGTGTCGTATTTTTCTTCAGGTTATTTTTTCTCCACAATTCTCTTAACTAACTTCTCCATGCTCCACGGTTATTGGCAGTTATTCTGAGCGCATCCAAATCGTCTTTTCAGCTTTTGTCTCAGTAGAAGTGAATACCTCGTTCTGTGGAAGACCTCGCATAACTTTACCAGAGGTTCTACACAAGGACCTGACCAATGTAGACGAAAACATCAGTTATTATCTTTACTTTGTTGATTTTAGGAATAAATTTATTAGAAAACCATAAAATAGTTTATTTTAATATATTAGACGTATTAAGGTCAGTTTGGTCGACTTTAAAAATTGTATGAATACCGAAAGCTACATCAGTCCAATCCTCTTCTCTCCTTATGCTGCAGTTAGCAGTGATTATTTTTCTGTGAACAGTCATATTAGTGCATCTAATAACCAGGGAATCTCCGACACGTGCGGGATTATAGAATCTAGTGATTTATTGTCATAAATTACATGGAATGAAGGTTTATGCTCATTGGCATGATTTTGTACTGATCAAAGTGCCAGTGCGAAGTCAACACATCCATCAAAGTCAAGGCACAACCAGCATGTAAATTTCCGGATTCATCCACGTGGCTATCTTCTACTACAAATCTGCAAATTTTCTCATCTGGTGATGATTTTATCCATTGAACAGATTGGATGAAGGAATTGAAATTTACTGTGCTATTTTGTCTATAATTTTGAAAATTTTTAATTAATTTGAGTAAATTCATTAGGCAATTAAATTCAAATTGATAATTAAAACTTATTTTTAAAATTATTAATATTTAATTAAATAAAGCAATAATTTATTTTTATATTTTATAGTTTTTAGCAAAGGTCAATTCTTGTCAACAGATCCCACCCGTAAGGCGACGAGTCCTTCTGCACGACACAGTTGTTAAAAGGGATCTTCCTACCTTTCTCCCTGACCAAATCCTCTGATGAAGATTGCATTATGAAAACTATTCGCTAAAGAATGAAGTGATGTCCGCGACGGTAGGACGTGGGACAAAAATGGAAAAGGGCGGACCTATTTCCCCACCTCTCTTCGGAAGCGGAAGCCTGTAATAAAGTATTGTAAGATGGATTTGGTCGGCACAAGCAGATGTTATCCTTTGATTTTCCTCGGATTAGTTTGTTATGACTGTTTGTTCTGCTTACTGGTAAGCCTGGGGTCAATAATAATAGTTTATAGTTTTCACTCCGTGTTTGCTGTCTGTGTTGCATCCAAGTCTTAGTTCATCCATTTACTACGGACAGGACTTTTAAAGGTGATTTGAGATATTCCTAGGAAACATTCCCATTCAATACACGGGAAACCTGAAGGTCCTTGGTGTGACATTCGACTATCTTATGACGTTCTCTAGTTACACGGAGTCTGTGTTAACCACGGATCTTCGAAAATGGAACTTCCTAAAAGCTATCACAACGAAGAGCTCTTTCTTGTGTCAGTAAGATACATCTCCAAGTTATTGTGCTGACGATTGTATATGCATATTCTGCTTGGAGATTCATTTTTCCCTTTTCGAGGATGAAGCGTATGACTCTCTAGGCGAGAGATCATGCAACATATGCAATCAGACACCTTATCCATTCCCAGTCTCCTTTCAGAGCGGCGACGTTGAAGAATAGCCAAGGCTTCCTACGTATCTGCAAAGATATGGAAACCAATTCGGAGAAAGAGCGGCTCATTAGGAGGAATTCAAAGTTCACTCTAATAGAATTCCTTTGCAGACATAAAAAGAAGACACTTCAGGAATGCAGTTGGATCGCTGGCGGAGCATTCGAAGAGAATTCAAGAGATGTTGGAGACTGGGATCACTTAGTTAGTGACTTAATACGTTCTTGTCGGTCTTGGGGTTTTAAAATAAATAGTTTTCACGTAAATTGATCATGGAACGGTAACCATACGCTCGTCCTTTAACCAATACCTAACAACCGTAATAAGCTTGCTCGGTAAAGCAATGAAGCTTGATCTGTTCGCCACAGCATTTTTGGCAGTTTTCAATACGAGCAGTTAACCCGATGAAAACCAACGACTAAAAAACGAGTTATCTTATATTTTGTCCAAGATCACATTTGGCTTTGCCCCACAAGATCAAATCGAGTGATCTCTGGAAACGCCCTCTTCGAGTTATTGCTTTTTTAACAACCAGTTTCTTTACTTAAAGGAACCGATATAAAAAAATAATATGTTCTTTCAGCCCATTCAAGGAAAGAACATCGAATAATGTTGAAGTTCAGTTGGGTCTATTGCTTTTTGTAACAAATTTAAAATCTGCAGACGTTTGGATAGTATCAACCCCCTTCATTGTCTCCGTAAGGTAAACGGACATGCAGTTCACTCCAGTGTGCCAACTACTAGAGTCTACCGAATTTTGTAAAAAAAACATGAAAAAGCGAAGAAGAAAGCCTTGGTTGTTATACGGCCACAGAAGAAATCACATAATAGTCACACAATGCATGTTTACTTTACTTTAGTGTTCTGGAGGGACATGCCACTTCCAGCAACCATGGAAACTGATTATTCCTAATTGTATCGAAAAGGAGTTCATCTCTTGTTAGAACCAACCTGTGGTCATTGCTGAAGAGAATATTCTGGTGTGTAGAGGAATAGGTAACTCTTATTAAAAAAGGCGATAGTCGTGTGACTTAGCTTATTTTTCGTAATTCAAGAAAATTTACAAGTCCAGACTGGGTCGTCATCTCCTCAAGATTCTCTATATCTTCCCTCCATATCTGTATATAAGATTGACTACGAAAACTTCATTTTTAATTTTAAACAAATGAAATGACTTACGCTCGGAAAATATAAACTGAATTAGACTCACTAGCGACAATATCTCATACCATAAGAATCTAAAGCACCCACTTTTCCGGGAAGTTGTCATGTCTCAAGACCAACAAGAGAAAGATTCAGTCCAGGAGGCGGATAATTCATCTTTATTTATTTAAACACCACAAGACCCGGTCAAAAATCGAAACTAACTATCACGTGATCCCAATAAGTTCGAATAAAGTCCTCATCTTTACCCAATGTCACTCTCTCAATATCGCACATGTACGTATCGGGTTCCTTGAGTCATCTCGGAATCTAGCCTCATGAGGACTTCCAGAGGAGTCGGTCCAGATCAATGTTTTCCAGGAGTCCATCGCTCCGTAATTCGGAACGCCCTCTTCTGCATTTTCTTTTCTTTTATTTTTAATGAGATGGAGGGTTCCCACAAAGCACATGCATATGAAATACATGGATCGATGTACTGCTTGTATATGTTCTTCAGTACTAGGTGGGTACCGACCTTCCATATTCCAGATAAGGTCTTGAGAATATTAATTTCCTTTCGCATTTTGAGTAGTATGTCTTCAATATGAAATGATGAGCAAAGGTGCATATCAAATGTCACCCCAATATCCTCTGTCATCTGTTGAAAGGGAAATCGTCCTTGTCGAACTTCAAGGTGATTGTCCTCCTTTCCAATCTTTTGTCTGAGGTGAAAAATGAAATGATTAACTTTTCTGCACTCATCCTAAGGGGTTTTCTATCATCCAAACGTTTAGACTATCCAAGTTATTTTGGATCCTCTCTGTGGCATTCTGAATATCCCTGTCTCTTGAAGCTAAAACAATCATCTGCATAAGAGAGAAGAACATCGTTTTCGGATTCCGGAATGGGGAGATCGGACAAAAATAAAGATAATAAAAAATATAATAGGTTCTTCATACGAACGATTAATCAGGAATCGTACAGGGATAATACTTGTAATCACAAGAACCAATTATTAACACATGGTGAAATTTAACGTTATTGGGGTTAACCATATTAAATTAATTAAAATATAAAACTATAATAATTAAAACATACAATTTTCAATTACAATTGCATTCAAATTTAGAATCATTTTATTATTTTGCAATCGTTTTTAGTAACTCTTTAGACCTGCTGTCGCACACCAGTGTAGTAGTTACTGCTGTCGCTCACCACCGTCTGCAACCGGTCTTGAGACATAATACCAACTTCTATGATAAGGACTTGGTCACATTCTTAATTGTGTACCAAAATGGCCGGTTATTAGTACCAAAATGGCTTGACAAGCCCCGACGAATTACACTGTCTATCTTGACTTGGACCTTGTGTTCTCTACTACAGATTGCACCTTATTAGTCCGCTACTTTCTGGTGTGGCGAATTCCATACTTATTGAAGATGAAGACTACATACAACCTCGTTATTCCTCCACATATTGTCTTGGCAGAGCATGGATCTAAATGATCAACCGACATGCTCCTTTACTTAAATGGGGACAGTTGTAACTGTATTTAGCCATATTCGCGACGATTTAAGGACATCATATAGGTCGTCCTAGGGTCATACTGTGGCCGCTATGACTTATTGGCTATCCTCTCTAAGAATGACGAACGAGATCCACTCAAATAGCAAACAGCACTCATAGAGATTTACTATTCGTGTAGAAATCTGATTTCCGTGACGACTCAGAATTTCCAACGTCGGAGGTGTACAAGATTCGGAGTTTCAACCGCAAGCGGAACAAGCAAAAATCTTCGTGCCTTGAAGAGGTAAGATAAATACAAATAATAACACACAGGATTTGTGAATTAAGGTTTAAGTAATAAAGCGTTGGTTTTTAAGACTGACCACGACTTAAGGTGGAAACTGGATGTTTCCAAAGACTTTTTTTATCCGGTGAGTAGGTAACTACTCGAAACCGTTCTGATGAGACTTGTGTCAGCCTCAACTTTGTCGATTTGGAAATGTGATGAACCGCAAAAGACTTTGGACCCTCTCTTGTCGACGCACAGTGGCCGGTTCCCGATGCACGTTTCATAAACAAGGTCATGAAGCAATCTCTTATGGCGGATGGATTCCTGTTATCTTTGCAACAGGGGGCTGGATCGTTTTAGATCAGAGCTTTTTCAAAAAATAATTCTCGCGGCACACTAATCGTAAAAAATAATCCACGGCACACATTAAAAATTAAAAAATTAAATTTTTAAGATGTGTAAAACTAAGTACAAAAATTGGTAATTTAATGCCCAAATTTTTATTAATAAAAAAATGAAATCTTAATTATTATTGTTTTTGCATATATCATCAACATCAGGTCGAATGGTTGACAAAGCCACCGCATTTTAGCACAAATCCGACGAGAAACATTATTATCTGACAAAGGTATCTTTATTATTTTTTGTTCATATTTATGACCAAACATAGTCCGAGCAATAATACGACAAGCAGGGATTATCAAGTTATCGCCAATAATGTGAGTTTTAGTTGTTTTGCTATCAATTTTGAGATCAGGCATGAACATTTCAATGATTCCTTTGTATTTACAAAAGTTTCACTGAACATCATTTGACTAGATCTACGATTTATAGTAAAAACTAAATAATACTTGTGCTGTTTTTTCAAATAGATAAAATAATCCACAGATTTTTCGGAATAGTCGGATGCTTGGAAGTAAAATGTCTCTTTAGTTTGCTAGGAACCATAGCATCATTTGCCAAAACTTCCATGCAAATTAGAAATTGAGGTAGTTTAATTTATCTTTGCATATAAGTCAAATGACAAATAAGAATCTTTATAAGAACGACGAAATGATTTACCCATAACCACGTTGATGCGCACGTTATTAAAAAATTAATAAATAATGGTTAACCAATGTAAATGTCAGTTAATATATAATAAAAAATGATTATTTTAATTTTAGTAATTATTTTAATTCGTTTATCTTTTTAAATTAATTACGTCAAAAAATGTATATAAATTTATTCAAATTGTGTTTAGCAGGCGGCACACTAGAAATTGTCTTACGGCACACTTAGTGTGCCGCGGCACACCGTTGACAACCTCTGGTTTAGATGGAAACGCAACGACGGGACCCTTCCTCTCGGGGGCAAAGGATTTTTTCAATTGAAAGTTATCTGGGGGCTTTCGTGAACGACAGAGAACTATACCTTCAAGCGGAACTAGATTTTTTTGATTAAATCAATGTACGTCTCTGTCAGTCAGAGAGTATTGATTTCAGCCATCTGTGTATAATGTAGAAATACTCGTTGCGGTTATCTTGTAGCGATAACGTGACGGAGGTCCTGTCTTCTTTCCATAAGTCATGTTGTTTACAAAGCAAATGGTTAAAAATGAGCTTACATTGAGACCGCTGAGACATTATTATAAGAAAATAGTTGAAACCTTGAATCGACTGAAAATAAAAATTAAGAGATGACTGATTAAAATAAACAACTTGGTCTCTCACAATAACATGCTAACAAGTAACTTTATTTCAAATGAGGTTAACTAATTATGTCAGTTAAGCACAAAAGAAATGTCAAATTAGAATCCCAGATTAGGCTTTAAAATAAAAAAAATTATCAAAAAAAGTAAAATATTGCTTACATATCTATTTTAACGAAATCCCCAACTTAAATTGAAAATTTCCAGAAAACTTACACAGAACAGAATTAGAAAAATTGGAAATACTAAGGTCTAGAGTGATCTATGGAAAGGTCGGTCGAACTACCCAACAATTCAATCACATCCCTTTATTTCATGGAGATTTTCAATGTATTTCGGATAATATTAAATAAACCAAAATTCCCTTATTAATGATTAGTTACTGGATAATTTATTTTGGTTAGTAAACAACCTGTATTTTCCTATATTCTGACATGCAACACTGACCACGAATATTGCTATCCAAGCCGAGATTACAATGACACAACAAAGTAAGGATATAATCACTTTCCTGATTTTATACGATGATTTACTCATGCATTGCTTATCTAAAATATATTAAAAAATAAACTGTAGAATAAAGATCCTTCAATATCTCCTCTTCCATGTATTCGGGCAACTAAACACGACAGTTTAAAATAAAGATTGGGAAATTTTTTAACAATTTTTTTGCATAAATGTATTTCAGGATCTTTAGTCGGCTGCTGATTGAGTTCAATCTCATAATTATTGTAAACATTGAAAATATGATTTATTTCAATCTTTTTAAAGATATACTCGACCAGAAAAGGTGAATGTGAACGACAAGAGAATATCGTTGGACGTTAAGATAAGACGAATTTCGTCTTTTGACTGAATTCTCTTTAATTTGCCGTTTATGTTAATCAATGTGCGTTCGATAGTCTAATATTGAATAAAATTTACAAAATTATGTTCATTCTTATATTTTACAAATATTAGCGCTTTTAAAACTGCATTTATTTTACCATTTGAACTTTGACTATACCACAATGTATTATATCTGGCATATGGATGGATGCATAAATGTGCTAAATTCAAATAATAAGTTAACCATCACCACGTAGAATTACTGGAGTTATCAAAATAATTAATGATTCATATGCAAATAAGGATACGATCATTTATAGGTTATTTATTTTTTTCATATAATTTATAATTTACTAAATAAATAAAATTATTAATAACTAAATCCAGTAAATAATTACAATTATTTAGAATCTCAATCCAAATTGTTGGTATCACTTCTTTCTCTAACTTTAATCAAATTCTACCTAAGTGATATTCCAATCAATTCTAGACACTTATATCATTTGCGGATGATGACCTAATTATCACCGGCCTGGCACTGGGCGCCACCTAGACAAATGGATCACATGACGCCACTCTAATAGGAAAAGAGAGGAGGAACAGACAAGCAAGCAGAAAACTTCAACCAATTAACCACGAAGCATCACATGACGCCAAGAACCAATCCGGGTGGACTCTGTTTCTGTAAAAGTGGAAACTGGATACACTTAATTAGTTGATACTTTAACTTCTTTCTTGGTGTATCCGGGGTTAATAAATGTTAATGTTAAAAATGTTCTTTACTCTTATGTCCATATTATTCCACGTGGCGCGAACGTTAATTGAGCCGATTCCATTATCTGACATAATCGTATGGTCTTTTTGAAATGAGCTGTCATATCATCTATAAAGAAATTATACTTGGTCCTTTAGATGCTTCCTAGTTTTACGATGTGAATCATCTGCAAATTTTTTATCACAGTTGATGACAATCAAACATTTCGAACAGAATAAATCTTCAACCAAGTTCAACACATACTCCGAATATTTCTAGACGTTAAATGCGCTTTCTGTGATCATGACCTTATAACCATTGAACAACTATGATATATGTACGTTTTTATTAAAGTTTGATAGTTAAGTAACTTCGTCGACACTGACTTTTAGGAGCCAGCAGCTAATACATTCGCAGCAAATGCCGATCGCTCCCATAGATCGGTCAGTCCTGTCATTGTATAAGAACGTTCTCCTAAATCATGAAAATCAAATAGGTAACTTGTTGTCAGTTTGTAAAAGTTGCAAAAAGCACGGAGGATTTGTACGTAGGTAAAAAGAAGTGGTTCCCACATCGTAGAAAAGCGAGGTTTACCTTGAAACTTGGATACCTATCTACACTAAAAAGCCACGACGCGTGTGAGATCCGGTGGATTCTCCAGTTGATCTCTATTGCAAGGCAACTTAAGTTTCCGTCCAATACTATATGTAAAGACTTTATCATCCTAACTAAGATCCATATTAAAGATGCTTTCATCATTGGCGTTGTTGACGGTCATAGAGGAATTCACTTTGGTAGATTATGCTCACAGTTACTCCCTCACTTTGTTAGTTCCTACATTTACTACGCAGTTAATGTAAATATGTCTAATACAGTAGATTTCTCTTCCTGATTCGACTAATTTAAACGTTTCCCCAAATTCATCGAAGTCGATCTCGTTGGGCTTCACACGCTTCGATGATTTCCTTGGCTAGGAATATTCTTCCAACCCAAATAGTGAGGAGAACCTCTTTAATTTATAAATCAGTCCGTCTTGACAGCTCTTTACGGAGCATGTGCCTGCCTTGCATACATCATAAAAGGATTATTTATTTCGCTAGAACTGGGGATTGTTCTGCATTAGTTGTTTCTGCAGATGAAGTCAAATTAAAGACTGTTAAACTCACTAATCCTCCCACTTTTAAGAATTTGGAAGAATTTGAGAGAATTAAAAACTCGGTCCCCGAAGAAGAAAAGAAAGAAATCTTTGTTGATAGTGGACTTTGTGGTATCTTTATGCCTTTTAGAGCATTCGGAGACTTCCAGTTTAAGTGGTCTCGTGATTACCTCACTGATGTTATGAAATTTATGACTTCTCAAGGAATGAAGAGAAATATCATGCTTCCTGTATTATACAAGTCTGTCCCATACCTCAAAGCTTTTTCAGAAATTATGTCTCATTCAATCAGGCCTGAGGATATTTGTATTTTTATGACAACCAAGGGAATTAATGACTTTTTGGATTCTAAACACGTGACTGAAATTGTTGGAAAACATATTTCATAATTTGGTGGTTGTTCTTCTATTGTTGTTAATAATATTTTTGAAACTGCGTTTTGTTGGAAGTACAAAAACGACTCGATGTTTAAAAATCATTTATCATATCCACGTGGGATATCTTGGTGCGTCAGAGACATGAGTGCTGTTGTTGTCTCATTTGGGTCATTGAGCTGAATTGAGACTTATCCGTCATCGAATCCAATATTCTGAAAAGTCATCATGTCGTTCCTCACTGAATGTTTAAACGAATTCTGTGCTGAGGCCAAGCACTCTAGACGAATTCATCGGGTGAAAGAAGCAATTAATCGTCACACTGACCCTAAAGTTATAGTCCCCACGTGACATATAACGGTTCACTAATTACGCGGAGCGTGCTGAGATGTCTAGTTATATATTAATCTCATT
This sequence comes from Dicyema japonicum, assembly GCA_011109175.1. NCBI lineage: Eukaryota > Metazoa > Dicyemida > Rhombozoa > Dicyemidae > Dicyema > Dicyema japonicum. The sequence goes on along the minus strand of RDEW01000056.1, from coordinate 266,974 downwards.
AGTTCTTTTATTTATTTAATAACTCCGAGAAGGGAACACCAAGAAAGAAGGAGTAAACCAACTAATTTAGTGATCCCGGTGAACATCAAAAGGATCGAAAGGTTTTTCTTGTGTTCCTCCAGAGTACCCACGGCTTTCCTGTATCGACAACGATTACTTTTCATTTAAAATTTGAAAAAAAGTGTAGGTTTTTTCCCAATTTAAGTGTATTTGCTTGTTCTAGTCTTGAATGGAAAAAACTACTTTTTTCGTGACCACACAGACCGATGAAACCGGAGCCGTTGTTTTCGATTAAAGTGTGGTCAAGCATTGAGGGAAAAATTGGCAGGTAGATTAGTTAGACGTACCAATTTGGCTGAACAAATTTGATATTGAAACTCCATAAGTCAATGAAGTTTTAAAAGTTGAAATTGTACAAGACAACAGCGCATTCCCGTGACGGCCTGGAATTTAAGAATGATTTCAATATATTCAGTTTTCTGACACTGGCCATATGTGTTTTTTTGATTTAATAACTCGTAGAATTCCTGCTCTTCTTGGGCACTAATAGGATTTTTTCTCCAGATCCCTCAGAAATTGAAAAAGCATACGTCCGCTCTTATGGGTTATAGAGATCAATCCTCTTCCTAGTTTGTTTCTTGGCATTTAAAGTCTTTTTATTATAAGGTTTCGATGAATTAGATGACTTGTTAGTATCCCGCGTATTTTTTTATCAATGTTTTCGAATTCGTTTGGATCGATATCGACAATTCTGATGTAGTAATTATATAGTACAGTGCTTGTTTGTTGATGGCCTTGAACATGTTAGCAGAGTTAAGTTTCGTATTTGCTAAATTATTTATTCTCTTGTTCATCGTATCAAAAATTGCCTTCAATACATCATTCTTCAAAACATTGCTTGACTTTATCTTCAAGCACTCCCAGGTAGTTCAAGTCCAGCAGCTTAAAGAAAAGCATTATTTGATTTATCATTCTTACCAATGTATCCTCTATGGGAAAATAGTTTCAAATCATCCATAAACAATAGAAACTTGTTGCGTATGAGAGTGACATCCGATCTGGATGACATCCGTTAATTATCACTCTCGGAAATTTTCACTTAATGATTTGCTCAACGCATCCATCACAAAGACAAAGATCTGAAGGTACAGTGAGTCACCCTGAAGGATCCCCTTTTCACTTTCACTACTCCAATCATTTTCTGATTTAATGTCAATTTAATCTTCTATTTAGTTACCAAGTTTTTAATAAAATTAACGATCCAAACAGGCAATCCAGATGTCTCAAGTACTTTATTCAGGAAATCATGATCCAAGGAATCAAAAGCCATTTTAACGTCTATCCAGGCAGTAGTCAAATTATTCCCTTTCTCCTGATTGATACACTGATTTATTAGTGCTTGCTCTTTGGCACACTTGACAGAATCTACGAGTTCCCAGTTGGTTGTTACTAATCAGTCTATGTGCTTCAATGTAGTCTGATAGATTCTTATTCACACATTTCGTTGTCAGCTTGTACATACTTGGCATACAGGTAATAGGTCTCAAGTCTTTTAGAGAATCACAATTAACTTTTTTCGGAATCAAATATGTTATTCCCTTGTAAAACCACTCTTGAGGTGAGTATTCACCATGAATTATCTTGACGATTTTTCACAAAGAGAGTCATGTATTGATGTAAATTTCTTAATAAAGAAATTGTACACTCCATCACAACCAGCTGCTCTCCAGTTTGGAGAAATTTTAATTATATCGAAGATGAATTCTTTAGTAAAATTAGCATGCATTTCTTCAGAGCCTGTAATGTTCTTATTTAATTGCAAAACTTTTTCCTCATTGTCTTGTTTATTCCAGATGTTCTCCCAGAATGCGAGGCACTCATTTTTATTAAAGCCAAACTTGGCTTTTTCATGTTCTCCATTCAGATTCCTGTAAAAGTACCTCCTATTAAGTTCAAAGCACCAATTCTGTCTTTAAATTCGTTTCTCGACTCATGAATTTTTAGTTTCTTTTCTAAGAGTTTGATTTCATACCTGATGCAATTCTTATCTTGTTTGATTTTCGAAATCCATATCTACACAGCACTTCTCTGGTTTCTTTGTCATAACTTTGGTTTGATTTCTGGTTTCTTTGTCATAAGGATTCCCATCAATAAGTTTAGATATTGAGCTTGTCAACGTTTGATTGAAACGTTCTACTATTCCCTAAAAATCAATTTGTGCACAAACTTGGTATCTTGGATTATTTGGTCTTTCATGGATGTGACTATTCCCTAAAAATTATTTTGATACAAACTTGGGATCTAGGATAGTTGGTCTTCCGGAAGTCCAAATTCTGACATACTTTAAATGCCGACTTATTAAACAACAGCCTTGCAAAAGGGAAACTAACGTGGTTATAAAAATTTAATACCGACTATAAAAATTTTAATACGACTCAATTAAGAATAAGATCCATTTATATCCTTGTTGACACTTTGAAATTTTTTCAGATCGATTCGATCAATTTGAAAAAGCTCATTTGGAGCAGACGCAAAAACATGATAGTTCTCGTCAACAGTCTAAGCAGTTGTTTAAAAAAGATAACCTTAAGAATAAGCGTAAACTTACAAACTTCACAATCATTAATAACTTTTCTTATTACGGAAATATAAATAGTTCCGACGGCAAAGAAATTCGATTTTATTGATCCCTCCGTGTGAGATCAGATGGAGGGTTCTGGAATGAGTGTCCATCTCGGACTCACAGTCCAGAGGAATAACCAATTTTTCTGTGTTTCCATTCAAGAAAAGTCTAATTAAATCAGAATTAAACTTATCGTTTCTAAGCGAAAAATGTGAGTCCTTTTCTCGTACTCTCCGTTTCATTTGAGTACTTACATCCTCAGGATCGATTCCACAAAATATCTGTTTAATTTTGTCATATTCGATAAGATCTCTAATGTACCCCTTTCTTAAAACGTTTTGTAAGAAATTTCCTTGTAAGAAATTTCCTAACATGAATGGTTATTTTTAATTTTCAATTCCTCAATAGCGGCATCAGTTATGAAAGCACAGTGCTAAATGTAACCCAACAGCAAACAGGCAAATCCCAGAAATATCCATTATACTCAAATCCATTTCCCACAACGAACCGATTTGGTATACTGAATCCAACGACTAGCAATAAAAGTAAATAATACAATCCCCATTCAAAGTGGGAGTCGGTAACCTCTTCGATAGAAAATTGGCAAGCTTTAATGATTTTGGGTCGTATTCTGCAATAACCTCCCTCAGCTTTGTTATCGTCTTACCAGTGTCCACAATATCTTCCACGATCAGCACATTCTATGAATCAAAAAACTCCAAACTCTGTTTCTGACACATTCCAGAGACTCGGGGTTAAATACTTTAACAAATCCAAGGGATTTATCATTCTAACTAATCATAGCACATTACAAAGTAGCTTGAAGCTCGGATAAACTCCAAATTAAATCTTACATACGATTCTGAAGGACAAGCAAGGTTTAGCCTTTCCAAGGCATCGACTATTTTTGCGGTAAATTTAAAAGCTCCCCTAAGGACACAGAGAAGTAGGACAGAGTCTCCCCTGTAGGCATTCCATATATCCCGAGCCATTTGATCGATTCTAGATGAAAATGAAAAGTACCTCATTTTTACCTGATCATTGGAGATGATGATTGATTCAATGTAACCTTTGTATCTCCACAAGATGTCATAGTCCGAAACATTATTATTTACTTCGTCGGGAATCTATTTAGTAATAATTAAATTACTGTGATCATGTGTTTCCTTTTATTTAAATTTAAATTTTTAAATTGTTTAAAAACTATTTTATTATTGTGTTTCGTATAAAAATATATTTAATTTTATTAAAAACTAATTAAAAATTCTTCATCCAACAGTTAATTTAAATTTTTAGAATTAACATGGGTTTTGTGGTTTTGTGGTTACTAAAATTACTTTTAAATCGCTTTAATTTACAATTTTTTATTAATGATATTTTTCGATAATCATCTTATTTTACTTTAGATTAAAATCGTATTTAATAACTCACGGGATGATGCGTTCTGATGAAGAGTACACCTCCTGAACTCTCTCAGATATTTCGACTGACTCTGATGTGGTGATGAGGGACTTTGTGGCACACTCCTTCTAAGAGATGGAAAGGGACACCAGCCATCTGGAATAAAATCTACTTAGATTATTTACTTGTTCTATTTTATAGTCAATTTTTTTTTCATAATGACCGTCTAACTTTAAATAGTTAATGATAGAATTGGTACTTACCATTTTCCATCAACAAGATATGAATGACTCTGTCAGTACAGGTTTTATTCTGTTATAGGGATGAACACAGGTCCAAGATGATGGCGTTGTTTCCCAAACTAAGTTGGATCACGTGATTATTCATTATGGTTTTACTGGGATTTTCCATTTCATTAGTTTGGTTTTCAATATAGCGTCGATTTAGCCAACAATAACAAGATAGTAGCATGCCGTGTGACTCGCCTACGTGGTGTCATCGCTCACTTGAAGTGTTGGAAAAGAGTCGCAAACTTCCTATTCCGCAACAGTGGATGCTCGGAAACCTACTCCTTTTCTGTGGAGATGTCGAGGAAAATACTGGACCAGATCTAGTCATATTACAAATTAACATCAATGGTACCCGAACAAAAATTGCCGAACTACAACGCTTTCTCATAAAACACTCAATGGATATAGCTCTTCTAAGAGACGAAACTTAACCCACAGCTTCCAACCCCCAACTTTCCGGGATACTCAGTTTTCAGACGAGACTGAGATCATGGAAAGAAAAGAGGCTTTATTACTTTAATCAGGAAACAAATAATGGCCAGAAATATCTCGGACGACACACTGGAACATCTAACTCTGAGAAAATTCCTACCCTCGCTCAGATTGACAGCTGTCAAAATCTACATACCTCCTCCACCGTTATGCCCCAGCGGTTACAGCCCTGAACTCACACGATTTATCAGGTTGGAGAACACGCTTATTGGCGGTGACCTAAATGCGAAGAGTTCTCAATGGTATGCTGACCAACAACTGGATCAACTGGGAGCCCTCATATCCGACACTTTTGGCGTTCTCCTTACGTCACTCAACATTTCTTTTGCTTCTCCTTTTCTTGAGGCTGTTATTTCATGAGATTTATATACGTCTTACATACCGGCAATCCCGATCTTTATGAGGATCCCAGAAAAACATAAGTTAGTTAACACTGCGAGAACCGATGTGAACTTCTCAAAGGCAATATGGCCTGCCTTCACACATTTTACCGAACTACATCTCCAGGCCTTCCGGATAGAGAACTTGGATCTATCGACACTGCTGTCAAATACCTCAACGAGATTATACTCCGAGCTCGCAAAGATACATTCCGATGGGTCATTTTCAAACGTCCATCACACCCAATTGATTATGAAACTCGATGTCTAATCCAACGAGAAACACGTTGAAGAATTTCTAAAGACAATCAGTGGACGTAACTGAAAGGATATCAAAACTGAACAAAGAAATCACACGGAACGTCACAAAACACAACAAAGAACGTTGGGAAGTTTTGCGCAGAAAAGCTAAGAACAATACTTCCTTCACTGTATATGGGACTTGATAAGGAAACTTAAGAAGTGCAATCCACATTTAATTGGAAATCGAGAGCCATATCCAAATCTCAATGAAATTATTAAGCACTATGTAAAAATTAGTCAAAAAAACCATATTCAAAAGACCTGAATGTTTGTTCTGGCAATGGTCGGAGGAATAAATTTCCCAACATGACTTTCTTCGATCCTTCAGTGGTGCACTCAGTAATCAGAAAAATGAATAACTCTTCGTCCCGCTGCTCAGATGACTTCTCCATTCTCTAACAGATCACCTGGGACCTTCCGCGACGGCCCCAATAACACACATTTTCAACCTCTCAATAAACGAGAACAAGATTCCGTCAATATGGAGGAAATACCTGAACACCTTATTCTGAAGAAAAACAAACCACTAAACTGCCAGTTCTCCTACCACCCGGTATCTATTATCTGCGCCTTATTACGAGTGTTAGAAAAACTGGTCTTTTCATAATTCTACCATCTTTTCTACAAGGATACCGCGAAGGACACCCAACAACAACTCATCTAACAAAACTGGTTCAATTCATTTCGGACGGCCTGAATACCCCAAATCCACGCGTGAGAACCGTGCCGGTCTCAGTGGATGTAGAGAAGTCTTGTGACTCAGTATCCCGGGAGATCCTTCAGCAAAAGTTTTACGAAGTCGATCCACCCTAAATTCAAGTCATGGTTGGTTAACTTCATCAACGGTCGAATGGACCAAGTGGTGGCAAACAACCAAAAATCAAAACCACGATAACTTCCAAATAGAGATCCACAAGGATCACCGTTGTCTCCAATGCTCTTCAACATGTTCATCAGTGACCTCTCATCCCCTACCACCAAAGACACAATTCTTCTATCGTATGCGGATGATCTCGTGGTCGCAGTGAAACATCGAAGAATCGAGGAGGCGACACGATCCGTGCAAAACCTACTAAACCAGAGGGTCTTTGGTTCCTGAAGAACTGTCTGAATATATCACCAGAAAAGTCACATGTGATGACGTTTACTTCAGCACGGAAAAAATTACGGGCAACCACACGAATAACATTGTATGACTCCCCGCTTCCCATTAAGAAAACCCTTTCAAACCTTGAGTCATCCTGGATCCCCTACTCACATTTACTCATCAAATGGACCTTGTAACCGCGAGGATCCAAAAAATTGGAATTCTCAAGGCGTTCACTAACTTTCCAGTTTCTTCCTGCCCATCGTTAGAGTTTCTATACAAACAATTCGTTCTACGTGGTATCGAGTACGCCTGTGCTGGATAGATTGCCCTTTTATCAATATCGGCACAGAGTAAGCTGGAGGTTTTACAAATTGATGTCTCAGGATTCTATTTAGATCGTCGAAAAAGACGTCCACCTCGCTACTGCGGAGAACACTAAATGTCTCCTCAATCATCGAATACCTTACGGAGCGTCACCAAGACTTCATCAAGATCGCAAAGTCTTCTGACATCCTCTCGGAGCGCACATATGGACGCCTGCCCGAGATATGAGAAGAAACCTTCCCCGCTGTGGAGATTAATCCAGGACTCCAAAACTAACAGCAGGAAAAGGACTGTTATGGACACCAGAATCACTTAATTAGACGATAACTTTTATCCTTTTTCTCGTGATTTCGTGGTTAATAAAATAAATAAAGCGTTGGTAGCACACAGAAGCGAAACACCGGAAAATATCTATTCTTTGCTATTATGAGAACGTCTCTGTTCAAGGGAGATGAGCAGATAATTTTATTTCCCACCAATCTGGCATTGGGAACCATAAGAGACAGAGAGAGAAAGAACAAAATGAACGAACCCTTCGACCAAGTAAAAGAGGAATTGAACCCATAGAGCATCATTGTATTGCAACAGCCATGCCATTTAATCTCCCGATATTAAGGAGATTATTGGGTTCTTAGTCTATCACGGATTTGTGTGAAGCTGAGAGAATTGAGAGGTGTGCCGAGAACATCATATTATTATTAGTAGCACTTTCGAAGAACCAAAAAAGTAATTTATTTAATTAAGGTTCCGCTTGTGTCGTATTTTTCTTCAGGTTATTCTTTCTTCCACAATTCTCTTAACTAACTTCTTCCATGCTCCACGGTTATTGGCAGTTATTCTGAGCGCATCCAAATCGTCTCCAGTTTTCAGCTTTTGTCTCAGTAGAAGTGAATACCTCGTTCTGTGGAAGACCTCGCATAACTTTACCAGAGGTTCTACACAAGGACCTGACCAATGTAGACGAGAACATCAGTTATTATCTTTATTTGTTGATTTTAGGAATAAATTTATTAGAAAACCATAAAATAGTTTATTTTAATATATTAGACGTATTAAGGTCAGTTTGGTCGACTTTAAAAATTGTATGAATACCAAAAGCTACATCAGCCCAATCCTCTTCTCTCCTTATGCTGCAGTTAGCAGTGATTATTTTTCTGTGAACAGTCATATTAGTGCATCTAATAACCAGGGAATCTCCGACACGTGCGGGATTATAGAATCTAGTGATTTATTGTCATAAATTACATGGAATGAAGGTTTATGCTCATTGGCATGATTTTGTACTGATCAAAGTGCCAGTGCGAAGTCAACACATCCATCAAAGTCAAGGCACAACCAGCATGTAAATTTCCGGATTCATCCACGTGGCTATCTTCTACTACAAATCTGCAAATTTTCTCATCTGGTGATGATTTTATCCATTGAACAGATTGGATGAAAGAATTGAAATTTACTGTGCTATTTTGTCTATAATTTTGAAAATTTTTGATTAATTTGAGTAAATTCATTAGGCAATTAAATTCAAATTGATAATTAAAACTTATTTTTAAAATTATTAATATTTAATTAAATAAAGCAATAATTTATTTTTATATTTTATAGTTTTCAGCAAAGGTCAATTCTTGTCAACAGATCCCACCCGTGAGGCGACGAGTCCTTCTGGCACGACACAGTTGTTAAAAGGGATCTTCCTACCTTTCTCCCTGACCAAATCCTCTGATGAAGATTGCATTATGAAAACTATTCTGCTAAAGAATGAAGTGATGTCCGCGACGGTAGGACGTGGGACAAAAATGGAAAAGGGCGGACCTATTTCCCCACTTCTCTTCGGAAATGGAAGCCTGTAATGATGTATTGAAAGATGGATTTGGTAGGCACAAGATGATGTTCTCTCTTTGATTTTTTCCTTGGATGAGTTAGTTATGACTGTTTGTACTGAGCTTACTGTGGTAAGCCTGGGGTTAATAATAATAATTTATAGTTTTCACTCCGTGTTTGCTGTCTGTGTTGCATCCAAGTCTTAGTTCACTCCATTTACTACGGACAGGACTTTTAAAGGTGATTTGAGATATTCCTAGGAAACATTCCCATTCATTATACGGGAAGCCTGAAGGTCCTTGGTGTGACATTCGACTATCTTATGACGTTCTCTAGTTACACGGAGTCTGTGTTAACCAAGGATCTTCGAAAATGGAACTTTTTAAAAGCTATCACAACGAAGAGCTTTTTCTTGTGTCAGTAAGATATATCTCCAAGTTATTGTGCTGACGATTGAATATGCATATTCTGCTTGGAGATTCACTCTTCTCTCTTCGAGGATGGAGCGTATGACTCTCTAGGCGAGGATCATGCGACATATGCAATCAGACACCTTATCCATTCTCAGTCTCCTTTCAGAGCGGCGACGTTGAGGAATAGCCAAGGCTTCATACGTATCTGCAAAGATATGGAAACCAATTCAGAGAAAGAGCGGCTCATTAAGAGGAATTCAAAGTTCACTCTAATAGAATTCCTTTGCATGTTGGAGACTGGGATCACTTAATTAATGAGTTTATACGTTCTTGTCGGTCTTGGGGTTTTAAAATAAATAGTTTTCACATAAATTGATCATGGGACGGTAACCATACGCTCGTCCTTTAACCAATACCTAACAACCGTAATAAGTTTGCTCGGTAAAGCAATGAAGCTTGATCTGTTCGCCACAGCATTTTTGGCAGTTTTCAATACGAGCAGTTAACCCGATGAAAACCAACGACTAAAAAACGAGTTATCTTATATTTTGTCCAAGATCACATTTGGCTTCGCCCCACAAGATCAAATTGAGTGATCTCTGGAAACGCCCTCTTTGAGTTATTGCTTTTTTAACAACCAGTTTCTTTACTCAAAGGAACCGCGATATAAAAAAATAATATGTTCTTTCAGCCCATTCAAGGAAAGAACATCGAATAATGTTGAAGTTCAGTTGGGTCTATTGCTTTTTGTAATAAATTTAAAATCTGCAGACGTTTGGATAGTATCAACCCCCTTCATTGTCTCCGTAAGGTAAACGGACATGCAGTTCACTCCAGTGTGCCAACTACCCTAACATATAGAGTCTACCGAATTTTGTAAAAAAAACATGAAAAAGCGAAGAAGAAAGCCTTGGTTGTTATACGGCCACAGAAGAAATCACATAATAGTCACACAATGCATGTTTACTTTACTTAAGTGTTCTGGAGGGACATGCCACTTCCAGCAACCATGGAAACTGATTATTCCTAATTGTATCGAAAAGGAGTTCATCTCTTGTTAGAACCAACCTGTGGTCATTGCTGAAGAGAATATTCTGGTGTGTAGAGGAATAGGTAACTCTTATTAAAAAAAAGCGACAGTCGTGTGACTTAGCTTATTTTTCGTAATTCAAGAAAATTTACAAGTCCAGACTGGGTTGTCATCTCCTCAAGATGATGACTTCTCTATATCTTCCCTCCATATCTGCATTCATAAGATTGACTACGAAAACTTCATTTTTAATTTTAAACAAATGAAATGACTTACGCTCGGAAACTATAAACCGAATTAGACTCACTAGCGACAATATCTCATACCGTAAGAATCTGAAGCACCCACTTTTCCGGGAAGTTGTCATGTCTCAAGACCAACAAGAGAAAGATTCAGTCCAGGAGGCGGATAATCTATTATCTTATTTATTTAAACACCACAAGACCCGGTCAAAAATCGAAACTAACTATCACGTGATCCCAATAAGTTCGAATAAAGTCCTCATCTTTACCCAATGTCACTCTCTCGATATCGCACATGTACGTATCGGGTTCCTTGAGTCATCTCGGAATCTAGCCTCATGAGGACTTCCAGAGGAGTCGGTCCACTAACTATCACGTGATCCCAATATGTTCGAATAAAGTCCTCATCTTTACCCAATGTCACTCTCTCGATGTCGCACATGTACGTATCGGGTTCCTTGAGTCATCTCGGAATCTAGCCTCATGAGGACTTCCAGAGGAGTCGGTCCATCGCTCCGTAATTCGGAACGCCCTCTTCTGCATTTTATCCAATTTTCTTTTATTTTTAATGAGATGGAGGGTTCCCACAAAGCACATGCATATGAAATACATGGATCGATGTACTGCTTGTATATGTTCTTCAGTACTAGGTGGGTACCGACCTTCCATATTCCAGATAAGGTCTTGAGAATATTAATTTCCTTTCGCATTTTGAGTAGTATGTCTTCAATATGAAATGATGAGCAAAGGTGCATATCAAATGTCACCCCAATATCCTCTGTCATCTGTTAAAAGGGAAATCGTCCTTGTCGAACTTCAAGGTGATTGTCCTCCTTTCCAATCTTTTGTCTGAAGTGAAAAATGAAATGATTAACTTTTCTGCACTCATCCTAAGGGGTTTTCTATCATCCAAATGTTTAGACTATCCAAGTTATTTTGGATCCTCTCTGTGGCATTCTGAATATCCCTGTCTCTTGAAACTAAAACAATCATCTGCATAAGAGAGAAGAACATCGTTTTCGGATTCCGGAATGGGGAGATCGGACAAAAATAAAGATAATAAAAAATATAATAGGTTCTTCATACGAACGATTAATCAGGAATCGTACAGGGATAATACTTGTAATCACAAGAACCAATTATTAACACATGGTTAAATTTAACGTTATTGGGGTTAACCATATTAAATTAATTAAAATATAAAACTATAATAATTGAAACATACAATTTTCAATTAACAATTGCATTCAAATTTAGAACCATTTTATTATTTTGCAATCGTTTTTAGTAACTCGTTAGACCTGCTGTCGCACACCAGTGTAGTAGTTACTGCTGTCGCTCACCACCGTCTGCAACCGGTCTTGAGACATAATACCAACTTCTATGATAAGGACTTGGTCACATTCTTAATTTTGTACCAAAATGGCCGGTTATTAGTACCAAAATGGCTTGACAAGCACCGACGAATTACACTGTCTATCTTGACTTGGACCTTGTGTTCTCTACTACAGATTGCACCTTATTAGTCCGCTACTTTCTGGTGTGGCGAATACCATACTTATTGAAGATGAAACTACATACAACCTCGTTATTCCTCCACATATTGTCTTGGCAGAGCATGGATCTAAATGATCAACCGTCATGCTCCTTTACTTAAATGGGGACAGTTGTAACTGTATTTAGCCATATTCGCGACGATTTAAGGACAACATATAGGTCGTCCTAGGGTCATACTGTGGCCGCCATGACTTATTGGCTATCCTCTCTAAGAATGACGAACGAGATCCACTCAAATAGCAAACAGCACTCATTGAGATTTCCTATTCGTGTAGAAATCCGATTTCCATGAGTACTCAGAAATTCCAACGTCGGAGGTGTACAAGATTCGGAGTTTCAACCGCAAGCTGAACAAGCAAAAAATCTTCGTGCCTTAAAAGAGGTAAGATAAATACAAATAATAACGCACAGGATTTGTGAATTAAGTTTTAAGTAAAAAAAGCGTTGGTTTTAAGGACTGACCACGACTTAAGGTAGAAACTGGATGTTTCCAAGCCTTTCTTATTCGGTTAGTAGTAACTACTCGAAACCGTTCTGATGAGACTTGTGTCAGCCTCGGAGTGCGGAAAAAAAGTCAAGTCCGTAAGCGGAAAAAAAGTCAAGCGGAAAAAAAGTCAAGTTGTCTTTTTTTAGTTTATATCGCATTTTTGTGATACTACTAGCATCTTTTAATTTTTAAAAATTTTTTCAATACTTGACTTTTTTTCCGCTTGACTTTTTTTCCATTTTTGAAAATTTTTCCCTTATAAATTTTCGAATTTAGCGCAAAATGGAAAAAAAGTCAAGTCCGTTAACGAAATTACGGACTTGACTTTTTTTCCGTTTATAAATTAAGATTTTTATTCATGATCGTTTCATTTTAAAGTAAGCGAGTTTAGAATAACAAATTATTTAAATAGTTAATTTTGGCTAATGTTAATGAATTAAAATGTATTCATGATCGTTTCATTTTAAAGTAAGCGAGTTTAGAATAACAAATTATTTGAATAGTTAATTTTGGCTAATGTTAATGAATTAAAATGTCTCGCCACAACTAAAACTACACGTGGTGGAAATAAATTCTAAAAATGATTTTTTCTACTTTTAACTAAATTGTCTAGAAAGGACACTCACACAAGAAAAAGAAAAAAAGAAGTGAAGATCATTCCTTGGTTCTACGATTAGTTAAAATTAACTGTTCTTTACTTAAATAAAGTGAGTGTCCTGCCTATGCGGAGCTATGAAATACTATGGCTCTCGTGAAAAAGCTTTAAAAAAAATAAACATATGATTTTTATTTAACGTGAATCAAGGGATTATTTAATGTGAATCAAAAGAATATTTAATATTCCATGCAATTGGTTTTAGGGCCTCTCCTACTGTTTTTTCCGTCCTGGCGATCCAGAAATATATTTAAAAGTTTTTTTTTGTCTATCAATCGTTTTTTTATTTGTTCTTGTTGAAATTCTTTTTCGAAAGGAATTAAAATCCGTATATTGATTAAGTCAAAAAGATTAAACCAAAGCGAAAAAAGTCAAGGTCAAAAAAATTAAACCAAAGCGAAAAAAGTTAAGTCAATTTTATTATATTATGAATCCTTGGCCTCCAAGCAGATGAGTTGGTTCGTAAGATCGGCTCCATGATTCAAGCTGTGACCAAGGATCTGCGAGAGACTAGTTGGTTCCGAGAACGTATCGCGTTGGCTATTGTTAGGGGAAATAGCATGGCCATTCAGATGCCTTAATTTATATGAATCCTTGGCCTCCAAGCAGATGAGTTGGTTCGTAAGATCGGCTCCATGATTCAAGCTGTGACCAAGGATCTGCGAGAGACTAGTTGGTTCCGAGAACGTATCTCGTTGGCTATTGTTAGGGGAAATAGCATGCCCATTCGGATGCCTTAATTTAATTTTTATTCATTTTATAATAAAAAATTTTTTTTTTATTATTACCTTGAAATTCTTAAATTGATTTAGTCAAAGCGATTATACCAAAGCGGAAAAAAAGTCAAGTCCGTGATTTCGTTAGCGGACTTGACTTTTTTTCCATTTTGCGCTAAATTTCGAAAATTTATAAGGGAAAAATTTTCAAAAATGGAAAAAAAGTCAAGCGGAAAAAAAGTCAAGTATTGAAAAAATTTTTAAAAATTAAAAGATGCTAGTAGTATCACAAAAATGCGATATAAACTAAAAAAAGACAACTTGACTTTTTTTCCGCTTGACTTTTTTTCCACTTGACTTTTTTTCCTACAACCGTCAGCCTCAACCCTGCCGATTTAAAAATGTGGTGAACCACAAAAGACTTTGGACCCTCTTTTGTCGACGCAGCAGTGTACGGTTCCCGCTGCACGCTTCATTAACAAGGTCATAAAGCGATCTCTTATGTCGGATAGATTCTTGTCATCTCTGCAACAGGCGGGCCTGGATCATATCGAAAGTTAAATGGGGGTTTTTGTGAACGGCTAGAACTATACCTCCAAACTGAACTAGATTTCTTTGACCAAATCAAGGTACGTCACTGTCAGTCAGAGAGTATTAAGGAATACAAGTTGAGGTTTTCTTGTTGCAAATAACGTGACAGAGGTTCTGTCTTTAACTTGGTCTCTCAAATTTCGAAAACAATTTGGTCTCTCACAATAACATGCTAACAAGTAACTATTTCAAATGAGGTCAACTAATTATGTCAGCACAGCACAAAAGAAATGTCAACTTAGAATCCCAGATTAGGCTTTAAAATAAAAAAATTATCAAAAAAAGTAAAATATTGCTTACATATCTATTTTAACGAAATCCCCAACTTAAATTGAAAATTTCCAGAAACTTACACAGAACAGAATTAGAAAAATTGGAAATACTAAGGTCCAGAGTGATCTATGGACAGGTCGGTCGAACTACTTAACAATTTAATCACACGCCCTTATTTAATGGCGATTTTCAATGTATTTCGGATAATATTAAATAAACCAAAATTCCCTTATTAATGATTAGTTACTGGATAATTTATTTTGGTTAGTAAACAACCTGTATTTTCCTATTTTCTGACATGCAACACTGACCACGAATATTGCTATCCAAGCCAAGATTACAATGACACAACAAAGTAAGGATATAATCACTTTCCTGATTTTATACGATGATTTACTCATGCATTGCTTATCTAAAATATATTAAAAAAATAAACTGTAGAATAAAGATCCTTCAATATCTCCTCTTCCATGTATTCGGGCGACTAAACACGACAGTTTGAAATAAAGATTGGGAAATTTTTTAACAATTTTTTTGCATAAATGTATTTCAGGATCTTTAGTCGGCTGCTGATTGAGTTCAATCTCATAATTATTGTAAACATTAAAAATATGATTTATTTCAATCTTTTTAAGGATATACTCTCGACCAGAAAAGGTGAATGTGAACGACAAGAGAATATCGTTGGACGTTAAGATAAGACGAATTTCGTCTTTTGACTGAATTCTCTTTAATTTGCCGTTTATGTTAATCAATGTGCGTTCGATAGTCTAATATTGAATAAAATTTACAAAATTATTTTCATTCTTATATTTTACGAATATTAGCGCTTTTAAAACTGCATTTATTTTACCATTTGGACTTTGACTATACCACAATGTATTGTATCTGGCATATGGATGGATGCATAAATGTGCTAAATTCAAATAGTAAGTTAACCATCACCACGTAGAATTACTGGAGTTATCAAAATAATTAATGATTCATATGCATATAAGGATACGATCATTTATAGGTTATTTATTTATTTTATATAATTTATAATTTACTAAATAAATAAAATTATTAATAACTAAATCCAGTAAATTATCACAATTATTTAGAATCTCAATCCAAATTGTTGGTATCACTTCTTTCTCTAACTTTAATCAAATTCTACCTAAGTGATATTTTAATTAATTCTAGACACTTCTATCATTTGCGGATGATGACCTTATTATCGCCTCTAAAGACAATGACGCTAACCAAGCATGAAGATGTCCTGAGCATCCACCGTTGATATTTTCACACGCCACCACCGCCAACTAAATTCCTCCAATATCTCCCGAACTCTCCTTGAATTTTCTGCCAGTGATCCAAATGCTCACCGAAAATGATTTCTTTTGTGTATGCAGAGGAATTTAATTTTGGTTCAATTATTTATGGTAGATCGGAATTCCTCTGCATGAACCACCCTTTCTCAGAATAGGTTGCCTAGCATCTTGCAAAAACTTAAGAAACTCTCTCCATTTCTCAGCGTTGTCTTTTCAAAAAGAAATCATCGGCTTGCAGAGCTGTGTGGTTTTACGCCTGAGAGAGTTTATACGTTCGATCCGGAAGAGGAGAGGGTAAATTTTCATGCAGAAGGTAATCGTAGTAATTTTATGATCAGACTACATAATATTCGATTTATATAATTAAAAATATTATATAAAATTAACAAAAAAATGGCCAATTAAATGAAAAGTCTATTGGTGGCACAATTCTATAATCTGTTGTGGAAACCCCTCCAGTGGAGTGGGGAAGAGCAAATGATCCTTTATTCGTGCCGGCCTGGCACTGGGCGCCACCTAGACAAAGGGATCATATGACGCCACTCTAATAAAAAAAAAGAGGAGGAACAGACAAGCAAGCAGAAAATTTTAACCAATTAACCACGAAGCATCACATGACGCCAAGAACCAATCCGGTTGGACTTTGTTTCTGTAGCAGTGGAAACTGGATACACTTAATTAGTTGATACTTTAACTTCTTTCTCGGTGTATCCGGGGTTAATAAATGTTAATGTAAAAAATGTTCTTTACTCTGATGTCCATATTATTCCACGTGGCGCGAACGTTAATTGAGCCGATTCCATTATCTGACATAATCGTATAGTCGTTTTTAAATGAGCTGTCATATCATCTATAAAGAAATTATACTTGGTCCTTTAGATGCTTCCTAGTTTTACGATGTGAATCATCTGCAAATTTTTTATCACAGTTGATGACAATCAAACATTTCGAACAGAATAAATCTTCAACCAAGTTCAACACATACTCCGAATATTTCTAGACGTTAAATGCGCTTTCTGTGATCGTGACCTTATAACCATTGAACAACTATGATATATGTACGTTTTTATTAAAGTTTGATAGTTAAGTAACTTCGTCAACGCTGACTTTTAGGAGCCAGCAGCTAATACATTCGCAGCAAATGCCGATCGCTCCCATAGATCGGTCAGTCCTGTCATTGTAGAAGAATGTTCTCCTAAATCATGAAAATCAAATAGGTTACTTGTTGTCAGCTTGTAAAGGTTGCAAAAGGCACGGAGGATTTGTACGTAGGTAAAAAGAGGTGGTTCCCACATCGTAGAAAAGCGAGGTTTACCCTGAAACTTGGATACCTAGCTACTCTAAAAAGCCACGACGCGCGTGAGACCCGGTAGCTTCTCCACTTGATCTCTATTACAAGGCAACGTAAGCTTCCGTCCAATACTTTATGTAAAGACTTTATTATCCAAACTAAGATCCACATTAAAAATGATTTCATAATTGGCGTTGTTGACGGTCATGGAGGAATTCACTGTGGTAGATTATGCTCACAGTTACTCCTTCATTTCGTTAGTTCCTACATTTACGACCCAATTAATGTAAATATGCCTAAAACTGTAGGTCTCCCATCCTGATTCGACTAATTTAAACGTTTTCCCAAATTCATCGGAGTCGATCTCGTTGGGCTTCACACGCTTCGATGACTTCCTCGGCTAGGAATATTCTTCCAACCCAAATAGTGAGGAGAACCTCTTTAATTTATACATCAGTCCGTCTTGACAGCTCTTTCCGGAGCATGTGTCTGCCTTGCATACATCATGAAAAGATTATTTATGTCGCTAGTACTGGAGATTGTTCAGCATTCGTTGTTTCTGCAGATAATGGCAAATTCAAGGCAGTTAAACTCACTAATCCCTACACTTTTGAGAATTTGGAAAAAGTCGAGAGGATTAAAAACTCTGTCCCCGAAGAAGAAAGGAAAGAAATCTTAGTTGATGGTGGACTTTGTGGTATTTTTATGCCTCTTCGAGCATTCGGACACTTCCAGTTCAAGTGGTCTCGTGAATACCTCACTGATGTTATGAAATTTATGACTTCTCAAGGCATGGAGGGTATCATGCTTCCTGAATTATACAAGTCTCCCCCATACATCAAAGCTTTCTCAGAAGTTATGTCTCATTCAATAAGGTCTGAGGATATTTGTATTGTTATGACAACCAAGGGAATTAATGAATTTTTGGATTTTAAACACGTGACTGAAATTGTTGGAAAACATATTTCATAATTTGGTGGTTGTTCTCCTATTGTTGTTAATAAGATTTTTGAAACTGAGCTTCGTGGTAAGTACAAAGACGACTCTATACTTAATAATCTTTTATCATATCCACGTGGGATATCCCGGTGCGTCAGAGACATGAGTGCTGTTGTTGTCTCATTGGGGTAATTGAGCTGAATTGAGATTTATCCATCATCGAATCCAATGTTCTGGAGAGTCATCATGTCGTTCCCCACTGAATGTTTAAAAGAATTCTGTGCTGAGGTCAAGCACTCTCGACGAATTCATCGGGTGAAAGAAGCAATTAATCGTAACACTGACCCTAAAGTTATAGTCTCCCACGTGTCATATAACGGTTCACTAATTACGCGGAGCGTGCTGAGATGTCTAGTTATATATTAATCTCATTAGTTCTTTTATTTATTTAATAACTCCGAGAAGGGAACACCAAGAAAGAAGGAGTAAACTAACTAATTTGGTGATCCCGGTAAACATCAAAAGGATCGAAAGGTTTTTCTTGTGTTCCTCCAGAGTACCCACGGCTTTCCTGTATCGACAACGATTACTTTTTATTAAAATTTGAAAAAAGGGTAGGTTTTTTCCCCAATTTACGTGTATTTGCTTGTTCTAGTCTTGAATGGAAAAAACTACTTTTTTCGTGACCACACAGACCGATGAAACCGGAGCCGTTGTTTTCGATTGAAGTGTGGTCAAGCATTGGGGGAAAAGATTGGCAGGTAGATTAGTTAGACGTACCAATTTGGCTGAACAAATTTGATATTGAAACTCCATAAGTCCATGAAGTTTTAAAAGTTGATTGTACAAGACAACAGCGCATTCCCGTGACGGCCTGGAATTTAAGAATGATTTCAATATATTCAGTTTTCTGACACTTTCGCCATATGTGTTTTTTTGATTTAATAACTCGTAGAATTCCTACTCTTCTTGGGCACTAATAGGATTTTTTCTCCAGATCCCTGAGAAATTGAAAAAGCATACGTTCGCTCTTATGGGTTATAGATATCAATCCTCTTCCTAGTTTGTTTCTTGGCATTTAAAGTCTTTATTAATTAGAAGGTTTCGATGAATTCAATGACTTGTTAGTATCCCGCGTATTTTTTTATCAATGTTTTCGAATTCGTTTGGATCGATATCGACAATTCTGATGTAGTAATTATATAGTGACAGTGCTTGTTTGTTGATGGCCTTGAACATGTTAGCAGAGTTAAGTTTCGAATTTGCTAAATTATTTATTTTTTTGTTCATCGTATCAAAAATTGCCTTCAATACATCATTCTTCAAAACACTGCTTGACTTATCTTCAAGCACTCCCAGGTAGCAGTAACCATCTAGTAACCTTGCTCATCAGATAATCTTCGTACATTTGTTGCTGACTTATCAAAATTCTTTTCAAGTCCAGCAGCTTAAAGAAAAGCATTATTTGATTCATCATTCTTACCTATGTATCCTCTTTATGGGAAAATAGTTTCAAATCATCCATAAACAATAGAAATTTGTTGCGTATAAGAGTGACATCCGATCTGGATGACATCCGTTAATTATCACTCTCGGAAATTTTCCACTTAATGATTTGCTCAACGCATCCATCACAAAGACAAAGATCTGAAGGAACAGTGAGTCATCCTGAAGGATATTTTCATTTCTGACTTAATGTCAATTTAATCTTCTATTTAGTTACCAAGTTTTTAATAAAATTAACGATCCAAACAGGCAATCCAGATGTCTCAAGTACTTTATTCAGGAAATCATGATCCACGGAATCAAAAGCCTTTTTAACGTATATCCAGGCAGTAGCCGAATTATTCCCTTTCTCCTGATTGATACACTGATTTATTAGTGCTTGCTCTTTGGCCCCTTGACAGAATCTACGAGTTCCCAGTTGGTTGTTACTAATCAGTCTATGTGCTTCAATGTAGTCTGATAGATTCTTATTCACACATTTCGTTGTCAGCTTGTACATACTTGGCATACAGGTAATAGGTCTCAAGTCTTTTAGAGAATCACAATTAACTTTTTTCGGGATCAAATATGTTATTCCCTTGTAAAACCACTCTTGAGGTGAGTATTCACCATGAATTATCTTGACGATTTTTCACAAAGAGAGTCATGTATTTATGTAAATTTCTTAATAAAGAAATTGTACACTCCATCACAACCAGCTGTTCTCCAGTTTGGGGAAATTTTAATTATATCGAAGATGAATTCTTTAGTAAAATTAGCATGCATTTCTTCAGAGCCTGTAGAGTTCTTATTTAATTGCAAAACTTTTTCCTCATTGTCTTGTTTATTCCAGATGTTCTCCCAGAATGCGAGGCACTCATTTTTATTAAAGCCAAACTTGGCTTTTTCATGTTCTCCATTCAGATTCCTGTAAAAGTACCTCCTATTAATTCAAAGCACCAATTCTGTTTTTAAATTCGTTTCTCGACTCATGAATTTTTAGTTTCTTTTCTAAGAGTTTGATTTCATCTTGGATACCTGATGCAATTCTTATCTTCTTTGATTTTCGAAATCCATATCTACACAGCACTTCTCTGGTTTCTTCGTCATAACTTTGGTTTGATTTCTGCTCTCCAATTGTTTCGATTTGTACCATTTCCTTCTTCAATTCAATCATTTTCAACTCAAAATGGTGACTCCAATTAATCTTTTTTTCTTGTAGATGTTGAGAGAATTTCATAAGAACATTGGCCAGCATAAACGATATCAGTAATATCGTTTAAATTCACAGGAGAATTAGATTTCATATATTCATAGATAGCTGAATTAATTCTTCCTAAAAGATCCTTTTTAAAAAAGCTGGTACTTTTAAATTATTTTTAGCTGTAAATTTTATTGATTAAAAATGAAAAACAAAAGTAAAAAATTTAAGTTATAAGGTACATTCGCTCAATGAAGTAAATTTCGCGTTAATGCCTCAGAATATACAATAATCCCAGTCTTTCCAAATACACCAAAAATTTAACATGATCTCCAATTGCATAATTGTACTTACTACAATGTACACCCATTCCTCTATTCATCCGTCGATAGTATTGATCGACACCCACAATTGATGTTATCTCAAAATTAAAGGATTCTACAAAATTGTAATTTATAAATTAAAAACCGCCATTAATTTGATGAGCCTATTCGCAAATAGTTGAAACTTCATTAACTCTTATTACTGATTCTAAAATTATAAAATCTAAATGTAGCACCATCTTCTCATTCTATCTTTTGAAAGAAATTTGTTCAAAAAATTCCGCGATACCGTTTGAATGGCATCTCATTTGAAAAAGATTGCATTGTCGCGTAGTAGCTGTAAACTGCATATTCTAGGATTCCCATCAATAAGTCTAGATATTGAGCTTGTCAACGTTTGATTGAAACGTTCTACTATTCCCTAAAAATCAATTTGTGCACAAACTTGGTATCTTGGATTATTTGGTCTTCGGAAGTCCAAATTCTGACATACTTCAAATGCCGACTTATTTAACAACAGCCTTGCAAAAGGGAAACTAACGTGGTTATAAAAATTTAATACCGACTATAAAAATTTTAATACGACTCAATTAAGAATAAGATCCATTTATATCCTTGTTGACACTTTGAAATTTTTTCAGATCGATTAGATCAATTTGAAAAAGCTCATTTGGAGCAGACGCAAAAACATGATAGTTCTCGTCAACAGTCTAAGCAGTTGTTTAAAAAAGATAACCTTAAGAATAAGCGTAAACTTACAAACTTCACAATCATTAATAACTTTTCTTATTACGGAAATATAAATAGTTCCGACGGCAAAGAAATTCGATTTTATTGATCCCTCCGTGTGAGATCAGATGGAGGGTTCTGGAATGATTGTCCATCTCAGACTCACAGTCCAGAGGAATAACCAATTTTTCTGTGTTTCCATTCAAGAAAAGTCTAATTAAATCAGAATTAAACTTATCGTTTCTAAGCGAAAAATGTAAGGCCTTTTCTTGTACTCTCCGTTTCATTTGAGTACTTACATCTTCAGGATCGATTCCACAAAATATCTGTTTAATTTTGTCATATTCGTTGAGATCTCTAATGTACCCCTAAATTGAGACATACAAAATCACTAAACCATGCTGTTAAAATTAAAAGAAATCAGGTTAGCCATTTAATAAATACAGTTTGAATTAATTTTTTATTTAGAATTAATAAATTAGTTAAATGTTGTTTTTATAAGAGTTACAAAAAATTCATATTATGTAGTATAATTTGGTTACTATAAAAACACGTAAAAAACAAGTTGCCCATAGGCTTCATGTTGCCCATGTGACATATTATCTGCCTAATTTTTTTAAAAGAGACTGTTGACTGACTCTTAACTGACAGTGAACATAAATTAATAATGACCAGATTAAATCTTAAACGATACTTCGGAAGTAAAGCAGTAAAGAGGAAAAGTTCCTTTTTAAATAGACGTTTGGCTGTGGAATTGTTGACTTTTGACAAATGGCAAAGGAGATACCAACAAAACGTCTCTAAACAATTGCGGGGTGTTGAAATTAGTAGCACCCCTCGACTGACCTTGGAAAGATCTTAAATATCTTAAAACTGTCGGCGACAGAGACTGTTGAATACCAGGGAAAAGCCCGGAATAGACGTATTATTCATGACCCCGTAATAAGAGAATTGTCGGAACAGCAGAAGGAAATACGTTTGAAACTGAAACTGGGTAGTTCAAGTGCATTAAAGAGAAAACGTAATCAAATTTCACATTTGATAAGAAAACAATCGAATGACCTATGACACAAATATTTGGACGATATTGCGACTAAAATTGAAACTGTCAGTATGGGAGATGAATATTTTCTGCTGTTAAATTATTTACACGAAGAACTGCGAAAAAGTCGCTGAAAATCTGCGACAAAGCGTGTAGGATAAAACAAACCATATTTCCAAACACTTCGAGATGCAGTTTAATTCCGTTGGGGTGAATATACCAAATTTTTTGGAAATCCAAGACCACGTACAAACAAAATTCAATAAAGGAAGTAACAAATGAATTCATACACCTAAAAAGAAATCGTTCAGCTGGCTATGATAGCATCCCGGGCGAGTTGCTAATACATGGTCCGGTTATTGCTGGGAACATAATCACGGATATATTAAACAAGTAAGATGGAACTTCACTGTTCACTTCTATTAGGACATGGAGTCTTAATTCAGATACACAAATCGCTGGATGGATTAAGGCTTATTATTCCACTACCAACTATCAGGAATACATAATCGATCATAGTGCTTAACCATATACAAAAACCAGTGGAAAAATACCTTTCCCAAAGTCAAACTCGAAGCTGCCCTCAAGGAGCTGAGAAAAGAAATGGGTTCTAATTACGAAAATATAATTGAATTGTTGTACGCAGATGATGGAGACTTTGTGTGTGGTGACCAGAAAAACCCACGTGACCAAATTTTAGTTTAAGCCGAAATCATTTTAAATAAATTGGATCTGCATACAAAATATTTAAAAAAAAAACGGACTACACACGAATCGAACGATCCAAGTCAAGAAATGACAAACTCTGGAGGCATACAAAAAACTCGGCTTACTAGTCGCTGATGCCAAGGATATTTGTCGAAGGAAAATGCTGGCAACCATATATTTCAAAAAATGAACAACATTTGGAATGGAAAAAGACGTGTTTCACTGAAACTTCATGTCAGATTATACGACACGTTTATCATGCCATTACTAATATACAATTCCGGAGAATTGGGAACCTCGAAAAACGATTTAGAGAGGCTAGATACATTTCACAGAAGCAATCATAAAACGAGAAACTATATGCTCTTTGAAAATCTACACCAATTAGCATGGACGTTATTCTATCGAGATTGCAACTATTTGGACATATTCTCTGACTGGACCCGACTAGTCCGTGTAACAGAATAATGGAAGAATACTTCTACTGCTCCTGGAATTCACGGATTTCGAGCCAGACCAAGAAATACAATTCCAATTTTCTTAAAAGATGATTACGGACAATCTTAAATTGGTGACAGCAGACGATCTGGATGATGTTCGAATCTGGGCCAAAAACTCTATGGCGTAGGCGAAAATGGCGAGGAGGATAATTGTAGAGCGTGAATCAAGTGAAATTTTTTAGGGCTACGCGAAGGAGCTTTAACTAACTAACAACCCCTAACACTAAAAACTTACACCCCAACCCAACTTAATCAAAAATTACCCTAAAACTAATCGTAATCAACCCTATCTTAATTCTAAATCCTAACTTCAAACACTATTTAAAAATCGGAATTCTACTACGCAAATAATAATAATAGCCTTTTCACTAGAGCCATAATATCTATAGCTCCGCATAGGCAGGACACACTTTATTTAATTAAAGAACAATTAATTTTAACTAATCGTAGAACCAAGGAATGATCTTCACTTTTTTTTTTTTTCTTGTGTGTGGGTCCTTTTTAGACAATCCAGTTCCGCAGTGAGTATCCACTGATGACGACGTCACTCGTCAAACCCTTTCTGCATCGTAGATGTGGAACCTTCCACCAGGTGAACATCATCGAGATTCGAACCCGTAACCTAAGTCACTTAAGCCCGACACCAACCACTATGCTGCTACTACGTAAAATTACAAAATAAAAATTAATTTTTAATCTTTTTAATTAAATTAATCAATCATATCCAATTTTAAATATTCGTGAAGGATGTACCCCTTCCAAAAGTTCACCGGACTCACTTTCCAATGTACAGATTCAAAATTTCTTATCGACAATTATGTATCTCGTAAGTTCCAATCCATCATATAACGGGAATTGTCTCGAATTGGCATCATTATCCTGTCTAAATAATTTTTAATAACTATAAGATGTTACACCTTAATGTAATCATGCTGCCAGTTTTAAACGCATCTTAATCGTATTTCCATTTACGCTTATCTTCCATCCTGTCTGCTGCCTTCCATTTATGTATGCATCTTTTCTCAAATCATCCAATTTCAGTAATTCATTGTTGACGGCCTTTAATTGTTCTAATTCAATATTTTCTTAGATTTTTCAATACAACTGATCCCGACCAAATTGATTCAGATTCTCTCAGGCTAAAACTCAATAAAATGAAAACCTCAATAAATTTTAGCTTAAGTTCTTCTTCCTTACAAAAAAATCTCAATTTAGTTTGATTTTTGATTATATAAGGATATCATCTTCAAAAATTAAAGATTTGGCATTTGATTTGGCCTAAATCTTTAAACTCTAAATTCAGAATCTTCAGCCCAAATTGGCTTGGATTGAGTCTTGAATTCTTTATTTTTTCCATTGTTTCTTGTCGAGACTAAGTGAACCATTCAGACACGTCATTATTGTTATTATTATAGGCACGTATGCGATGCCAAGATCATGACAAAGCATGTGCAACACGAAAAGTTAACAATCTAATTAACGTCGCCAATCTTTTTCGATCCGTTTCCATGTTCCGTAGCATATCTAGATCGTCCCCATCTTTAAGGCACTTTCCAATCCTCCTGAGATCTTCATCTAGAATACCCAACAGTGTTGTCCTCAGCCGGCCGCGGAAACGAGAAGCTTCTAAGACAAAATACTCCTCCATTGCTATGTTGGCAGAAGTCCCCATATCGTGGCGGAGTATGTGTCCAAAGAGCCTCCATCTTGAATCAGTAATATCACATGATATTGACTCAGTTCCTGTTCTCTTGTATAAGATTTCGGACGGCATTTTGAAAAAGCTTCGGAAAGAAAGGAGTGCTCGGAGATGATTTCTGTGAAAAGAATTCAACTTTTCGAGTTCCTGCCCTGTACATGCCCATGTACCGGCATTATATAATAGGATTGGCCTCACTAGGGCATTGTATAGTCTCATTCGAGTTTTAGGGTCAAGCCCTTTGTGCAGAAGCCAGGTCTTCTTCATTTTGTTGAAAGCGACATTAGTTAGTGTCTTCCTTCGTGTTATATCTTCGTGTCACCGAGAAGGGAT
Organism: Dicyema japonicum; assembly: GCA_011109175.1. Taxonomy (NCBI): domain Eukaryota; kingdom Metazoa; phylum Dicyemida; class Rhombozoa; family Dicyemidae; genus Dicyema; species Dicyema japonicum. The sequence continues at coordinate 240,726 of RDEW01000056.1, read as the reverse complement.
CCTAGTTTTTTTGATCTACGCCAGTGCTCGTCGGTCCTTTCCTCACTTCTTTTTAGCTCCGTGATTTCGGTTTTGTTTGTGTTTACTTTTAATGACCACTCAGCCATTTTATCAGGCATTTTCTCCAAAAGTGCAATTAACTCTTCTTTGTTATTCGAAATAAAGTCCACGTCGTCCGCATATGCTATTATGCTCGTTCCTTCTCCGATATGAGGCTTCAAGTCTCGTAGAGCTGCCTCCAGATAAATAATGAACAAAATCGGGGATAATGGATCTCCTTGAGGGGTACCAATTGTCGTTTCAAATGTCCTCGATAAAGCTTTCCCAGTCCTGACCATCAAACTCGTGTCCGTCAAGAGTGTCTGACCATCCTAATCGTTGAGCCTCCAAGAAGTGCTCCAGTATTTGCAGCAGCTTGTTCCTGTTGACGGAATCAAAGGCCTTTGACATATCAATCCCCAGAATGGTTGTCGTTATTTTAAATTTTTGAACAGTGGCACTTCTCCATTTGTGGCTCCATATAACATCTGACGTTGATCTCTTGCGGAAACCACTTTGATAAGCCGACAGGTACGGGTCTAGGCGTCCCTCCATTCTTTGAAGCGTAATATTGGCTAGTATCTTCCGTAATGTGTTGGTTAATACCACTGGTCTTAGGTTCTCAACTTTCCCCGATTTTTTGTTTGGCTTCTGTACTGGTATCAATAGTCCTTCTCCAAGTGGCGTGGCCTTTACTATACATTTCGTTTAGAATCCAGGCAATTATCATGTATAGCTTATGAGTTCCATATTTGAAAAATTCACCATTTAAGCCGGGACTCTTATTGTCCTTCAGTTTGTAACTTGCTGTCATCACTTCTTCCACAATTATTTCTTCGTCTAATTTTCCCTGATCCGTGTTAATGGTGAGTTTTTTGCTATTTTTTGATACGAATTGTGCTTCAAAATAATCCGCTATAAGTTCTGCAATTTCTTGTTGGTTAGCAATATGTTTTCCTTCTTCATCTCGTAAAATCAGTGTTTTCCTTGGTAGTTTTCTGATTTGTCCGACAGCTTCATAAAACTTCGCATTGTCTTTAAGGCCTTCGATTTTCTCTATTTTTGTTATTGTTTCGTTCTTTAATATCCGACGTGCAGCTTTTCTTATTTTCTTTTTGATGACTGTTCTTTCCTTTTGTAGCCGCTGTTTCGTATTTTTGTCATCTGTATTTAGACATTGTATCCATATCGCCTTTTGTTGATTTGCAAAGAGTTTCAAAGCGGTTGCTTCTTCAGTGGGTATTTTAGTTACGTAGTCCTCTTTCAGGTATATATCCGCAGCAATCATGATCTTCTGTTTGACCAAGGTCCACGCAATTTGCGGTGCCAAATCTACTGATATTTCTTCCAATCCCTCATCGAGGTATTTTCTGAATTCCTCTCCCTGGATAGTATTGTTCTTTAGATGGTCTAAAACGTATCCCTTCCCCCGCAGTTCCGTGTGTCCAATGCACTTTCTTTTCATCCCTTGCAAACCCATAAGTTTCTTTATGGACAATTTGGCAATAACCATCTTGTGATCGCTGTCAATTATAGGCCCTCCATAAGCACGGGCATCAGTGACAATAGTCTATTTGATTGTAGATTTTCGCAATGCTTCTATTGCCTGACCAAGTTGTCCTGTGTCTTGCTGAGTGCATAAAGGCCGTGTTACAAAGGAATAGATTATTTGCTTGACAAAAGCTAGCTAACAGGGTTCCTGCAATGTTCCTTTTTCCCCTTCCATGTCTTCAAATAAATGCTTCTTCTATAGTGATTCGACTTCCAACTTTTTCATTAAGATCACCGGTAATCAATATTAATGTGGAATTTGCATAATTGGGATAAATATCAGACAGATTCGCATAAAAGTCGTCAATTTCCTCGGGTTTCTTATTGATCCATCCACTATGTGGAGCATATGCGTTAATAATAGTAAGATAGCTCTTCGGAGAGTTATAATCGTCCAATGTTATTTGTAGAATCCCAATCCTTTCATTGATTGTCCAATAACGGTATATGCGCCGGAGTAGGTCCTTTCTTACAGCAAATCCGAGTCCGTAATGTTTTGATCCCCCAGAGAGAAAGATTAACTTAAACTTTCCATGTTGTTCTTCAAACTCCTTCGATATTTTTGTCTCTTGGAGACATCCGACTAATATCTTGTATTTTGAAAGGTCTTCACAAAGTTCTTTTCTTTTCCATGCACTAGAGAGTCCTCTGACATTGAACGTTAAAAGAGAGAAGTCATTTAGGTTGCAATTTTCGTGTTTTTCAGACATACTTTTCAAGAGGGACGTCAAACACGGCGTGTGTAGAGTCTTTTTTAAAAAACTTAATATAAAACGTGGAAAATTTACTTTATAATAATTAATTGGTAAAAAAGATGTTTGTTATTTATTTAAATTTTTAGTAAAAGAAATTATTTTATAAAGCCCTTCTAACTCAATCTTCTCTTCTTGGGGTCAACCTCTATGCTGTGTCT
>RDEW01000056.1:0-229814 GCA_011109175.1 Dicyema japonicum | reverse complement strand
CTGCCAATGTAGTATTTCTTCAAGGAGAACTTGCCAATAACCATTTTATGGTCACTATTTATCATCGACCCTCCATAAGAACGGGCATCATTCAGTAGGTGTTTGTCCTTGGTCCGACAAATGATGTAATCAATTTGATTATAAATATTGACACTTTTGTTTTCCGAGTTCGTTCTATGGCCAGTCCATGTGCTCCTGTGGCGAGCTGGGTGCATAAAGGCAGTGTTTCCTATGAAAAGATCATTCGCTTGACAGAAATTGGCCAGTAGTGTTCCCGGGGTGTTTCTCCACCCCCGTCCATGCCTGCCGATGAACGATTCCTCTCCACTGCGTCGCATCCCAACTTTAGCGTTAAAGTCCCCGGCAATAAATATCAACGACGAAGATTCGTATTCCGAGTACGTCCTCAATAGTTGACAGTAGAAGTCATCCAGTTCCTCAGGATTTTTCAAAAATCTGCCACTATGTGGAGCATACACGTTAATGACTGTCATGTAGCTTTTGGAAGGGCACATGTCATTCATCCTAATTTGCAGAACACTAATCTGTCGTTGACTTTCCAAAATTGATGTATCCGTGTACAAGATGTTCATAGACTGCGAAACCTTGCGTCCGTAATGTTTAGACTCACTAGGGAAGAAAATAAGTTTATAGGTTCCATAGTGTTCACAGCATCCATCAGAGACCTTCGTTTCTTGGCAGACATCCGATAGAGACGCGGTACTTGTCTAAATCATCGCACAGTGTTTTCCTCATCCATGTCTTCGAGATCCCCCTGACATAAACGAGAGTAGGTTGAGGCCGTCCCATTGAATCTTGTATTTTTCAGACTGCATTTAAAGACCCACGTCACTAACTCACGTTCACTAACTCAACCAAATGTTTCGAATAAGCTTTTTTATGTCCGATTTTTAATTAAATTTTTTTAATTTTTAATAAATTTTCAGATATTATTAATTGCAAATTTTCTCTTGTGTACATTTTAGCATTTTTCGGTATAAAATACAACCAAAATTGAGTTTTCACTGAAAATGGTTTTTTTAGAGCCAGAAAAACGTCATTTTTATTAATTTTTATTTATTTAATCCAAGACCACGGTAAAACAAAACTAATTATCACTTGATCCCGATGCATTCTAACAGAGACCTAATCTTTTCCCGGTGTTCTTCCTTCGTGCCCGCGCATGAACGTACAAGACGGCTGCCTGAATTTTCAGGGCAAACTTCCCGAGATCTGGAGTCTAGTCTCATAAGGGCCTCCACAGGAGTAGGTACGGGTTCGATGATCTTCACAAATCCCATGCTCCGTACTCTGTAATCCCTCTTTTGTATTTCCTTAATTTTCTTCATATTTGTCCAAGATATGGACGGTCTCCACGAAGCTCATGAATATGAGAAACATGGTTCGATGTACTGTTAGTACACGCATCAAAACTGGGCGAGTACCACTTTTCCATATTCCTGATAAACTTTTCAATACGTTCAGTTTCTTCTCGCATTTCAATAAAATGTTTTCTACCTGTGGTGTCAAACAAAGATGCATTTCAATTGTCACTCCTAAGATCCTTTGACATCTGTGGAAAGGGATGCAGATTTTGTTTGACTTCAAGGTGACTGTCTTCTTTCACAATCTTTTGTCCGAGGTAAATAGTGACGTAGACGACTTCTCTGCATTCACCACGAGTCTGTTTTCCTCTAAGCGTCATAAACTGGAAAAAAATAGATGGAGTTCCACATGCAGTTTTTAAATAATTAAAGTAAAATTACTGCATTATTTAATTTTAATAATGTACATTTATTTCTTAATCCGGGATCACCTGACGGCCCCCACTCTTTTATTTTATATTGTCGGTGATTCTTGGTTTTAAAATAAAAAAAATCTCTCAAAAAGTGCTTCAGTTGTGCATTCCAAGAATAGGATTTAATTTAATGGGTAACATAACTTGGGCCTGGCAAAAGGCTTGATGGCTCCTAGTTCGAATCTTGCCTCTGTTCATTCCAACTGAAGGTTCCACACATCTATGATGCTTTGGCTTGACGAGTGACGTCATCAGCAGTGAACTCCTCACTGCGGAACCGGATCGTCTACTCATATCTTAATTAATCTCCAAAATCTCATTTTAACACACAATTCATCCAGAACGAGCATGTAAAGACTTCCATTCCTTTCAATTGTGGAAACCTCTCAGGTGGCGTGGGAGAAAATGTGTAGTGGAGCAACTGATCCTTTATAACTCCAGCCTGACACTGGGCACCACTTAAGACTGGTGGATCACATGACGCCACACCAAAGATGATTTTCCTATTTATGTAAAAACCTCAATAATTAAACCAGCAAAAATTAATTTCCTATACATTTATAAAAAACAAAATTAAATACTCGATGCAATGATTGAATTATTGTTATTTCTTTCAGTTAAAGTAAGTTGATGCATTATATCTCAGTGCGACAATCATTTACTGATGACGAAAAAAGGATTCTTTAGGATGCCCATAATTATTTCAGATCTAATGCTAGACCTGCTGGTAGCAATATGAGAAAAATGGTTGTTAAATTAAAGTTATAAAGGTTTGGAGTGATGCACTTGAAAAAGAAGCTGAAAATCAAGCGAGAAATGTTTATTACCAACCGTCACAATTGGACAATACTTCTCTACAATTTCTAAAAGTTATCTGTTAATACGACTAGAGACAGCAATACCCTCACAGAGTTTGTAAAGGAATTTTACAAAAAGAAGAATATTACGATTTTAATACTCAAATTCGTTTTATTTCTATAATATGATGGTTGTTTAGGCTGATACCTATGAATTTGGATGTGCTAAAAATTTCTGTGGCTCACTTGGTTTATATGCATTCGTATTTTGCTTACTGCAATTACCGTCCATAGAATTTTATCTGTATTTACTTCAGTCCACACAATTATACAGGAAATTTCATAAAACAGGAAAACCATGTTCCCAGTTTTTTATTTATAATAATAATAATAACACCCTTTTCACGAGAGCCATAATATATAGCTCTGCATAGCAGGATACACACTTTATTTAAGTAAAGAACAGTTACTTTTAACTAATCGTTGAACCAAGGAATGATCTTCACTTCTTTTTTTCTTTTTCTTGTGTGTGGGTCCTTTTCTAGACAATCCAGTTCGCAGTGAGTATCCACGGCGTCACTCGTCAAGCCGGTCAAAGTTCAAGTCAAAAATTATCTCTGATCTCATTATCCCAATCGGTCTTCTAATTATGGGATTCAACAAATGGATAGTTGTTAATTATACTACTAACATCTAGACTTGGTCTTTACTCTCCCATTTTTGTTGATTTTTCCAATTTAACTAATAAAATCACATTTTAGATAAAATATTTGTAGCTTTTGAGTTTTATGTAAATTATACTTTCTCTGAGGCGATAAAAATATCAATAAGAATCACATTGTGGTTCAGCTTGCGACTATGAAAAAAATGGACATTTGACTAAAGAAAATATTGATTTTTTGCAAAATTTTAGAGTATGAGCCATATCTAAATTTACAGATCACTTACTGGTCAGCTCTCATAGTGGAATTGTGGTAACTCTCATCATTCTTCATAAATTTCACTTGCACTACTCAGTACACTGTCCTAAAGCTTGACTACATGAAGTATATCCTTCTCTGGTATCTGAGAACTGAACCAAATATCATTGTGAGTCAGAAAAATTGAGTTCATTGTAAATGATAAAGTTATTGGAGTTGAGTAGAAATTTCAGAAAGAAGACATTTGGCAGAAAGAAGAGGGGGACATACATATTAATAAGAGTGTAAGCACTGAAATTACTTCTGTCGACTCAGAGGTCTAACACCTCGTTATACTAAACCAATGGACTCAATAAATGAGACGTGGGAGTTGTCCCAATGATTAAAGATGTCCCTTGATCTTTCACTAAGGTTATCTTCCATTTCCGCATTAATTAGCTGTAATGTCTGAAACAAACCCTCTGACCTCTACAAAAATGCTGAAGATAATTTTAAGACTGAAATAGAAAAATCCTCGATCATCTTCCAAGAGCCATCGGTGTAACTCATAACTCATAAACACCCAAGCCAAAGCGATATGGATTGCCAATATAAAGATTATCATTGTCGAGTGAATTCCCGATGCCATGGATTTGTAAACATCCAACCGATTGGGGGATGCTGCTTATTTGACGTTTGAACAATGAAATTAAGGAATGAAATACTCATCCCATGACGAGCCAAACTATTTAGTACAAAGAGCCGTAATGTAGGGGTAGGCCTGGCTTTAAGAGGAGACGGACTTTATCAATCACATCAGTTAATATTTTAAAATTAAAATGTGTGAAATTTATTCAGAGCAATAATGCTTGAAATTGGAAATTTTATGTATTTTAATACTCAACTAGGCCACGTGGCGTCAACGATAGAGTCGATTTATGTGGCTACTTGAATTGAAGATTTTTTGTTTGTTTCTGTTCATCCTCTTCTTTTTTGACTCTACTAAGCATGAATTGTTAGTGACTCTGCTGAAAAATCATGTGAAATCCGAATAAATAATATGAAAAAATACCTAAACAATAATACACTCTGAGAGTAAACAATGCACGAGTCTGAGATATCTGGGGGTCAACTATGGACACGCAGGATATTACATGGACGACGAAAGGGAGAGAAGGAAGTACACGAAAGTTACAAGTTAGCCGTTCATCTTCAAAAGAGCTATTCTCCCTAGCCTACTTTATGGGTCGAAGGGTGGTTCTTGGATCACAAGAAGGAGAAGATCTTATCGCTTCTAGGGCAGACAAGGCGACCCGGCCAGTAAGTCTCCTTAATCAAAAAACTGATAGACTGCCGAAGAGAGTACCAAGACAAGCTTAGAACTGATTAGTAGGATTGTGGAGGGTCGGATCTATAGTTTCAGGAGGAAATCAAGGATCCAGACTTTTCCCTCAACATTGGTTCTATAATAAACTGTACAGGAATAAGCACGACGTCAATTTGGGAAAAATAGCATTGTCGATCTCAAATTTTGAACGACGATTTATGGATATACTTGGCTTTTAAAGCAAGAAACGAACACTTCGAATATGCGACGTGGAAGAAGGACTTGGGAGGGTTATATCATGCGATTCTCATTTCCTATTTTTAAACAGATCATCATCCGTTTATGATAGTCCTCAGTTTTATTTAAGAATTTGTGCATTGGTGAGATTTAGCAGGTAGAATACATCTTGTTGACAGAAGAGGTTCCAAGATATTTTTAACTACTCCTCATAATGAAATTTCTACCTTACCCGTTGATCCATCAAAATATTATTTACTTGTTGGAATACTAAAGGAAATTGTAACGTGTACGGAATCTCTATGATAGAAGGGTACTTGCGAGTTTTAACGCTGGAAAAAGATGTCTGCTTTCCTGTAGAATATTAGGTGATAAGATTTTTACTTCATCAACTGTGACTATTTCTGTGTTTGAATCATGGATCTTTAAGCATGTTATACGATGAAGGTTGTTAATGATGATATTGAAATCAGTAGTTGTATATTTGATTGTATCCCGATTTACCACAAAATTGGAAATTAGGTTAATATCCATAAACTCAGAGAACCTCAAAATATGGGAGTGCAACACTCTCAGGCTTTTATTGTAGTTGAAATTCATAATAGCCCATTACTTGCATAGAGTTTATTAAATATTGATAAATTACTAAATTTGTTTATATTAAATACATTAACGGTACGGATTTGCTGCACTAATTGGGTTCGATTCTCAGTCGATATTCGTGATAAGTATTTGTGATAGTATCTTGACAGCCTGACACATTCCAGGAAGAATAACAAGGAACAATCAAACAATGGATCGTTTGTTATCCAGGGAACAAACGCTGCAGGTAAAATCTTTCATAATGATGAAGCCACCCAAAAAACAGCATCTTACCAAAATTAATAAACATCTGTAGACAGAAAATTTAAATTGCAGAATTAAACAGAGAATACAACAGGTCGATTCCGATTGTACCGAAATATTACTCAAAACTGTAAAATATATTCGAATAAGCATAGTTTTTTGTTATATTATTACTACGGATAAAGTGCTTTTTATAAAAATTTGGTAAACTATGGAACATTGTTAGAAATTAGTTGATAGAACTTGACAACTCGGAGAAGTTACACTATGAAGATAAAAAATAATCCATTTTATATTAAGGACAAGTCATCTTTATCCGGATGTCTCTCGGTAGAGATGACTCTGCATGTTTGACTGGAGAAGTATGTTTTGTATAATTTAGTCTTAGTTAACAAGGTGAGTTCATTTGTTCAAGTTGGTTTGACTCACTATTGAGTAGTGGTTTATTATGGAATCACCTCAATAAGTAAAATCACATGGGGTAGATTCCTATCAATACCAATTCCGAGGGTTGCGGTCTCTTTATTTTGTATCGTCTAAATACCACGGTAGGTCTTGGAAACTATTTTATTTGTACGGTAGTTCTATTTGGAAATGAATTTGTTGAATTTAATATTACGGAGTAAGATTTTCTCATTCTGGCTGACAATTGAGAAGTCTATAAATTTGTGAAAGGTATATAAAAGGGAACTTACGAGAGTTGTACTATTATCAAGACTCGCATTTAAGATAGTCGGTTCACAAAATTCCTTGCATTTAGAGACGTCTTACATAATAACGCTGCTCTTTTACGATTGCCTTCAGTAATTTGTTGCTTTCTCTAAGGTATTATAAGGGACTTTGGAGTTTCGGTAACAGCCAGACACTTATATCGTTCGTGTTCCTCTAGGACTATTACTAACTCGCTACTTACTTGCATGTTAGTCGCAAACTTAAAATAATTCAAATCTAGTCTTATACTCTCTAAAATTTTTGGGCACAGACCCCCATGATGTAGAGCTCCTCGGCTGTTGAGCATACATCTTCAGGTCATGAATAAAGAGAAAGTGATTTGTACTGAAACAAACTCCCTTACAATGAACTGGTATTTGCTCAAAACCGGTCATTGAAACGGCGACTCAATGGCTCCAAAAATTAATTTGAATAAACCAGACGGGGGAGTATGCATAACAGAGGAAACATATTTATATATTCTGGAATCAGCTACAAAAAATTCAAAGAACTTATTAAAAAGTGTCCGGATATTTTATTTGACTATCCGCGATGTTTTTATGATGAGTGTTTACGACTTGGCCACCTCCATTTATTATGGAACAAAGCTGTTGTGAGGATGATTCCAAAACCAGGGAAGCCAAAGAGAGATCCGGCAAGCTACAGACCAACTAGCTTAATATGTTCTTTAGCGAAAGTGATTGAACGTATCATTTTCAAAAGGCAAGGAGACATATCAAAGAGAATGACTTTCTGATTTCGGAACAGTGGGGTTTTCGTCTCGGAGGAGGATGTGCAGACTGTTTCTTTCTACTGAATTCTGAAATCATGAACGCTTGGGATTCCAAAAGGCAAATAAACTTATTATGTCTTGATATATCGACAGCATTCGACAAGGAATGCAATGAAACGTTGTTAAAACAGCTTGTATCAACATGTGTTCCAAGATACCTATTTATTTGGATAAGAAATTATCTTCAGAAAAGACATTCTTTTGTCAAGGTGTGTGGAAATATTCCCGATGCAATATCAATCAATAGGGGAGTACCACAAGGTTCGGTGTTAAGCCCTATTTTGTTTAATATATTCATGGCGAGTTTTCCGCTTCCGAGGAATAATAATACTAATATTTTTATTTATCCGGATGACTGTTCAATTGAATTATCGTTTGTCTACCATTATTATTTATAAATTACATTTGTAACGATACTTTTCAATAAACTTTTGAAATTTACTGACATCATATGTTTAAAGACGAACTTCGTGATTGAGAACAATATCATTAGCAATAACATAATCATGTATAGTGAACAAGTCGATGTGTATAATTTTATTCACTTGTTATATTGATGAATTTATTTTTAATAATTTAAAAATGATATTTATATTAATTTTATAATTATAAAAATTTAATTTTCATTAATTCATTAATCAAAAAAGTCTAAAATTATAATTGACTCTTTGACCCTTTGATGACATTTTCTCAGTATGTAAAGAACGTTTTGACAAAGGGTCTCAGGAAACTAAATATAATCAAACCGCTCTTGAAGTCCAGGCCGTCACAAAAATGCGCCCTTGTCGTGTTCAATCAACTATTAAAACTGCCGATTGAGTATGCTTGTGCCTCATGGGCCTCTGGAGCTTGGATATCAAATTCACTTATGATCAATTCCCTATTTGGCAAACTAGCACGTCTAAAAACCTCTCGATCCTTTTGAGGCGAACCGGGATTACTTAATTAGTTGGTTTACATGGAATTATTACTTAACTACAACTAGGTATGGGAAGCATTTGGAAACAATTTATTATGAGATGACGAATGGCAAGTAACACGTTCCTCGAATATAAACTGAGAGATTATCTCCCAGCATGGTCCTCATTAGTGAGGTTCTGATAGAATCTCCCGCGGATTACTTTCTCGTTTCATTAAAATTGGGAGTATTTTCGGTACTTTTGCAATACATGCTTCACAAAATAAGGCTCTAAATGAATTAATGAAATTTTTTAATGAATTAATGAAAAAATTAGAAAAATTGTACAATGCCGAATTTGTAAATATTATTATAAAATTTTTTAAATAAATTGCTTAATCTTTACGACTTATGTTATTAAAACGATACTGACAAAGTCAAAGCTGAGCTATTAACGACCCTTTACCTTAAAGAAACCGTTATGGGATTCATATTGATGATTAATATTTTTAGATCTAAAATTCAAAAAAATTTCATTAATTGATTTAGAGCCTTATTTCGTGAAGCCGTATTTTCACCAATATCCTGATTCTGTCTTCTCACCGTCAGCTTCGAACATGATCTTCTGTTCCGCACTAGTTCTCTTAGGAAGTCCAGGTCGACCGCTATTTCTATTTTAATATCAAATGCTGTCCGCAGATCCCGGTAGACTGCAAATCTAAGACCATAATGTCGGCAGGCCGATGAGAGGATAAAAAGGTGGAATTTTCAAAACAGTTCTGTACATTGTTGGTCGTTTTTGTCTTTTGTAGACAGCAAACAGAGAAATCATATTTGGTTAGATTGTATACCAGTTGGTGTTTCTGATAAGGTTATTTAAGTCCTCTGCAATTGAAAGATTACAGAATGAACGGAGAAGTCGGTAAGGAATACAAATAAGACATAGTGCAATCAAGGCCTCGTCTCCACCGCAACCAACAAGTGTGATTAATTATTTTTTGAAATAGTATATTTTTTAGTTTTTTATAACAAATCTAATATATTTCCCCAATTCATTTTAGTGTAATTATTTTTTGGAAATAAGCTAGATTCTCTCAGCGGCGGATTCTTCCAAAGGACGGTGACAATTATATTTTGTCTAACTCCACTAAGAATTCGAAAAAATGGAAAATAAGTAAAATTCCTTCAACGGATACAACACGTTAACAATTTTCGACACTATAGATAGTAGTGAAATCAGTCTGAAAGATCCTGGATCTGAAGTATCTTTTTTGGGCTTCAGGGTTGGGATTATTTTGTATCTTCCATAGTACAGGAATTCTACAGTTGTTGATGGACACAGAAATCAGATTTGTGATTGCTTTAAGTCCCTGCATTCCCATCCGCTTTAGACGCAGATTCCATCAAGCCTTTTGGCAAAAGAGTTTTTACGTTTTTATAAAGTTTTCAACTTCAGTCGTGATTACAAATAGGTTTTCCTTGAGGAGTTTGAACCTTAAATTACTTTTTCGTATTGGTGGTCCATTATGGTATCTGGTGGTCCATTATGGCGAAATTAAGTGATGTTTGATTCTTGTCAATACTGGTGGCGTGGGTTGTATCCATTCTATTTTGTCTCGACTGAATACCACGTAAGCATCCCCCAGAAATCCTTTAGTTTCGTTCAGTGGTGCATTTTGGTAATGAAATTGTTCCATCATTCAAGTTCCTCTGGAAGTTATTCGAATGTGGGATTTTTTTTCAGTTAATATATTGTATATAAACTCTCTCTCTTTACCCTAATCACAGATTAGCCAAAGTGGGTCTTTGCCGTTCAGTCAGTTTTTGGGAGTATTGTTTTATACAGGGACCGGGTGCTGGGATGTAAATATTTACGAATGTTTACGGTGACATGGACGGAAGTATGTCCAATGTGACTTTCAATCAGAGCGTGTGTCCGAGTAGAAGTATCACAAAAAGTAATTGACTTGTTTATAAGGATGAGTACATAGCTTCTCATGCCTGAATTAGGTCGTCCCGGCGAATAATACAATAATTTTTGAATTAAGGAAAAATTGATTTTCCAGATAGTTACGTTTCTTGTAGGAAAGAAATATTGATTTTGTGGATGGTGAGAATGGCAATTAGCTCAGTGGAGTTGTATGCGAGGCTTTGAGTCAAACTATACCACGTGAAAATGAAACACATCGAAATTAATCTTTTATTGTTTAGAAACAAAATTTAATTGCGGAAAACAATTTAATCATTAAAACCACTCCCCAGAAAACATAAATTAGTTAAATTTCGCTTGTGCCGTATTCCTAGATATCCTTCAGTCAACCTCGACAATTATCCTCAGTTGCGCACTTGTTCTCTTAGGTAGTCCAGATCGTCTGTCGAATTTAGTCTCATACCATCGGCCGATGTGTCTTCGTTAAGAAGAGTCAGAAATGTTGTTTTGGTCTTCGGCCAAATCCGACTCCTGTGTGTGCGAAGTAGTTGACCATTGCGAAATGGTCATTAGAACTGGTCATTTAGACGTCTTTATTCAAAATATCATCTGACAGCACGCAGTATTTGCATTTATTTTAAAGGTTTGCATCAGAGATCTTCATAGGCCAGTTAATCTTGATTTTTGAGCTGAGCACTGTGGAAAGAGTCAAGACGGTCCATTTCCCGTTTAGAGATTCCCCATGTCCCATAGTTGTAGGTTAGCACCTGGGATGACAACAGCTTTGTATATTCTAAACCTGGTATTTAGTTCTATCCTCTTCTTGTGGCTATGTCGCATGCCAGTGGATGCTTTTTTTGAGGTCGTTCAATCATCTGAAATTAAAAGTTCATATAGTGAACGGAGAAGTCGGTAAAAAATACGAATAACAAACAACTAAGGATTCCTTCGACCTCTTTTGGAATAAGGATTCCTGACGTCTCAAAAGCAAATATGACAAACAAATGATCCTTCGAAATGCTTCAGTTCTTCATTCTCTGATCCTCGGCTTGCTTAAAAGCATTATCTGGGTCTGGATAGGAAAGACCAGTCCTTGTAGTCGTTGGAACCTCTCCAATGCACTGGGACAGAAAAATGATATTATTTGTGTAATTTTAACACTGGACATCGCCTGAGACAAGTGACACTACTTTAGTAGATATGGAAAATAAATAAAAACCTTCCACCAAGTAGCCAATAGGAGAATTGAACCCATAACCATTCACCTGATCATAAATTGATCAAGGAGAAGATATTACATTAAATTACCCAATCACAACAAATTAATAAGCCTTTATTATACAAAAGAATAATGTGATAAACTCACTCGACCATTATAGAGGTTAATATATTGATTGTTATGGAGGATATAAAGATGGTAACCAACGTTAAGACAAAATTACTGTTTTGAACACGTGAGACCACAATATATCCAAAAACGAGCATATCATCCCTTAATATGTTCTTTACAATGCAAATATAGACTCCACTCTATTTACTTTCCAGTGATGTTTTGTTTGTACAAAATCGTTTTTAAAGTCACTGACAAATTTGCCGTCCAACTTCAAAAAGACTTCAACGTGGTCTCCTTCAAACTTGCACCAATATTGAACAATCTTCCACGTGAGGTTTTTTTTAAAATCAACAACTTTGGCTTTTTCTTAAAATCAAAAAACAAAAGACCGACGGAGTAAACATGTGCGGTAAGAAAGGTCTCTCAAGCGAAAGATCAGACGAGCACCCTGACCTTTCAAAGAAAAAAAATAAATATTTTATGCGGAAATTGGACCAAAATAAAGTTCAAGCATCCCGTTTTACAAAAAATTCAAAATAAACGAAAAAGTAGTGCATGCTAGTTGTGCTGTTGATTTTCGTAAAATATGAAATCACATACTCTCGCCGAAACTGTTATTTTACATGCAAACATAAAAGTAGTGAAGATAATCTTCGGAGAAATTGCTGCCTCTGAGTTCGACTTAATTCATATTTCTAATAAATCTGTGAGCAGACGAATCAAGGATATGTCTGATGAGATTAAACCACATTGGTTAAGCAAAAAAAAATCTTTTTTGCGCTTAAGTGGATGAAAGCTTAGATATGACGGGAAGAATTCACTCCTTGTTTTCGTTGGATATATGATCGATGAATTCATTGTTGAAGATTTTCTTTGCTGCAAAGAGTTGCTCGGAAAAAAGGGATGACATTTTCAATCTTATAAATTCATATTTTTGAGTGTTTGGACATGGTTGTAAAAATAATTAATTACATAAAAATGAAGTCGTTGAAATTGCGACAGTTCTCAAAACTTTGAAAATGCAGAACATTCAGTTTTGATTTTGGATCTGAAGTAAGATAACTCTCAAAGGGAAACATGTTAATTCGGTTCTAAGACACGAATTGTTGGCTTTTTGTATACAAGACACGTTGGATGACTTTATTGAATGCCTGAATGTTGGTGTGGCAAATTAGCATACCTCGTCGATATTTTTCATGAACTCAATGTTTTCAATGGTAGCATGCAAGGAACAAATGAAATCTATTTAGTTGCGCAACAAAATAACTGATTTTCTGAAAAAACTAGAAATATGGAAACGACATATCAAGAATGGAAACTTGGAAATGTTCCCTCATTTGACAGAAAGAAATTTTAAAGAAATTGTTCTACAAATTGTACACTATTTGGAGTCACTATTTACATGTACAAAAATTATTTTCCACCCAAATCAGTTAAACTATGATTTGGTAAGGAATCCTTATGCTGAGTACGAAACTACTGGAAACGAGCTATAATTAAAAGAGGAAGAAGAACTTGCGTTAGTTTCAAGTAACAGAACGTATAAAATGGAATATTTACAGCTTGATATTGATTCTTTTTTATCTGATCATTAAAAAGAATATCCTATTCTGGCAAACAAAGCTTAAAGGGGTTTGATGCAGTTTTCAACATCTATTTCTGTGAAAGTGGATGTTCTGCATTAACAAATATAAACCATAAAACCGCGAGAACCTACTGTATGTGGAAGAAAACCTACTTTTATCTTTGTCAAGGACAAATATCACATAGCTATGGAAGAGACATCAGCCTCAACAATCTCACAACTAGTATTTTATTTTTTTATATTAGTAAAATACTGAAAATTGTTAAAAACTATATAGGGTTCAGCATAAAATGAAAAATGTCGATAGGGTTTCGTGCTCTCAAAAGGTTGGGAACCACTGATGACGATGTCACTCGTCAAGCCAAGAAGCGTGGTAGATGCATTTAACATTTAGCTCGAATAGACTGCATAGAGACATATGAACTAACTAATCAGGTGATTCAGACATGCTTCAACAATGACCTAATCTTGGTCTAATGTTCCTTTCCCAAAACTGCACATCACGTATAGGACGTAGAATTGGATATCCATAGTAGCACAGGCACGTCCCTCGGATCTCACTGATTAGTAATCAGTATGCCACCCAATTGCAATAAATTACAATTTTTATTTATTTAACCCAAGACCAAGGTAAAACCAACTAATTATCACGTGATCCCGATGCATTCTAACAGAGACCTCATCTTTGCCCGGTATTCTTCCTTCATGCCTACGCGTGAACGTACAGGACAGCTGCCTGAATTTACAAGGTCACCTTCCTTGATCTGGAGTCTAGTCTCATAAGGGCCTCCAGAGGCGTAGGTCCGGTTCGGTGATCTTCACAACTCCAACGTTCCGTTATCTATAAGCCCTTTTTGCATTTCCTCATATTTGTCCAAGATATGAACGGTCCCCACGAGGCGCATGCATATGAAAAACATGGCTCGATGTACTGTTTGTACATGTTCATCAAGACTGGGTGAGTACCACTCTTCCATATTCCCGATAAACTTTTCAATACGTTCGGTTTCTTCATGCATTTCAATAGAATGTTTTCTACATGTGGTGTCAAACAGAGATGCACATCATTTGTCACACCCAAGATCTTATGACATCTGTTGAAAGGAATGCCGACCTTGTTTAACTTCAAGGTGTTTTCCTTCCTAATCTTTTGTCAGAGGTAAAGTATTAACTATGTTTTATTTCTGATTTGATCTTCAAAAACCACCTCTCCAGAAGCGTTGTGTCTTTATTTACTGCAGTTCTTAGTACCTCCACATCCTCAAGCAGGACTCACAAAGGGTTATGAATATGGCAATTTAAGTGCTATAATGCTAGATTTTTTATCATTTAAACGAAATTTTATTAATTAAAAATATGTAAAGGTAATTCTTTAATAACGCCCGACTAATTCAATCTTCTATTCTAGAGGCAAAATCCTATTGCCTTTATAGGCGTGTTCACGTCGCCGCATTCCCTAAATTCCGAGACTACTCTTGTTTAACATTCCATGCCGTCTTCCTCATCAACAGGCATCGATGCTCCATGCCTCTCCTCAGCTTGCATACTCTCCAAAGTCTTCCGTAACACTAGCGTCTGTATATAAGCTTTGACTCTCTCTCCTCCACCTAGGGGCATCCTTTAAAGAATTTGGAGACAATTTCATCCCATGTGATTACCACATGGATTATTTTTTTGCACGATGGACAATCTCTAGTTCGTTCGCCAGTAGGTCATACCTGTGAACTTTCTACCTCGACCTGCTTGAGGTAGTTTTGTGAAGCGATCTCAATTTCAATATCATTTTATATTATTATGAAAATGATATAAAAGTAATTTTTATCATTTTTATTAATTAAAAGCCTGTATATTCTGTCACCATGACGGAAGTCCTGAAACAAAACCCTGATGCCAATCATCTGTTTTTTGAGTAGCCCTGGACAAACTTGAAGAGAGAGTAAATCGTACCTATTTGAAGGCGACGTCCGAGCGACGTTGTGCGTCGTTGCCAGTAACGATGCTGTTCTGGCTGAAACGCCTGAAGTGATCGAACAGCTCAGACGAAAGCATCCATGTCCCTCGGCAGATTACCGCCCATTCGTGATCCCAGAAAAATGCGAGGAAGTGGTGCATGCTACGAAATGCTTTTTTGGACAGAAAGACGAACAAAATCTACTCATTATGAGTCGAACTGGACATCTGCAATGCATTCAGGTCACACTAACAAACCACGGACTTTAGATAAATATAATTATCACATACTTGGAAAGTAATTTTATCAACGAGGTCGAGTCTTTCAACTCTGTCGTATTGAGAAAATCAGCCAAATTTCTTCTAAACAGCCACTTTAACGTGCCAATCTGCAATCAATTCGAGCTTTTGTTCATCGTAAGAAAAACGTGCGGGAAGTGGTCTGGCGGAGGCAACTAATGGGAATTGCACTTATCCGCGAAAACGCTAACTCCGTAACCTCTGCATCTGCTATAACTACTATAAATGCTAATTTTATTTTTAGTAAGTAACCTGTTTCAAACAATATGTTCGATAATCATTTTTCAACTACAAAAATTAATGGAATTTAATATAATTCAGATAACGAGAGTAGATTAAAAAAAACTCATTTAACTGAAACAACTAAACTTGCCTCAGTTAAAGAAATGATCGCAGTTTGATTGAACCAAGAAAATTTTTAGAACGTTCATGTTCCTTCTGAATTTCTACGCAAAGTATAATAAATCTCAGATGAAAAATAATAAAGATGTGGTGAAATTGATAATGTATCCAGATTTATCCATTTCTATTGCATTAAATCTAACTACAATATTTTTTTGCCTACAGCTTTTATTTTTTCCAATTTTATTTTACTATTTTCTTAATAGAATTTTTATTAAATACAAAAAGTTAGTGTAGCTGAACATCATTTGACCTTCCGATGAGTGTATTGACCTACACAACTTTCAGTATAGAAATCCAAGAATCCAGGCTTATATCGAATTCAGACTCCACATTCATGAACTACTAATTTATCTATCCCTACCGTGATTCTACCACGGATGGGGTAGTTTACTTATTGTTAATGCCCCTTCGCTTCCATGATCATGGAAAGTCATGTTCAACCTGAGAAACTAACATCGTCTTCCTGCGATCAAGGTCCATCTAAACTCTCTCTAAGACGTCTCCCTATTTTTTTGAGATCGTCGTTTAGTATAATTATGTTCAGATGAGAGGTAAATTGCCCTCTTCTATTTTCATCATACGTTTTACAGTCGCGGACATCACTACATTCATAGGTGGAAGGTAATCTTAATCAGTGGATTTGGTCAGGAGATGTTATGAAGATCCCCTTCGACAACCGTGTCGTGCCAGAAGGGATTTGTCTGACGAGAATTAACCTTCGCTAAAAAGTTTATATTTCTGCTTTGAACAAACGACAGTCAGAATAGATTTCTTCAGAAGTTACTCTATTTTTAGTTTAACATCCCAAGAACAAGGACCTCATATTTGCTGGTGTCTCACCCTTGGTAAAGGACTGCTTACTGAATTTACGGGGCCGCATTCTTGAATCTAGTCTCATAAGGATTTCCATAAGCGTCGATCCTGTTCGGTGTTCTCCATAAATTTTACGCTCTATTACTCTGAAAGTCCTCTTTTTCATTTCCTCGATCTTCCTCTTATTTTTCAAAGATATGGACTTTTTACACTTGGAGCATAAATATGAGAAACATGACTCGATATACTGTCCATACGCGTTTATAGGACTGTGTGAGCACCAATCTTCCATACTCCTTATAACATTTTAATACGTTTTTTAATAATCCAAAAATCACTAGGTGAAACACTCATTAAAAGGAAAAGGCTATCAGGTGATCCAAGAAGGCCAATTAATATCATCTATAGAATTCCTTAGTCAGGCGCCATATTTCCTTACAAATACTGCGATAGAACAACTTCCCAGGCAAAATACGCATGTACCCAAACGGAAGGAGTACTATATGATCAATATGGAAGCAAATGATATCATCTCATATGCTAATATTAATGATGGTGGTAATCCCCACTGTCTTCATTTCCCCCATGCCTATTTTTTGCACAATTTGGGTTCATGTTACCACAGTGACAATGTCCTTTACTGTTCTGTAATATTTTCCAAACCAGTACCCCATGTTTCCCGCAGTCCGCTGGGGGTCGAGTATTCACATATTTCCGACTTTTACCGTTCTAAGTATTAAAATTCGACAAACTCGGTACGTGCACGTGTAGTTGTTTTAGTACTCCACGTCTACTGGACACAGATTGCTTTTATTGGTAGTGCTCAGTCAAGTCACACAATATCAACGGCGTGTTGAGCATCTTGAAATGGTCCCTGATTGGAGAATTGAATGAAGATTTTGTGAAATAAGTTCTAATAAAAATCTATTGAGAAAGTCTTTTTATGCTGTTTTATCATTAAATATTATTTTTATGGGGTACTATAAAAGCACTCTTTCAAAATAAAAGTTCTATTAAGTTCTACCCTACGACCACTACTATATCTCTCTATTAAATTTTAAATAATTTGAACTAATTATTATAAAATATTAATAATGAAAATTAGGCAATAAATAGGACGACAGAATGGCGAAAGCGTTACTCCTGATAATTGCTATTTCGAGTTTCTGCCTCAAGTTTCTGCAGCCTTGAGGGCAGAGATGCAAGAGAGTGGATGTAATCTTTTTGTATCAACGTCCCCGCCGCAACGGCATTTGTCATATATCCAGTCCCAGGCGCAGTACCACCCAGATCCTCAAGCTATTTTCGTCAAGGAGGCTCCCCAGATGTGTGCAATGTAGGACCTCGAGCCAAACTTTATTTCCGCGATGTGCAGCCGACTCAATGCTCGATAGTCGGTGTTGGTTGGCGCTGTTCTTCACGGCTTCCAGAGTCCTCATACATTCGATTGAGTCTCAACTCTTCTGGTAAGCGAGGTTCGACGCGAATTCAAAGTCCAACTCACCCCACCACTTGCAAACTCTGTCAAGCTTCGAGCCCAAGGTACGTCCGGTTGCGTTACGTAAAACTGCTTGGGCCAAACGACTGCAACTCGCAAGGGATGAAAAGTAGGCAGGCAGGAGGCTTCAAGGGGGATCTCAACCCAATGCTCCCATTTCTCGCAGGTTGTATGCACATAGTCCAGCATAGATCATCGAATTTGACATTCATTATTGACTCCGCCGATCGTCTCAGAGTCCCATCAGCCGACAGTGCATTCCGGTGTTCAAAACATGGTGAACATCTCAAAATGTACATCATCTTCGACAAGGAAATACATTTCTTGAGCAAGAAGAAAGACACATGTGGATCCAAAGATGATACTCTCTTTTAAAGGCTTCAACTTCATTATTCTTACTGGTAAGGCATATTTTAGCTCGTCGTTTCGAAAGGGCAGCCTAGGAAGTGTACCTTGTCCAAGGAGGATATGCTGAAATCTGGAAGTAGGGATCTGAATTCTTGGCAGGCAGTAGAAAAGTTTGGAAATGAGCAGGAAATATTGATCAGTTCCGATTTCATAAAGTTGACACTTAAACCCAATTCGTTTAGAGCTGGAATCGTTGAAGGAATATCCTGATATACGTTCTCCATGGGCCAGCTATTGTAGCGTCGTCCAAGTACCACAAATTGATTTCGCAGTTTATGCTTCGTGCCACTGTGTCAATTGTCATTGCAAAAGCAAAAACTATAGAGGGTTTCCCTACTAAACGCCTGTACGTGAATAAACGATATCGTTTCAGTAAACTAAGGCTGAGTCCGTCTCAATTGATAAGTGTACAAGTCGGCCAATCTCTGGAGCTCACTTCCAACAGGTTTCCAAAATACAGTCTCTCCTCAGCGTGTTGAAGGCATTTGATATATCAAACTTCAGTCCTAGCCTTTGGGAATTATTGTTGTTGAAGTAACTTTTCGCGGCGTTGACTGCTGCCTCGCAACCGACGTTCTCTCCCACCCCAAGTTGAGTCGGAAACTGCTCTTCAGCAACATTGTGGGAGATTCTCCTGGCAGCGATTTTAACAGAAAGCTTCGAAAGTATGTACCGATCGCAATTGGGCGGACACCTCCATCTCCTTTTCGGAATGTTAATGGATGTCAACAAAAAAGGTCTCTAACAAATTTTGGAATATCACCATTAACTATTCGAGTGATCAGCAAATTGATAGACGTTAACAAGGCACGGGCGTTTCAGCAGTAGCTTCAGAGGTTAAGTTTTATATGGCTTGGGCGCAGTCCGTCCAGGCCTCCGCAGCTGCTGAGTGCAAAAGACTTTATTCCACGCACACTTCAAATTCCGTGGAAGTAAATGCTGGGAGGTCTTCTGGCATTGTCAAGTTCCGCTAGTTCAGTGAGGGAGCAGGGTGCTTCCTTCTCAATAACTCCAAGACTTCAACAGCGTTTCGTCATAATACACCACTCTTACAGCTCGCGAACGTCCCCTTCCATTAGTTTTCGTTCACCCTCTCTCGAAATGCTTTAGAATCTTCCTGTTTACTCCCAGCTTCTGTAGATAACTGTTTGCACCGAAATACTTGCTTCAGGCTCGATTCCAGAGTCTTGCTGCGTTGAAGTGGCCAAAAAGGCAAAGTATTCTTCTTGATTTTTGAGGCCAGTGATCCGTTGCGAGCTTGCTCTGAGGCAGAAATTCCAAGGGTCATAGGTGCAAAGCTCAGTAAACGTATCCAAGAGGTCTGGTCTCTGGTGCTGATGGCTTTATCAATTAATGACGTAAGGCATTCAGCACGGAATTCGAGCGGCCTTTGATATTATCAGTGGAATCCGTCTACCTTTCCGACTCTCCGATAGGCGTAACAAAAAGGTCGATTTGTCCAGAATAAGAGTAAGAGGGATGACTGAATTCAGTCGGATGGCTAACCGAGCGGGGTCTGAATCCATACAGTATGCGCATTCCCATTTGTAAAGAGATCTCACAGCCAATTTCGATATTCGGACACACCCGAGGTGGAAATATCCATTGCAAGATGTACAATTCAAACCGTAATTCCTCGCGTTGCAATATCCGCAAAACTCACACAGCTCTTTTGACCTCATAGGTAAAAGTAGTAATTCTTTGAGTGTAGCTTGATCTACATCAGGGAGGTGTGCAGAGTGAGACTTAGCCTAATTATTTTTCTGCATTTTTTTCTGATTTTCCTTTTTTTTCTTTCTTTCTTCTTAGCACCACAACAACCACAACGTGCAATGTGCGACCACAACGATAAAGTATCGATTATATATAACAAGTAGCCAATTGGCTTGAGTTAAGTGGAGCATTATCTCTGATCTACACATAAGGGGAAAGGGTGTCGGGGATCCCATAAACGGAAGACATTTTTATGTTAATGAGAAATTATTCTTTTAAAAAAAAGTAAGGAGTTAGGAAGAATTTTGATTTTCAATCTTAAACGAGTCCCCGAGGGATGATCGAACTTTCTTGCTCCACTTTTCCTCGTCTTTTGTCGTGCAACGGGATATCCTAGTTCTTTCCGTTTTGTCTGAGTTTACCACCAGGAACCAGTCCTCCAAGTCTTGAGGGATCACTCTTAGTATGGTTTCCAGCGTATCAGATGAAATCAATATCATCGACGTAGATTACTTCCATCACGTTAGTGAAACAATTCTTTTTGTGGAGATGTCTAAGAGTTGCCTCCATGTATATTATAAATAGATCCGGGGATAACGAGTCTCAGTGTGGTGCGCCGGTGTCGGTTGTGGACACTAACGTAGAGAAATGCTAGCAATATAGTCATTTCCACATCTACGCAATTATGTAAGTCATTCGTACATCTAGAAGACTTCCAGATTGTTAAGGAGGACAAAAACGACGGCATTCTGTAGTACCCTCTTTATTATGTATAACACCATCTTGTATTTCGAGAAATTTGAAGGTATTGAGCGTATTTTGTTCAAAGGACTGTCTGTACAATCAAGGCTAATAACTAAGCAAAATCCTTGGTGTGGATTTAAGAAAGATGGTGGACCTGGCAATGGAGAGCCTAGGCCACCTAAAAAACAATTGACAAGAGGTCTGATGATAGTGTTGGTGAATGCCCGATCCCCGATGAAAAAGCATCATGATCAAGGACTATTTTCGACAGCCACCAGGATTGACGTCCTGGAGGTCAACGAGACCAAGGTGAAAAAAACCAACACTACTAAACTGGAAGGATTCAACTATATAAAAATACCGTGGACGAAAGGCGCCGTGACTGACACTGGAACCACCTTGTTCTACAGTGATGACTTACAAAAACGGAAACCGAAAATTATCACGTTCATACAATGCAAAAATCGTGTCCATTGAGATACCCTGTTGGACTCGTGACCTGAACGCCCAAGAACATTAACTACGGATGCTAGAGAACTAAAGGGGATGATGAAGACTAGAAATCTTGGTGAGAAAGCCGGGTTCGAAATCATGACGTCAGAGGAGCCAAACCACTTCTTTCATCATGGAGGAGAAATGCTTGGTGTGTACCTAATATCACCATCACTTGCACTTGTGGAGAGGCCGAGGTCCATGCGGGAGATTGGCAGTGATCCTTAGGAATTAGTTCTATACCTAACTCCAGATATCACAGAAGATATGTTCATAAAATATGACATGACGCGAATTGACTGGGAACAGTACCGAAGTTACCTCACATGGAACAAAGTCGGACGAAGGAACCCATGTCACCGATTGAAATCGATAATATGGACCGAGATCTCGCAATCCTGATTGAGACATATTTGCTACTATATGCCAAGAAATTCTCGAGTGCAAGCCGCAGAAAAGTATCGACATTTAACCCATTACCTTGGGTTGATCAAAGAAAAACCGTCTGAGAACTAAGCTAAGAAGATGTGCTGACCGAATAGACCGAATGGCTCACCATCGACTAAAGATAACCAAAAGAGCCATCGAGAGGGAACAAGATTGGGTCTGGAGTGAAGTAGGGCGCCAAAGATCCCTCCTTCTGGAGAATCTACAAAAGAATAACTGGCCAAAAAAACGAAGAAAGGAAAATCATCTTGAACAACTCGGATGGGGCTCGCACTATGCAAAAGAAGCCCTGACAATCTTCAAAAGACAATTGGACCAAATCCAGGGAGTCCAACCATTGGTGTTGATCCCCTGTGAGGAGATGAGGCGTAGCAAAAACTTTGCTATACTCTCTGAACGACCCAAGGATGTCGAGATGAAAATCACCTTAGAGGACGTCGAACTTGTTCAACGCATGCATTGACCATGGATATGTCCCAAAACGATGGAAAAGATGATCCTAAAACCAGAAAAGTCGGGGAGGGACCCTCTCAACTATAGGCCGATCCAATTCATATGCTCGATCTCCTAGATTGTTGAGCGAATTTCTTCAAGAAATTGAGTGGACTATAGAAGAGGGCGATTTCCTCCTCGCGGAACAATGGGGCTTCAAGACGGAAAATCTTATACGGATTGCATCCACCAAATGCATTTGGAAATACTGAAAGGATCGAGATTCAAGAGACAAGCAAACATGGTATGCTTTGACCTATCCAAGGCCTTCAATAGCGTGTGGCATGAGACCTTTATGTCAAGGCTTGTGGCTACAGATATTCCAAAACAACTCATATGGTTAAGAGACTTCCTAACGGAAAAGACTTCTCAAGTGCGCATTGGAAGAAATGTATCTGGAGACGTTTTACTAAAGAGGGGTGTTCAGCAGGGCTCTGTTTTGAGTCCCCTACTGTTCACACCTTCTCATCAGACTTCTAACTCAGTCGGACCCTAACTCTAAACTATTAATATACGCAAACGACATCCTAATCATGGATATGTCTGGGAGATCAACACTCTCGAGAGAAGACTCATATTTATTGACCGAGTGCAAGACTGGTGTGACCGGAGAGAGATGAAACTCTCAACAGAGAAGTCAAACTTTATGAGAATCAGCCGTTTACGAAGTCATCATGTACAGTCTTATTGGAAGTGTCGAAACAGCAAAGGCTCCTAATCCCGTTTTGAAATAAAATTTTTCAGCTTCAGGTTTTTGTTATTTTATGTATCTTCTTCAAATGTTAAGAGACATGCTATCCACCTGTCTCAGAGATGTCAGTGCTTTGCAGGCATCCAGAAAGAGTCTTCCCTACTCCACTGAAGGGGTTCCATGATGTGGATATGTATGGAAAAAATCCGTCTCAAACGATTGGGATCACTTAGCTACTAGTTAAGGACTCTTTCTTTAACTTGGTGATTCTTGGGTAATAACTAAATATGCAGATTATCACCTGAAAGAGAAAAAACAACCTGTTTCTAAATTAAGACCTAACACTTTGTGACTGAGCTTGGGATTCATCGTCATCCTGAAGCTCTTAACTGGAACTGCTTTCTCTTAAATTTAAATGGAAAATATTCTGAAATGAATAAGACGAAATTATTCCTAAGACCAAATGTAAACCAAACTTACTGATCCCTTATCCAGATGCATTCTAGCAGAGACATTATCAAAACACAGTGAGCTAGAGGACATTGTCAATAAGTTGAAACGAGTCAAAACTCGTCGTCATGGAGCGACATTGTAGCCTTAAAATACGAAACTCTTTCTTTAATGCCGATCCCTTGTAGCCTTAAAATACGAATTGACCCCCAAAATCTAAATTTAAATATTAATGGCACGGTCCGCTGTTGTGCCTATGCCGTTGGTGGTCCCCGATCGATTTTTCTAATTTTAACATATCTGTCTTATTTTGATCTATAAATAATAAATTCAACCTTTTTTACCTTCAGCTCCTCTATATGTTTTCAGTATCAGAAAAACATACAGAACCTATTGCGTTACCATAATTTAATGAGGAAGACTTGTAGTAAGATACAAATCTCGGAATCCAATTCTTCCGCGTCTTTAAGAAATGCGGCCACTATACGGGGCATTCATGATGGAGATACGCTATCTAAATTTCCCGCTGGGTCAAAGTAATTGAATGACTCATCATTTATCTTCCAAAAAGGATGTAATCCGGAAAGTAATTATGACAAACTATATCAATGGGAGGTTAGTGGAAACATTTTATATTTTAGATGAGAATAAGAGTGGGGAATAGATGCAAGGGGGAAGAAGTCAATAAGTCTCCAAATGACGTAAATATATTCTCTGTTTTATGGATGTCAATTATATTAGTTAGTAGCCCAGAAGGTCCAGGACGCTTCTACAAGTCTTCGATGTGTACTGGAGGTCACGACAGGAGAAAGTTTCTTGTGGTATCATTGATAGTTGGTCTGGTTATGGAAGCCGAGAGACAAATTAGTCTCTAAAAAAAAAGTCCAGATCGTACTCATCCGTCAATTGGGGAGAGTTATCGTTTAAGATCAGTCTTTGGATGGCTTTGGTAGAGATGTGGTCATGTATACTCTTTGACTTGGTTTTATCGGGAGGTGGCTGAGGGATTTTAGCCACTTAACGAAACAGGAGCCGCATGATCGGAAATTATCTTTCTGCTATTCTTCATGTGAGTTAGGAAGTGGAAAAGATGTTCTGGTTCCGTAGTTTCTTCTAAAATTCGAGGTTCCTCTTGCAAAGTAATCTTCCACTAGGAGATAGTGGATTCTCAATGGAGGTGGTCGGACGGTGTGCATGTGTTCATTTGATGTTGCAAGTTGCGAGGGATGAGGCCCGAAGGGTTCGGGTAATTCAAGGCGGTCCTGATATAGTGTTTGTAGATTATTCTATGGGTATCCTTGTCTTGGCCGAAGATAGATCCGGTCACCGATGGAGGGCGTTCAATTTCTTGTTTGCTTTTGCAACTACGTGGTCCACGTGGGAGAATGTAAAGCATTTGTCGTAGATTACTCCCAGGATTTTCTGAGACTTCCCCAAAAATTTTCAGCTACGGTTTCATGTTTGAAGCTGGACTTGGAGGGAGAGTGGTGATTGGTTGACAACCAAGACTCTAGAGAATCAAAGTCTGCTTGGAGAGGAGCTAAGGTGGAACTGATGTTTCTATCTTGAGCCGCGAGGATCAATTCATCCGCATTGGACAGGACCAGAGTATCTTCCAGCTCGGATATGGTACTCAGGTAGAAATTGAACAAAGCCGTAGAGAGGGCAGAGCCTTTCGGGACTCTGTTTGGGGGGGGGGGGTAAGTATGTCCAGTGAGCCAGCAGAAATGATTTCAACCATCTCTGTATAATTGTTATCCGGATCACCAGGTTAAAAGGACAGAAAGTTCCTAAGTGACCCAGGCCGACATATGGTCTTAGGTCTCTTTTTGTATAACGTTGTTTACAAGATGTAAAGAGGGATACAAATGATTTTGTAGGCAATACCCCAGAAGTACTCCTTCTAACCAAGGGGTCTCAACCACGCGGCCCAAAAAATAATCTAAAAAATTAATATAATTTTTAAATTATGTTATTTATTTTGAAATAAAATAATTTTGACAGTCATGCTCTCTAATCTATGGACGAATGTCTTGAAGATCGAGGTTAGCCGGAAAAGAGCCTCCAAAATCACGGAACGCTGGATTTCTGGAGAGTTCCAGCCACCATTGCAACTTGAAGCCTTGATACGAATGATCCATGGAACGCGCCGTCTTGACTGCGAAGGTTTAGTCACTCGACCGATACGTGCTTGTGTGGGGTCGAGGGAGGAGCATCAGGCCAAGATGAGGCCCCTGTTAGTGCGTGCTGGGATCACGTGATTAGTTAGTTTATGTAACAGTGTCCTCTGGGGCTATTATCATTAATCTGTTTTTTGTTGTTCTGGAAAAATGTATGTACCTCAAAAAAGGAAATATATAACTAGAAAACAAACTTTCTCAAAAAAATTGCATTTATAATTTGTTACAGATTTGAAACAAAAAGTTCAATGAATAATCTGTATGGATACAACTGGAGTACGAATAGAGTATAAAAAGGCATACGAGTCTAACCATAAAGATGACTATGAAATTTATTGTGGACTTGGAGTTATAAAAACTTTGACGAACGTTTTCAAATTTTTTGATAGTAGAGTATCACATTGTTACCACTAATGTCAATAAATGGTAAACTCGATGCTAAACCGTTTCAAATGGAGACTTCACAATGACTCCCCGTTAAAGAAAAACATGCTCGAGTTGGAATTCCAGAATTATATAAATTCTTCTACGTGAAGATCTCTTCAACTATATCCTCTATCTCTACGAATTCATGCAATGCTTGGCAGTTACGCATACGAATGATCTTTTTCAACAATGAAATTAAATCCTCTTTCAGATCAAGACTAACGGACATGAACATTCACAGTCTGTATACTATTTTTGGAATACTATTTTTGGTTCTAATTTTTTTGTATTAATTAAATTTATTTATATTATTTAAAAAAATTTTAAATTTAATAAAATAAAATTTTTAAAATTTAAAAACACCACAACATAAATTCTAAATTTTGAATAATGTTCACTTTACAAAAAAGAAAATCCAGAATTATAATTTTTTTATTAGTAATTATGTTTACATCATTAATCTCAATACTAACGATAAACTCCAGTAGCATTAAACTTCCTATCAGTATACCAATTCGTCGAAGATCCTCCATAATGGGAGGAGTGTCCATGCACATTTCCCTCATTGATTACGTTGTCAGTGATGATGCTCCAGGTTTTTAGTTTTGCTAATTACAGGTGAATATGGGAAGGGATTTTCCATGGAATCCTACAACATGAGTCCGCCCCTCATGAAGGAATACAACTTGATTCAACCAATTTACCAGCGACAAGATTTCTCTTAGAAAAAGCGTCATCGATGGGTGACTTCCAGAGTAATGTATCATTTTACATTAAATTTCTTATTTGAAAATTAAAAACACTAATACAAATTTAGATGTAAAAATATAAAATATGATGTTTCCACACTGCTTACGTCCTCAGTCATAATTTGCTTCCACAATGAAGCACTTTCCACTTTGCTGAGAACAGTTTCCTCCATCCTCGACAGATCTCCCTCCAGACTTGTCAAGGAGATTATTTTGGTGGACCATGAAGTAATCTTGGCATTTAGTCACAATTATGCAAAGAACGCCTGACTAGTCTCTCTTTTGGAGACTTACATTATTCAAACCTTTTAAAAACGTGTGAAACTTGTTCGTTTCCTAAAAAGAGCTTGACTGATTCGGGCTTAAATGGAGGGAGCAAAGAAAGCTACGGGAGATGTCCTCATCTTCCTTGACTCCCATTGTGAGACAACACCTGGTAGAAGATATTCTAACATTCCTAGGTTGGATTGAACCTCTTCTGAGTGTGGTCAAACAAAATAACAAAACAATCATTACCCCCAATATCAACGCGATTGATGATATGACTCTGCGGTTTGTACCGATTGGTTGGTATATCCAAGTCGGTGGGTTCTCGTGGAATCTTGTGTTCAAATGGCACTCCCTAACATACGAAGAGCTCACAGGATGAACTCAGAGGCAGATCCAATCAGGTTGGTACTTTTCGTTACAAATCATAACCCCTACTATTGCTGGGGGGAATCGTTGATGTGAATCGCAAAGTTTTCTATGAAATGGGAGCATATGACCCCAAATGGAGATTTGGGGAGGTGAAAACTTGGAGATATCTTTCAGAATATAATTTAACCCAATATGTAGACTTGGATGTGTGGGGGATCTCTTCTAATGCATCCTTGTTCGTTAGTGGGGCACATCTTCTGTACCAACAATCCATATCTGTCCGAAATAAAGATGGATGTGTTTACCATAAATTCACTGCGACTAGCTCACATGTGGATAGACGAATACAAATATTATTTCATTAATTCTTCGCATGTCAGAAAGTAATCAATTCACTCATTCAAAGACCTTGGATTACGGAGATATCTCTGACAGAATCGAACTCAGAAAGAAGCTGAATTGCCAGTCCTTCGATGGCACTTGGATAACATATATCCCTCCAAATTTTACCCAAAAAGTGCTCATAACTTGGGACAGGTTCATACAATCACCCGTAAACCTAATAGATCAAAAACAAGGACACTGTATTGTGCATCGACCACCCAGCTGATAAACCTAATGTGAGTCTCCCCGTTTTGGGGTTGATTGGTGACGAAGCGGCAGAGACCCAGGTTTATTATCTGAATTATATCAGATTTGGTTCCATTCTACGGAAAACAAACTCAGACGGGATGATTTCTGCCTCACATATTATGATGAAGCCGGGTGGCTTAGTGATTAGGTGTCGGGCTTAAGTGGCTTAGGCCACGGGTTCGAATCTCGCTGCTGTTCACCTGGTGGAAGTTTCCACGCATCTACGATGCAGAAATGGTTTGACGAGTGACGCCGTCATCAGTGAATACTCACTGCGGAACTGGATTGTCTAGAAAGGAAACTCACACAAGAAAAAGAAAAAAAAGAAGTGAAGATCATTCCTGGTTCTACGATTAGTCAAAAATAACTGTTCTTTACTTAATTAAAGTGTGTGTCCTGCCTATGCGGAGCTATAAAATACTATGGCTCTCGAGAAAAAACTTTATTATTATTATATTATGATGACTTTTCGGTTGAGGAATGCAAAGATTTTAAAGACTCTCAGATATTCTTTCACGTTGAAAACCCAATGTGAATTTCCTCGTTTTGGGGTTGATTTGTGACGAAACGGCAGAAACCCAGGTTTATTATTTGAATTATATCAGATTTGGTTTTTTTCTAGGGAAAACAAACTCAGACGGGATGATTTCTGCCTCACATATTATGATGACTTTTCGGTTGAGGAATTCAAAGATTTTGAAGACTCTCAGATATTCATTCATGTTGAATTTTCTTTTTATCTCCAGAAATCAGGCTTTCTTATGCATCCAGAAAGTCAAAAATGCCTGGCTGTGAACGGCAAAACAAGACTGTTGGAAATGGCCGTATGTAATGACCAAACACTAAGTGGTCATTTATTTAATAGTTCTCAGTTTCTTGTAATAATCATTCATTATTAGCAAGTTATGATACATTCGCTCTGTTTACAGCGTACTGGGTCTGGGAGAAACACATTCTCTACCAATTTACCCACGCCATGTTTAATTTTTCTTAACGTTTTCAGTTTATTAGTAAAGCGAGACCGTTTTTTGTGGTTAACTAATAATTTGTAATTTACGTTGTCTTTGAAAATAGCAACTATTAGCAAAATGCAGATCAAATTACATAAGAGTTTATTCGTTCAGCTTACACAGAAATGATGAAATTTTAGAACATTTATGTGTAAGCTAAAGTGACATGTTTTTCGATTATCCCTTCCGTTAGTCTTTGATATCCTTTTCGCTGTCATGCTCGTTTTCTGATTTCGTCCAGATCGTCTGCATCGATCAGTCGGCACCCGATCACTGCGTAATTCAGAAAGTGTCCTTGGAGGACAACTTCTTGGACGTCTCTGAAAGCAGGAAATAAAATATGGCCGAAAAATTCTTCCATGGCGGCATTGCATGGTGTCTGTTCACTCATTCGTAGAATATTTCCAAAAAGGCACTAACGGGCTTCAAGCACGTTTAGCATAAGCAAGATACTAAATTAAAAAAATTTAAAATAATATTAAAAAATTTTATTACTAAAAATTGTTTGGCCGACCATTTTTCGTTAATTTTTAAATAAAATAAAAAAACGCTACATTCAATGATAATGGGCACATAGGTGTTCTATTGTCCCAGAAATAAAAAACCTTTTTCACGTCATGTGAATAGATTTTACGAGCTTTCGACATATAGAAATAAACGACAGTTTCTTAACTATTAGAAAAACCCATCTCGGTAACTTGAAATCCCCCTACTTGAACAACCTGGTCTTCCACAAGGAGACTCATATCAATTTTGTTTGCAGGTCCTCAGTAATCAAAACTATAATATAAGCTCATCACGTGTATTCTCATACTTGACGCTAATGTTGGAAGGAAAGAAAACGTGCAAAACAATAAAACCAACCAATAGGTGAATCCAGAAAGGAATTTGAGTGGCTCTCCAAGTAAATGGGGACATGTAACACAGATAAGCCGGCAGCAATTGCCCTGACCAAATACAACGGGTTTGATGAAATAAAACAACAGAAGCAAATTCTCACCTCAGACTATACAGTGTATTCATAATTACAATTTAAGCATTTGGGGATCTTAGTACTGAACTCACTAAAATAGACACAATTCATCGAAGGCAACTCCAAATTGCCATTAGAGAGCAGTCGCCAAATAAGACTCTATCAAAATATTGTATTTCATTTACGGAGATAATCTTTAAGATTGGTGTAAACCATGGCCATACCCTGCGTATTAAATTTGAACTCAGACCATTGGAAAATTACTTGACGTCATCAATTATTAAAAATATCAAGGTTAAAAAAATAACCTCGTCGACTGTACCAATGATAAATTGTTGGAGGATGACATTGCTAATCCTGTAAGATCTGGAAACTTTCCGTAGAAAGCTCACAACTGAAGACCTTGTAGAATTCGTCAGTAAACTCAGAACAGGACAGTATTAAAATAATATTAACAACGATTATTTCACGTATAATAATAGCAGCACGTGAACCATAATACTCATAGCACCGCATGTTCGAAACACTCACATTATTAGAGTAAAGAACAAGTATGCCAACTCAAAGTACTTTGCGGCCCCCAGGTAGCTCACGGTAACTTGACTGAAGTAATTGCTCTATCTATAAGTTCATTATTCAACCAAATTCATGTATAAGTTGAAAGCAGTCAGTTCATTGTTGATTTGCTTGTTTATGGAACACTCAATGTCCCCAGTGAACTCATATTATCCCCCAACAATCGGATTACTCATTGATAATGCTCTATTATTGCCAAAAAGTGAACAAATTCTAATTACATGCTAAATATACCGTATTTAATCACCCACATAATTGACAAATGATCATTAACATTATCAACATTGAGATTAATCCACGTTGAGTAGAAAAGATCGAACATTCATGAGGAGATTCCTTCCAATCTGTCAATCTCGGGGTTACATAACTAGCTTGTACTAGCACTGTCTTTCCTGGCGTTCCTGTGGTTAATAAATGGATTCCAGTGTGTCTGTTCATGAGAGTAAGGTAAGGGTCATTGCCAAGACTCTAATGAGAAGGAAAATTATCAGAAGATGGTATCATTGGTGT
The DNA here is from genome assembly GCA_011109175.1 of Dicyema japonicum. Taxonomy (NCBI): domain Eukaryota; kingdom Metazoa; phylum Dicyemida; class Rhombozoa; family Dicyemidae; genus Dicyema; species Dicyema japonicum. Next base: position 198,561 of record RDEW01000056.1, on the reverse strand, counting down.
TTACTGTGAGTGATTGGTTGTGGACTCGTTCATTACATTTCAGGTAGGAATGACTCCTCTCACATACGTGTATGACTCACTGTTGGTGTCGAATCCACTCTAAAAAACACTCTCCACGAGGGAGACATCAACAACAGAACCGGCTACATAACAGTAATATGATGCCTGCTATCAAGGATCAGTTCAAGGACTAAGGAGCCACTGGACCTAATAGATGAGGAAAACCAAATCACCCACATGTTCACTCTCATTGACAACCTCACGATGGACGAAGAATTAAGTCGCCTTTAATTGACCCTCAAAATATTATTTTAAATACAATAATCTCCCTTAATGTTGCCAATTCTGAAATCTCTACTATGTATCGTAATTTTTTATTTTTCAAAGATATTTGACTATTCTGAAATTTTCCAAAAATCTTGAAAAGTATTTTTTATTTTTTTAATATTTAAAAAGTTGTATAGTCTTTATATATTTTAGTTTTATAGTCTTATTCTTAGCATATTTGTGAAGTTTCTCACATCAACTTGCTTTAGCGGTCTTATGATATAATCCCCACTTCGATTAAAGTTACTTCCTTCTTTGTTTTGTCATACACAAAAATATTTAGTTTATTGTATTGGACTTTTGTTTCTGTCAAAATCGACGTGTCAACTCTAATTTCGACATTTTGATTCGTCAATATTGACTGAACCGATTGTCCTTTCAATTTCTTGCTTCTTTTGATTCCATAAATTCGACAAAGATGAAGATGGATGCACTTTACCACTTCATTATGTCTTCGGAGATAATCACTATTTAGCATTTTTCCACACTGAGTGGCCAAATGATCAACAGTTTTCTTGCTTTTTTACAATAGTTGCATAATGACCCTGTGTGTGCAAAAAACAAATTCCTATCTTGCAAAAGACAGTTCAATGCTTCGCTCCGTGGGCAGTTATTTCCTTTGGATAACCATTCTGAAGAAGTATATAGGTCGACATTTGTTTCACATTTGTTTTATATAGGTCGACATTTGTTTCACATTTGAACATAATTGAGCATAGTCGACTGTTTTTCCAAACTTTTAAGAAACTGGAAAAGTATTAATTCGCTTTTTAATGAAATCGAGGAAAGTCCTCTTCCAAAAGTCTTCCATGTCCAAATACTGCCTCTCTTTATTTGCAGGTTTGAGGTGCAACTTGAGTGACGTAAGCAGTTGCCGTCTTTGTTGGTCAATATCTTCAAATTCGTAGGTTCAATATTAATTAATCCTATATAATAGTTAGGGACATTGCGTATTCATTTATTGCGCGAAATAAGTTCACAGAATTTAACTTTGTTTTTGAAAGCATGGTTATTCTCTACTAAACATTTTCAAGTATGGACTCCATAACTTTGCTTTTAAGAACATTACTTCCCTAATCTTCAAAAACACCCAAATATCGATATCCACTGACTCCTTCCAGAGTCTCACAACATGATAACGATTTAACATTAGAAAGTGACTTTTCCGAATTCATCTCCAAGCCGGCAACATAAAAGAAATCGCGAACAACTTTCATCATTCTAATAACAGTATCTTCTTTTAGCCCATATATCTTTAGGTCATTAATGAATAACAAATGATTTGTAGAATAAGTCAGTGTATTAGAATCCTCCTGATTAATTTGGAGTCTTGGGAACATAAAGTTAAGGGTCCTGCTCAAGGGTTCCATTACCATAACAAATAGTTGAGGGGATAATGAATCTCCTTGCAGAATTCCACGTCCCAGTTTTACAGAACCAATTCTTCTTCCATCTAAGTGGAGATTTACAGTCCACTTCTTGACTATGGTCTTTACAAAGTTAACAATCCAACGGGGTATTCCTGTCAATCCAAAACATGAAATAAAAATTCATGGTCAACAGAATCAAAGGCCTTCTTCACATCCACCCAAGCAGAATAAAGGGCGTTTCCATACTCCTTATTTAAGCATTGATTAATAAGGGCCTGTTCCTTAGCGCCCTGACAATGTTTCCTCGTTCCCAGCTGATTGTCAGATAATAGACCAAACGAATCCACAAAATCTGAGAGTTTGGAATTAACACATTTGGTAATAAGTTTATATAAAGTTGGCATACACGTATAGGACGTAAGTCTTTAGGAGTCTCACAATCATCCTTTTTAGGAATTAAATAGGTTATTCCAGTATAAAACCAACTTTCAGGCATATATTCCCATTAATAATTCGGTTAATCTCAGTACATAAAAAGCCATGTAAAGATTCCATTTTCTTAATAAAGAAGTTATATGAGCCATCGCATCCACACGCCTTCCAATCAGGGAGCCATTTAATAACATCCAGGATAAACTCATTTGTGAACTCTGGCAACATGCCTTCAATACCAGTATTTACTTTACCCACACTGTCATATGGCACGTTCATCTCTTTTCTTTTAGACCACACTTTTTCCCAAAACGACATACAATCCTCATCATCGAAACCATATAACGTTACTTCATTGCTTGCTGATAGGTTCCGATAAAATCTTCTTCGATTTAATTCAAAACAACAGTTGTCCTTGCGAAAGTCCTTCCTCGAATGATGTACAGCTATTTGCTTCTTCTTAATTCTTACAAGGTCACATAGTAGAGCCTCAATCCTGGCAACCTCCCCTTTTTGGCCCTTTTGTATCCATAGGCACAAAGAACATCCATAACCTTTTGTTTTTCATACACAGGGAGAGCTTGTCTGGAAAAGCGATTGACAAGTTCTAGTTCTGCCATCAGCTTTGAGATTTTCTTTTCAGTGTTCTCCAACCACGTACTTTGCGGTTTAACCTTCGCAGTTAAAGTCATATAAGCACACTGTGCAGCATATAGAATATCAGTAATTTGATTGATATCTTGAGGCGGATTATCTTTCGTAAGATAATATATTGCAGAATTTAGTCCCGACGAAACATTAACTCTGACATACTTTCTCAGAATTTTGGGTGTTGGTTTTCGAGTATCCCTCGGAATTGACTAAATTTTCTCAATTTGTACTTTTAGTTCCTCAAGGCAATTTCTGAAGGTGGAAATTTCCACATTAGTATTATTTTGCACTTTGAAACATTCGCCTCCTTTTACATTGTTATTCCGATTTTCAGGTTTCAGCATCTTTTTTAGCTGACATAGACTGGAACTCTTGGAGTACTTTTCATTGAACTTTTTAAGTACGAGGTTCCAGCCACCTCTAGGTATCCTTCCAAATCTTTGTTTCGTGGCAAGAAAAATCTGAGATACCCACTCAGCTTCAGAGACACATTGGGAACTTCTTCAATAATGGCAGATAGTGAATGCAAGTTGATTTTGGCACCAATATTCCCAACGATGTTGATATTAGTTCTTGTGACATTATCCAACCCCACAGACAACGGTCCTGCTTCTACTATACTATCTTCTTTATTTGATTTTGCAGGATGCCCATAGGATTCGATTTCTCGGTATGATTAGAAACGGACATGTCAACACCACAACAACTATAATTATTTAAATAAATAAAAATAAATAAAATTTACCGTTTCTTTAAGTGAAGGTAGAAAACCTTAAAGACAATGCTGCGACATTCATGGCTATACGACTAATACGGAGGAAGAGCCAATCAGTGAAACTTATTTTGCATGACAGAAATGGAAAAACAATAGGAAATGTTGCAGAACAGACAGAGTTCATAGCATCGCATATTGAACAACTGTTCTTTGTAAAAGGAGAAAAATCAGATTTCACGCCTAAGAACACAACACTTGAACGTATCATTTTACCTGAGGAGGTTTGCATGGCGAAAGGAAACTTAAATCTGGGCTCTCCAGGACAGATAATATACCATCTGAATTGCTAAAATTTGGCACTCCAGAACTTGCAGATAAACTCTCAAAATTGCTGAATGACATGATAGAAACAAGGACTTTTCAGAAATTGGAAAGGGGATACTAGTACCAGTTCAAAAAAGTAATAAACCCTCTGGGCCAGTTGAAAACCTGCGCCCTGTCATCCTTCTAAACACCTTAAGGAAGATCCTTGCCCTAATTACTCTTAATCGGATCCAAGAGCCGGTGGACGGGTACTTGGCCCAGAGCCAGAGTGGTTTTAGGACAGGGAGATCAACGGCTGATGTAGTATGGTGCCATAGATGGCAATGTGCTATTCAACAAAGATTCCGGAGCTCAAAGACTATCCTTGGAATTGATCTGACCAGAGCTTTCGACACTGTCAGTCGGGGAAATCTCATTGAAGAGCTTGAAAGTTTCCTGGATAAGGACTCGGTTATTCTGATACGGATACTCTTATCAAACACGATTACGAGTGCGTATTGAAAATGTTTGTCACGGGAAATTATTTCAACAGTGGGCACACCCCAAGAGATTCCTTTCCCCAGTATTGTTTCTATATACCTTGAATCGGCTCTGCAAGACCTCCGGAAGTATTACAACAATGATATTATGGAGATCGTGTATGCCGATGATATTGACTTTATCTCGACTGACAAAGAAGCACTCTTACGTCTCTTGGAAGTTGCATCAGGCTGTTTGGCCAAATGGTGTCTATCACTGAATTCAGAAAACGGATATTGTTGAAATTAAGCGGATGAACTACGCAATAGTGAATGTTGGAGGAAGACCGTAAAGCTTGGCTCTCTTCTCGGAGACTCCGAAGACATTGCAAGAAGAAAATTGTTATCTACGGTTACTATACAAAAACTTATGAAATGTTGGATAAGAAAATGCTCGGTCGGGCCATCACTCCGACTCAAGTTGTATGAGGCGTTCGTGAGGCCCATACTAACATACAACTCTGGGACGTGGGGAATTTCGAAAACGGACGAACAAAACCTTGACTCCTTTCACAGAAGCCAATGCGTGTAGGGAGTGAAAATTTATATAGAAGATGCGGTTCCGGACCTCTGAGCACCATGATCATGAAGGCTCGCTGGAGATTGTTTTGCCATATTCTCAGATTGGAACAAGACACACCAGCAAACGTCGTCATGGAAGAATACTTCGATACGTCAGGGGAGAAGTTCAGAGGTCGTCCAAGAATAACTCTTCTGGAAGTCCTTAATGGTGACCTGAGATCAGTAACCAGACAACTAAAGGACGGTGAAGACCTTAGTAGTCTGCGGAACATGGCATCGGACAGGAGGGGATGGGAAAGGCTAATTAAGAGGATTGTTCGACGCGGCACGAATAGAATTATAGTTTATATGATTCTATGTAGTTGCTTATAATAATAATAATAATAATTAAGTGAAGGGAACCGGTAGCTAATAGAACAGTAACTACAAAAGTGGACGTTTCCTGAGGTATATCTGTGTGGCGCAGAAATCGGAGGCGGAGCGAGTCAAAAGAAGAGGTATCTCGTAGTTAATAAATATCTAAATTGGCGTATCTTTGAAAAAAATTCATAATTTGACTCGACGACGACGACGAAGTTAAGTAAGACAAGCCATCGTCCACGTTTCCATGATTGTGGGATTTGCAGATTACGAAATTTTTTCGACACTTCCACCTCATAGGTTAGTTGTTAACTGGTAGCCCTGACCTCACTACCTTGTATGAGACCAGCCGTCGTCAGATGTCAGGACGCTTTCACAAGTCTTCGAGCTTAACGTAGTGTCATTGGTAGATGATTCAATAATGGGAGCCAAGAGGCCGACTCGTCTCTAAGGAGGAAGTGTCCAGAAAGTAGTTTCGCTAGAGTCCTCCTTATTTTTATGTCGAGGGTAGTTACCGACTTATCCACCTTAAAGAACTTTTATCTCCTACTTTCTTTAGTTACTAAATAACAGATCCAGTCTTCATTTACACAGAAATATATATTAATGACAGTCAGTTTTTCCGTGATCAATCGAATCCTGCATGTTTCCGTCAATAAAATGAATAATTTTCACATTATTGGGGTCACTTATTGTGGGGGACACGACTACGTAGATTCCGTCCCCACAAAGTTCAACGGTTCTTACGTGGCGTCCAACGTAGAAATTGGATTTGTCTGAACTTTCGTATTTATAGAAATCCACTGAAGTCGGGGAATAGAAGAAAATCTCTGAAGAGTCTCCGGGGGATACTCAAGGCGAGCCTTATGGCAGGGTTGGTACACCAGGAAAAGTTTGGAGTCTCGAAATTCCTTCTGTTTCCGTTTAAATGACTTAATATCGGTTACAATGACTAAAATGATGACGTAAATTACTGTCAAGTTGGTAGAAGGGACCGAAGACGATGATTAGTTTAATTATTAACCCCACAATAACAGAGGTCCACAATGCTGGCGAACAGATCGTCATTCGAACTCCCCTTATCTGTCATTCATTTATTACTACAAATTTCACAATTTGAACATAAGCATTTACGACAAACGCAGCTTAAAATAGCATTTAATGAAAACGTGTTATTTATTTTTTACCCCCACCTTTCAAGTGAAAGGAACAGGTGGCTAACAGGAAAGTAACTGCCAAAAGGAATTGGTAGCGAAATGGTTAGTGCTGTCGTTTGTTTAAAAACTTCCTCCATGCGTTTTGGTTTCTTCCATTCTTAGAGGCGTCGTTGAATCTTCCTTAATCAAGAGACGTCCAATTACTGACCGGAACCGAAAAGGATTTCTCTCCTTCCTACTCATTGTAAGTGTTCCCATGAAGTCAGAAACGTGGGTAGGACGTGACGTGGGAAAGGATCCTTCACCAGTAGAAACCGCTCACAGGAAACTAGTTTGTGTTCATATTGAACAAGTGTTACATTAAAAGGCTGGTGGCTTATGTGAATACAAGTTCGCACATTTGTGTAGGTCACATATGACAGTACTGTTAATACCAAGTAACTCTCCCTATGTAAGACTCTGAAGTAAAGAAATCAATGAACTTTCATAAAGTGTTTGAAAAAGAATTTAGAGTGGATTGCTTGAGAGGTTTGCTGGGTTTTCGTTGTCAATCGGCCAAAGACCATATAACATACATTTTTATATTTCCAAATGGCAGCATCCAAAACGATTCCATTCACTAACCTCTTTCGACCGCCCTTTATGCTCCTCAGCACGTTCAGATCATCTGTTTTATTAGGCTTAATATCGATGTCAGCACGTGAATATCTCTCAATCCGACATGAAATAATTATCCATAACTTTGTTGGCAGGGGTTGATAAAATATATTTTATAAATATTTAAATTTTCAGACATTTAAAATTTGAGTTCTAAATAAATAAATTTGAAAATTTAAGTGATATGTGGTTATGAATTTGCTTTATAAAAATTATTTCTGTCAAAAGAAAGAATTATTTTCTCGTGGCGTCATGTGGCTCACCTTTTTGTGGTGGCGCTCAGTGTAATAATACATCAAAAAGAACAATTTGCTCTTCCCCATCCAGACTCTTTATGCCTGGACGGTATACCTCAACTGAAAACTCGAGATGTTGTTTGTTCCCCTGGATTCTATTGCTTTCTGGAGATATTGAACAAAACCCCGGACCAAAACCCCTTGTTATTATGCAACTCAATGCTAACGGAATAAAAACAAAGATTCTGGAATTACGATCTTTATTAACGAAGCACAAGATTGACATCTGACTTATCCAGGAGTCAAAACTTTCTACAAAGAGTTCAACCCCACTTTTTCCTGGATACATCTCTATAAGAAAAGACCGCATTGGACGTGGTGGCGGCTTACTCACAATTATCAGAAACGGTCTATCCTTCCACGATGTAAGCTTGCAAGTGGATGATTTAATTCTACACGACAAGACCGCGGAACAAATTTCTATTGATCTTATTAATGGGTCAGAACATCTTATTCTAATCAACATTTACATTCCACCGCCGGGATCCTGTCCTAATAACTATGTTCCGAAGCTCGACAAACTACAAGAAATTCGAAATGTGTTACTATGTGGGGATTTCAACGCCAAACATCCGCAATGGCTTAGTACCCAGTCGGCAGACAAGAGGGGGAGTCTAATTATCGACTCTCTCGAAAAAATGGTGATTCTGAATCACCCGAATGTGTTCACAAGGACACCTATCCGAAGAAATGACAACCCAACCTCCCCCGACATATCCATTGCTTCCTCTAGGATTGCCCCGAAGATTTCATGGAACGTCTCCTACGATTTTCATAGTGATCATAATCCGATTATATTAAAACTGAGCCGATTCAATAACTCGCGTAGAATTAAAGCAACCTTCAAGGTCTACAAGAAAGCTGACTGGTCGAATTTCAAGCTCTTCATTGACAATAACCTAATACACTTTGATCCCACCTCATTTTGCTCCATCGACAAAGCAGTGGACCATCTAAACCATGTAATCCTTCAAGCTGAAAAGTTGTTTGTACCACGTGCAGTTTATAAATCCTACAAGCCTACTCTGGACTCGGAGACTCGTCTCCTCATCAAACAAAGAAACTCCCTGAAGATGAATCATCTGCAAACCTCTTCTGATTTGCAAAATATAAAATGCTTAAATCAGAGAATTACAAAGCTCATCAGAGAAAAGAAAGATAGGGCGTGGAAGCGCCTATTATCATCTATTGGACATATGAAATCCACGAGTCTTTTATGGAAAACTATTCGTCGAATCAAGCTAAACTTATCAGATGAATCAGAATCTTTTTCTGCTCCAAATACTGTGCAAGCTAACAACCTAATGAAATATTACGCATCCATAAGCCACAAGGACTTCTCGAAAATCCATTCTTGTCACTTTCGGAATTTAGTGCCTAAACCAACTTCATGGATCAATCTGTTTACGCATGCCGAGGTCACACAGGCTATAAGATCGATGAAGAGATCTTTTACGTGTGGACCTGACGCCATCCCGGGAAAACACTTTGGTAATGCTGCAATCAATTCAATTACGTCAATTTTTAATTTGTCTTCTAACATGAACGTCATCCAATGCAAATGGAAAAACTCACTTATAATACCGATCCTTAAACCAGGAAAACCGAAAACCTCACCTTCTTCCTACCGTCCAATTTCATTAACGTGCGCATTATCGCGCCTAATGGAGAAACTCGTACTCTGGAAAATTAAACCCCATTTGCCCGACTGCCACTTTCAACATGGTTTCAAATGTGAGCGTTCAACTACGACACATTTGACTTCACTGTCTCAATTTATATCAGAAGGGTTCAACGTACCGAAACGCCATCTACGGACAATAATGGTTTCCCTGGATATCCAGAAGGCGTTCGATTCTGTCTCGAGAATATTACTCACGAAGAAGGTTTTTGACACCACCATTCAGACGGATTTGAAAAGATGGATAGCCAATTTTCTCTCCGGAAGAAGAGGACGTGTCTGTATAGGCCACGCAAGATCGAGGTCCCGTCTCCTACCAAATGGCGTCCCTCAAGGATCGCCCCTCTCCGGCATTATTCAACTTGTTCCTCAACGATTTACCCTGCCCTGGAGGACCAGATTCAATGCTTCTCACTTATGCTGACGACCTAATCATCGCTAGCAGGAACAAATACGTGGGTACAGCAAAATCAGAGCTTCAGCCACATATTGACGACCTGGGAGCCTGGTTGAAGTTGAATCGTATCTCCGTATCCAGGGTCAAATCAACATATACAATTTTCACCACGGACAGAAAAGAAAAACATACACTGGATTTGAACATTTTGGAGACTCCTTATCACTACAGACTCGTCCAACTATCCTGGGAGTGACATTTGACCCTTTGATGTCATTTTCTCAACATGTGAAGAACGTTATGACAAAGAGTCTCAGGAAACTTAATATAATCAACCGCTCTTGAAGTCAAAACCTTCAAAGGAATGCGCCATCGTCGTGTTCAATCAACTCCTAAAACCGACGATTGAGTACGCCTGTGCCTCATGGGCCTATGGAGCTTCGATATCATTTGCACTCAAGATCTGTACCCTAATTGGAAAACTAGCACGTCAAACGAATCTACCCCCCGATCTTTTCCCTCCAATGCTTGACCACGCCGCAATCAAAAATAATGGCTCCGGCTTCATCTGTCTGTGTGGCCAAGAAACAAGTCGTTTCTTCCATTCAAGGCTAAAGGCTTCAAATACACGAAATTTGGGGGAAAACCCCACTCCTCTTCAAACCCTAATGAAAGATGATCGTCGTTTATTCAGGAAAGCCGTGAATACTCTGGAGGAACAGGAAAAACCTCTCGATCCTGTTGAGGCGTACCGGGATCACTTAATTAGTTGGATACTCCTTCTTTCTTGGTGTTCCCTTTTCGGGGTTATTAATTAATAAATAAATAAATGACCCTTTGTGAGTCCAGCGTGAGGATGTGGAGGTACTAAGAACTGCAGTAGATAAAGCCACAACGATTCTGGAGAGGTGGTTTTTTGAAGATCAATTCAGAAAAAACAGAGTTAATACTTTACCTCTGACAAAAGATTAAGAAGGAAGACAGTCACTCTGAGGTTATACAAGGTCGGCATCCCCTTCAACAGATGTCATAAGATCTTGGGTGTGACAATTGATGTGCATCTCTGTTTGACACCACATGTAGAAAACATTCTATTGAAATGCATAAAGAAAATAACATACTGAAAAGTTTATCGGGAATATGGAAGAGTGGTACTCACCCAGTCTTGATGGACGTGTACAAACAGTACATCGAGTTATGTTTCTCATATGCATGCGCTGTGTGGAGACCGCCCATATCTTGGACAAATATGAGGAAAATCGAGGAAATGCAATAGGGCTTTCAGAGTAACGGAGCGTTAAAGTTGTGAAGATCACCGAACCGGACCTACGCCTCTGGAGGCCCTTATGAGACTAGACTCTAGATCACGGAAGGTGACCTTGAAAATTCAGGCAGCTGTCCTGTACTTTCACGCGTAGGCACGAAGGAAGAATACCGGGCAAAAATGAGGTCTCTGTTAGAATGCATCGGGATCACGTGATAATTAGTTTGGTTTTACCGTGGTCTTGGGTTAAATAAATAAAAATTGAAATTTATTGCAATTAGTTGGCCTACTGATTACTAATCAGTGAAAACCGAGGGACGTGCCTGTGCAACTATGGATATCCAATTTTACGTCCTATACGTGCTGTCTGGTTTTGGGGAAGGAACATTAGACCAAGATGAGGTCACTGTTGCAGCATGCCTGGATCACGTGATTAGTTAGTTCATAAGTCTCTCTGCAGTCTATTCTAGCTAAATATTAAATTCATCTACCACGCTTCTTGCCTTGACGAGTGACATCGTCACCAGTGGTTCCCAACTTTTTGAAAGCACGAAACCCTAACGACATTTTTCATTTTATGCTGAACCCTTATATAGTTTTTAGCAAATATCAGTATTTTACTAATATAAAAAAAATAAAATACTAGTTATGATATTGTTGAGGCTGATGTCTCTTGCATAACTATGTGATATTTAACCTTGTCTTTGACAGGGATAAACGTAGGTTTTCATCCACATACAGTAGGTTCGCGCGTTTTTATGGTTTATATTTGTTAAAGCAGAACATCCACTTTCAAGAGATATGTCGTTGAAAACTGCATCAAACCCCTTAAAGCTTTGTTTGTCAGAATAGGATATTATTTTTTAATGATCAGATAAAAAAGAATCAACAGCAAGCTGTAAATATTCCATTTTAAACGTTCTGTCACTTGAAACAAACGCAAGTTCTTCTTCCTTTTAATGATAGCTCGTTTCCAGTAGTTTCGTACTCAGCAAAAGGATTCCTTACCCTATCATAGAGTTCAACTGATTTGGGTGGAAAATAATTTTTGTACATGTAAATAGTGACTCCAAATGGTCTACAAATTGTGGAACAATTTCTTTAAAATTTCTTTCTTTCAAATGAGGGAACATTTCCAAGTTTCCATTCTTGATATGTCGTTTCCATATTTGTATTTTTTTTCAGAAAAACAGTTATTTTGTTGCGCAACTCAATAGATTTTCATTTGTTCCTTGCATGCTACCAATTGAAAACATTGAGTCACGAAAACAAGGATTGAATTCTTCCCGTCTTATTTAAGCTTTTATCCACTTAAGCGCAAAAAACAGAGATTTTTTTTCGCTTAACCAATGTGGTTTAATATCATCAGACATATGCTTGATTTGTCTGCTCACAGAATTATTAGAAATATGAATTAAGTCGAGCTCAGCGGCAGCAATTTCTTCGAACATTATCTTCACTAATTTTTTGTTTGCAGGTAAAATAACAGTTTCGACGATGATATGTGATTTCATATTTTAGCGAAAATTAACAACACAACTAGCATGCACTACTTTTTCGTTTATTTTGAATTTTTTGTAAAACGGGATGCTTGAACTTTATTTTGGTCCAATTTCCGCATAAAATATTCTTTTTTTTCTTTGAAAGTTCAGGGTGCGTGGTAGAAAAATGACGTCAAAGTTTTTTGGAACCATAGCACTATTCGTACGTTTTTCACCGCAAACAACACAAAGTGGTAGAAGGAAATCCATGTCTCCAGTCCATGTGAAACCAAAGCCAATATTACTTTATCTATACGATCGAAATTTTAGATATGCACTGTCACAAAACTCCGCGAATTAAATTACTTAGTTTCGAAAAATTATTTTTTTAAAAAAAATAAAAAAAATTTGTTATACTTCGCGGAACCCATATTAGGAAACACTGCTCACAGGGACTCACACGAAACCAAAGAAGTTAAGAGCATGCCTTCTTTCAACAATTAATTAACATAACTGTTCTTTACTTAAAATAAATCGTGTTCCCGCACATGGGAAGCTATAAGTTTCTCATGAAAGTGCTACTATCTAAGAAAAGTAGGATGCTTACATGGACAACATCTTTTTATCACTATGAATATTAGTTACAATAGATAGCCACGACATCAGCAGCTTGTAGAAAGCGAGCAGCAGGTAGCCCAAGTACTTGATTGTCAACGGAGGCCCTGGACAGGAGAAAAACCTCCACTGTAACTTAATATTCCTTGTTGAATGAGTTGTATTAGAGAATGTTTCGATTACACATCCACGCCCTTAATGGAGGAACACCTTCCAAAATGAGGGCGCGAAAAAAGTCAGTTTTAATTATTTTTAATTAAAGAGTAATGCACAATTAGATAGCACAATTCCCACAGACGTAACATTAAAATTTAACAATTCAGAAAATCTGTTCCATCCACGAGAGTAAAAAATCAAATAAAATAACCAAATATCGAGTAAAACCTAAACAACTCCACACGTGCGTACACTAGGCACCTTCATTTACTTTCAATACCAACCCCAACAACCCCCAAATCTTTATAATAAATTAATTTACTAATAGTCCTCTTAGAGCACTCAATTGGAGTCGCCATCTGGAATAATTAAAAATATAAATTAGCAATCAAATTATTCCCTCAATACCTGTATGACACGTCTTTATGCTTAGTGGTATTAATGACTCTCCATGTAAAAGCCAACTCGATTACTGAAAACGGGGTACAACTGAACATTTTCCCCAAGATTCACTATGTCCTTAAAAACAAATCCGTAAAATTGGTTTGTTCCAGTCCAATGCTAAGAAAGTCGGTTTTGAAGTAATTCTCAGTTGGTGTGGAAGGACTACTACGGGGACGACAGGAAGGCCTCTGTTCACTTTGTGGAAATGTTTCATTCTCCATTAACCAGTCGGACGATTTTTCCGTCCAAGTCTCAGGAGATACGTCGATTTTAAAAATACGGAACTTTAAGGAGAAGAACAAGACTTTTACTGCATTGGCACGTCTGATCTTTCGCTGAGAGACCTTTTCTTACCGCACATGTTTACTCCGTCGGTCTCTTGTTTTTTGATTTTAAGAAAAGCCAAAGTTGTTGATTTTAAAAAAACCTCACGTGGAGAGATTGTTCAATATTGGTGCAAGTTCAAAGGAGACCAAGTTGAAGTCTTTTGGAAGTTGGACGGCAAATTTGTCAGTGACTTTACAAACGATTTTGTCCAAAACAAAACATCACTGGAGAGTAAATCGAGTGGAGTCTATATTTGCATTGTAAAGAACAGATTAAGCGATGATATGCACGTTTTTGGATATATTGCGGTCACACGTGTTCAAAACAGTAATTTTGTCTTAACGTTGGTTACCATCCTTGTATCCTCCATAACAATCAATATATTAACCTCTATAATGGTGGAGTGAGTTTATCACATTATTCTTTTGTATAATTTAACAAAGGCTTATTGATTTGTTATGCTTCGGTAATTTATCCTCTCCCATATCAATTTATGGATCAGGTGAATGGCTATGGGTACAATTCTCCTATTGGCTATTTGGTGGAAGGTTTTCTTTTTTTTCCTTATCTACGTGTCTCAGGCGATGTCCAGTGTTAAAATTACACAAATAGGATTATTTGTTCTGTCCAGTGCATTGGAGGGGTTCCAACGACTACAAGGACTGGTCTTTCCTTCCCAGAACCAGGTAATGCTTCTAAGCAAGCCGAGGATCAGTGAATGAAGTACTGAAGTATTTTGAAGGATCATTTGTTTGTCCTATTTGCTTTTAGGACGTCAGGAATCCATAGTCCAAAAGAGAACGATCTAGTCCGTTGGATCGACTCAATGATCCAAAGGGTCACCTAGACTCTCCATGAGGCTGGACAGTTTCGAGAGCGAATCTCGATAGCCATTGTCAGAGGAAATAGCTGGTCATTCAAGCTCCCTAATAATTAAATTAAATTTAAATAAAATAAATTTATTTACAAAAAACCCATAAAATTTGCGTCGTTGTAGAATTGTTTGTCATTCGTATTCTTTACCGACTACTCCGTTTATTCTGTGAACTTTCAATTGCAGAGGACTTAAACGACATCAAAAGAAGCACCAACTGGTATGCGACATAGACACAAGAAGAGGATAGAACTAAATACCAGGTTTAGAATATACAAAGCTTTTGTCATCCCGGTACTGACCTACAACTCTGGGATTTGGGAAATCTCTAAACGGGAAATGGACCGTCTTGACTCTTTCCACATAGCTCAGCTCAAAAATCAAGATTAACTGGTCTATGAAGATCTCTGATGCAAACTTTTATAATAAATGCAAATATGGCGTGCTGTCAGATGATATTTTCACTTCCAAATGATTAGATCCCATCAAATTTCGCACTGGTCAACTACTTCGCACACACAGGATTCAGATTTCGCGGAAGACCAAAACAACACTCCCGACTATCTTGAACGAAGACCCATCGGCAGATGGTATGGGACTAACTTCGGCTGACGATCTAGACTACCTAGAAGAACAAGCGCGCAACAGTGGATCATGGTCGAGGTTGACGGAAGGATGACTAGGAATACGGCACAAGGAAAATTTAACTAATTTAAGTTTTCTCGGGAGTGCTTTTAATAATTAATTTGTTTTCCGCAATTTTATTTTTGTTTCTAGACAATAAAAGATTAATTTTTGATGTGGTTCACCTTCACGTGGGGATAGTTTGATACCATTTTCAATCTGGCAACAAAAAGAATTACAATTACCCCCTGTCAACCTGTTCAACGATCTCGGGAAGTCGGACTGGATGATAGGGGATACTGAGCGGGCGCATGGCTTTCGCTCCCAAAAATCCTATTTGATACTCTTAATCCTCGATGAGGACATCGAAAAGAACCCCGTGCCTCATAAAAATGGGAAATTCCTTAATGTCATGCAATTTAACATAAAAGGCCTCGCATACAACTCCACTGAGCTTATTGCCTTTCTCACCATCCACAAAATCGATATTTTCTTCCTACAAGAAACGAAACTATCTGGAAAATCAATTTTTCCTTAATTCAAAGATTATTGTATAATTCGCCGAGACCGACCTAATTCAGACTTGGGAAGCGATGTACTCATCCTTAAAACAAGTCTATTCCATTTTGTGATACTTCTACTCGGACTCACGCTTTGATTGAAGGTCACATTGGACATAATTCCGTCCATGTCACCGTAAACATTCGTAAATATTTACATCCCACCACCCGGTCTTGTGGCTCACCCGATAAGGTCCAGAACAAATTAACGATTTGGTTAATTGTTCGACTCCAGAATTTATTGAAAATTCACGTAGTTTGATTTAAAAAATTTATATCTAGATAATTCTCAGTCAGATAAGAGATTCAATTTCGAAATTAAATCGATTGAAGAAAATTCTAATTATTAAAAAGCTATGAAGAGGAAAATGAATGTTCATATAGTAAATATACTTTTAACATGGGAGATAAAGTATGAATTAAAAACATTAATAAATAGGTTTGGTTGAGGTGGTGATATTTTGGTTGAGGTGGTGACGTCCCTCTATAGCACATATGTCTAATACGTATTTGAATAATCCTTTCTGGTTTTCTACCCTTACCTTCAATGCCAGGGGTTTTAATGACTGATCAAAGAGGCACCAACTATGTCTGGACCTTGCAAAATATGGATGCTCTGTTTGCTGTCTCCAAGAGACGAAGCTCAGAAAAGGACTCGATGAAAACCTTGGAGAATACAGACTAATCCTCCTTCCATCGTACAATAAAAACTATGGACAGGGTTTCGCTGTTCACAAGAATTTGCTCCCCAGATTACATCGATATTGGAAAATTGATGACAGGATATATGTTATTCAATTTCATATTGGACCCAAAAGGAAGTCCAGGCAACTAATTTCCATTGTGAACGTGTACGCCCCACATAGTGGCCGTGTTTCCAAAAACCCAGAGGAATTGGACGTTTTCTACAAAGAACTTGTCGGGGTCGTATCTTCTCTGAAGTTTTCAACGTTCCTCTTTATCGCTGGTGATTGGAATGCTAAAGCTGGGGTACATCAAGGACACGAACGTTTTATTGGACCAGATGGAAGGGGGATCAGGAACTATTCTGGTACTGCTCTGGCATATTTCTGCGAATCCTTTGATTTATTCCTGTGCAATACTCAATTCCAACATTCCGCACGCCACAAGACAACGTGGATGGGCACTAGACTATCGACCACCGGAAATCTGATAAGGATTTATAATCAGATCGATTATATTCTGTGTCGAGTAAAAGACAAATCTCTCTTACGGGACTCGAGATCTTATGGAGGACTAACTGTTAACAGTGATCACAAAATTGTGTCAGCAAGATTCAGCTTAAGACTTGGTCCAACTGCGGAGGAGTTCCTCTACGGGATAACTAATAGAAGATGCTTCTTCCAAACACATCGTGGTGGAGATTCCACGCGATCAAGAAGGTATATGACTGAACTCTTGGGCTCTTCACCAAAAGTACAAGCAGACTATAAAGAATGTGTATCGGATTCAATTAATAATACGGCATCGGATCTTTCACCAGGAAAGGCATGGCTCGAAACTATGAGAGGGATCATTTCCGCTGCTGACAAACATTTGGGGGAACTTAAACCCCATAGCAGTCAGCGTCACCCGGAAGTGTCAGCCCTATTGAATTTGCAGAAGAACTTAAGGCTTAGATCCGAAAATACTGTCGATCCTCAGACTGTTTGCAAACTGAAACAAGAACGAAGGCAAATTGAGAGAAAAATCAAACTCCTAAACAGACTACATCACACTAGTCAGTTGGAAAGCAAGATCAGAGAGGTAGAAAACCTTAAAGACAATGCTGCGACATTCATGGCTATACGACTAATACGGAGGAAGAGCCAATCAGTGAAACTTATTTTGCATGACAGAAATGGAAAAACAATAGGAAATGTTGCAGAACAGACAGAGTTCATAGCATCGCATATTGAACAACTGTTCTTTGTAAAAGGAGAAAAATCAGATTTCACGCCTAAGAACACAACACTTGAACGGATCATTTCACCGGAGGAGGTTTGCATGGCGATAAGGAAACTTAAATCTGGGCGCTCTCCAGGACCAGATAATATACCATCTGAATTGCTAAAATTTGGCCCTCCAGAACTTGCAGATAAACTCTCAAAATTGCTGAATGACATGATAGAAAACAAGGACTTTTCAGAAATTGGAAAGGGGATACTAGTACCAGTTCAAAAAGGTAATAAACCCCCTGGGCCAGTTGAAAACCTGCGCCCTGTCATCCTTCTAAACACCTTAAGGAAGATCCTTGCCCTAATTACTCTTAATCGGATCCAAGAGCCGGTGGACGGGTACTTGGCCCAGAGCCAGAGTGGTTTTAGGACAGGGAGATCAACGGCTGATGTAGTATGGTGCCATAGATGGCAATGTGCTATTCAACAAAGATTCCGGAGCTCAAAGACTATCCTTGGAATTGATCTGACCAGAGCTTTCGACACTGTCCGTCGGGGAAAACTCATTGAAGTGCTTGAAAGTTTCCTGGATAAGGACTCGGTTATTCTGATACGGATACTCTTATCAAACACGAGGTTACGAGTGCGTATTGGAAAATGTTTGTCACGGGAAATTATTTCAACAGTGGGCACACCCCAAGGAGATTCCCTTTCCCCAGTATTGTTTGCTATATACCTTGAATCGGCTCTGCAAGACCTCCGGAAGTATTACAACAATGATATTATGGAGATCGTGTATGCCGATGATGTTGACTTTATCTCGACTGACAAAGAAGCACTCTTACGTCTCTTGGAGGTTGCATCAGGCTGTTTGGCCAAATGATGTCTATCACTGAATGTTCAGAAAACGGATATTGTTGAAATTAAGTGGATTGAACTACGCAATAGTGAATGTTGGAGGAAGACCGTAAAGCTTGGCTCTCTTCTCGGAGACTCCGAAGACATTGCAAGAAGAAAATTGTTATCTACGGTTACTATGCAAAAACTTATGAAATGTTGGATAAGAAAATGCTCGGTCGGGCCATCACTCCAAATCAGGTTGTATAAGGCGTTCGTGAAGCCCATACTAACATACAACTCTGGGACGTGGGGAATTTCGAAAACGGACGAACAAAACCTTGACTCCTTTCACAGAAGGAAACTTCGATCTCTCTTGGGACTAAAGTGGCCAATGCGTGTAGGGAGTGAAAATTTATATAGAAGATGCGGTTCCGGACCTCTGAGCACCATGATCATGAAGGCTCGCTGGAGATTGTTTGGCCATATTCTCAGATTAGAACAAGACACGCCAGCAAACGTCGTCATAGAAGAATACTTCGATACGTCAGGGGAGAAGTTCAGAGGTCGTCCAAGAATAATTCTTCTGGAAGTCCTTAATGGTGACCTGAGATCAGTAACCAGACTACTAAAGGACGGTGAAGACCTTGGTAGTCTGCGGCACTTGGCATCGGACAGGAGGGGATGGGAAAAGCTAATTAAGAGGATTGTTCAGACGCGGAACGAATAGAATTATAGTTTATATGATTCTATGTAGTTGCTTATAATAATAAATAAATAGGTTTGGGCTAAAAAAGACTTTGGAACAAATCCCTCATTGCGACTGTATAAGTTTGAGTCTCAGTATTATCCAGTAGCAGAAATAATTAATGTTTTATCGAATAATCGCGTGGAGGTAGTTTTAAATAGTTTAATTTGATAGATAAAAAATTCGAAAGGAGAAATATCGACTGTATTAATGAGTAGACTAAAAAAATTACTTAAATTTAATTTTTTGTGGTTAATAAATTATTTATAAAATTAATTCAAGTTAATCTTGGTTCAAGGTTAATCTAACAGGCAGCCCATAGGTATCGCTTGGCCCATGTGACATATTATTACCTGAAAGAGAAAAACAACCTGTTTCTTAATTAAGACCTAACACTTTGTGACTGAGCTTGGGATTCATCGTCATCCTGAAGCTCTTAACTGGAACTGCTTTCTCTTAAATTTAAATGGAATATAAACTGAAATGAATAAGACAAAATTATTACAAAGACCAAATGTAATACCAAACTTACTGATCCCTTGATCCAGGTGCATTCTAGTAGAAACATTATCAAAACACAGTGAGCTAGAGGACATTGTCAATAAGTTGAATCGAAGTCAAAATTCGTCGTCATGGAACGAAATTGTTTCCCGGTTGAATAAAGAGATGGATAAGTCTTCTCTCATTTTTGCTTTTCTTCGACAATAATTCTCACCTGTCTCAGTAATATCACTGTTCCTCATTAACTTTCGCGTCAGATATCATCCGGAGAGCTAACTTTATGGAGATCTCCTCTTGTCTTCCAACATCAAAATAATCTCTTTTTTTAATGCCAATCCCTTGTAGCCTCAAAATACGAATTGACCCCCAAAATCTAATTAAAAATATTAATGGTACAATCCGCTTTTGTGCTTATGCCGTTGGTGGTCCCCGATCGATTTTTCCAATTTTAACATATCTCTCTTATTTTGATCTATAAATAATAAATTCAACCTTTTTTTACCTTCAGCTCCTCTATATGTTTTCAGTATCAGAAAAACATACAACCTATTGCGTTACCTTAATCTAATGAGGAAGACTTGTAGTGAGATACAATCTCGGCATCCAATTCCTCCAGGTCTTTAGAAACGCGGCCACTATACGGGGCATTCATGATAAAGATACGCTATCTAAATTTCCCGCTGGGTCAAAGTAATTGAATGACTCATCATTTATCTTCTAAAAAAGATGTAATCCGGAAAGTAATTATGACAAACTATATCAATGTGAGGTTAGTGGAAACATTTTATATTTTAGATAAGAGTGGGGAATGGGAATAGATGCAAGGGGGAAAAGTCAATAAGTCTCCAAATGACGTAAATATAACCTCTGTTTTATAGATGTCAATTAGATTAGTTAGTAGCCCCAGATGGTCCAAGCCGCTTCTACAAGTCTTCGATGTGTACTGGAGGTCACGGACAGGAGAAAGTTTCTTGTGGTATCATTGACAGTTGGTCTGGTTATAAAAGCCGAGACAAACTAGTCAAAAATAAGAAGAGTCCAGAACGTAGTTTGTCTAGTCTCCGAGTCATCCGTCAATGGGGAGAGTTATCGTTTAAAATAAGTTTTTGGGTGGCCTTGGTAGAGATGTGGTCATGTCTACTCTTTGACTTGGTTTTATCGGAAGGTAGCTGAGGGATTTTAGCCACTTAACAAAACAGGCTCCTCATGATCGGAATTATCTTCCTGATGTTCTTCATGAAGTCAGGAAATGGAAAAGATGTTCTGGTTCCGTAGTTTCGTCTAAAAATTCGAGGTTCCTAGAGCAAAGGTGATCTTCCACAAGGAAAATGGTGGATTCTCAGTGAAGGTGGTCGGACGGTGTGCATGTGTTTCATTTGATGTTGCAAGCTGCAAAGGATGAGGCCCGAATGGTTCGCGTGGTTCAAGGTGGTCTTGATATACTGTTTATAGATTATTCTAGAGGTTTCCTTGTGTTAGCCAAAGATTGATCCGGTCACCGATGGAGGGCGTTCAATTTCTTTTTTGCTTTTCCAACCACGTGGTCCACGTGGAGGAGAATGTAAAACATTTGTCGTAGATTACTCCCACGATTTTTGAGTTTTTGAGACTTCCCAAGAAAATTTTCAGCTACAATTTTATGTTTGAAGCTGGAATTGGAGGGGAAGTGGTGATTGGTTGACAACCAAGACTCTAGAGAATCTAGTCTGTTTGGAGAGGAGCTAAGGTGGAACTGATGTTTCTATCTTGAGCCGCGAGGATCAAATCATCCGCATTGGACAAGGACCAGAGTATCTTCCAGCTTGGATATGGTACTCAGGTAGAAATTGAACAAAGCCGTAGAGAGTGCAAAGCTTTTCGGGACTCCGTTTGGGGGGGGGGGTAAGTATGTCCCAGTGAGCCAGACAGAAATGATTTCAACCATCTCTGTATAATTGTTATCCAGGATCACCAGATTAAAAGGACAGAAAGTTCCTAAGAGACCCCAGGCCGATATGGTCTTAGGTCTATTTGTATAACGTTGTTTACAAGATGTAAAAAGGGCTACAAATGATTTTGTAGGCAATACTCCCAGAAGTAGTCCTTCTAACCAAGGGGTCTCAACCACGCGGCCCAAAAAATAATCTAAAAAATTAATATAATTTTTAAATTATGTTATTTATTTTGAAATAAAATAATTTTGACAGTCATGCTTTCTAATCTATGGACGAATGTCTTGAAGATCGAGGTAAGCTGGAAAAGAGCCTCCAAAATCACGGAACGCTGGATTTCTGGAGAGTTCCAGCCACCATTGCAACTTGAAGCCTTGATACGAATGATCCATGGAACGCGCCGTCTTGACTGCGAAGGTTTAGTCACTCGACCGATACGTGCTTGTGTGGGGTCGAGGGAGGAGCATCAGGCCAAGATGAGGCCCTGTTAGTGCGTGCTGGGATCACGTGATTAGTTAGTTTATGTAACAGTGTCCTCTCGAGCTATTATCATTAATCTGTTTTTTGTGTTCTGGATAAATGTATGTACCTCAAAAAAGGAAAATATAACTAGAAAACAGAACTTTTCAAAAAAATGGGAGCATTTATAATTTGTTACAGATTTGAAACAAAAATTTCAATGCATGATCTGTATGGATACAACTGTGTACGAATAGAGTATAAAAAGGCATACGTGTCTAACCATAAAGATGACTATGAAATTTATTGTGGACAATTGCGATTTGAAAAAGCACAGAAACTAAATTTTCTATATTAAATCAGCGAAATTTTGTCAAAAATATGAATAATTCGACTGAGAATGTGGTACAGTTATATTGTATGCGAATTGATCGTAAAGTCGTCATAACCATTTACAAATGAAAATTTGATTACAGAGTCTTGGTTTATCAGCAAACATTGTTGCTAGCAGAATCACTGAATTGTCAAACAATTGTTATTCCAAGCGCATCAATTCTACTAATTGAAAGTTTTTCTCTTTCACTTGATGAAAGTACATGTAATAGAGAGACACTTCGTTTTGTGCTGTTTTGATTTGTGGGGTCAATAAAAGATCATATTGAAGGATTATTAGATCTGCTTACATTGAAAGGAAGAGTGACTGGTGAGGAAATATTTATGGAACTGGAAATGTGTATTGAACGAACTGGACTGGTCAAAACTTTTTTCAGTGGCGACAGACTGATCAAGGAGATCATTTTGGTGGGCGTGCACTGTGTTCTACCCGAGTGCGGTTGATCTGAAAAATAGACTTGCCACCATTGGTATCTCTGCAATAAATTGCCTATCAAGAGGCACTATGTGGAAAAAATATTAGTGCAAGACGTTGTGAATAGTGTCGCTAAATGTGTTATCTTTATCCGTGGATATCTCTGAATCATAAAGTGAGATGGTTAAATGAGGAAATTTACTGAAAAATTTTTTTGTCTCTAAAAAAGAATTTTTTTATAATGAAAGACAATGATGTTCCTTCTTTTACAACAAATCTTACATTCCTCACGAATCACTTATCAAACTTAATGGCAGCCTTTAGGGTCCGAAACAGATTATTAGGGTGATGGCTGAATAAAATGCTTCGAATGCAAACTTTCATTATGGGTAATGCAATTTGATTATATTGCGCACCTTCCAACGCTGCAGTCGTTAGGAAATGTCTTGGAAAATTATGCGATATACTCTTGGAGTTATATAAAAACTTTGACGAACGTTTTCAAGTTTTCTGATAGTAGAAGATCACATTGTTACCACTAATGTCAATATATGGTAAACTAGATGCTTTCTTTTTACTAATTAATAATGCTCAAAGCCACGTTTAACACAATTTTTTTGAAAATATTGAAATTTTATTCTTTTCTAAAACGCAACTGCACATCTTAAACCAATGAATGCAGGCATAATCAATAACTTATGCATTATCATAGAAAAATGAAGATATCATGCAAGATTTTGTTTTGAATGCTCAACGATAACGAAATTGCAATTCTTTGTGAAGATTATAATGTTGACGTGCAAAATATTGATTCCGAAAAAGAGAGATATATGAAGACATAAATATTAACTACAATGAAATTAGTACATTTATTCCCTTCACAATCCAAAAGGCATCCAAATTTTTTTGTTCGGATTTATGAGGGTTTGCTGCATTTTGATCATGTCAAGAGTCATCTCTGTATGAACCATATTCGTTTCGCTAGAAGCACGCTTTTTCTTTTCGAAGGAGATAATTGTGTGGGTAATTTAGACTCCTTCAGTCTCCTTGTTTTCAACTATTCAGTCTATCTACCACACTTGGTTGAACGACCACAACCATTCCAGACTTATAGGCAGTTGATTGACCCAATTACAAAAGAATCTTTAAAACTAATCACAGCGATAATGTCAATTTAAGTGACGAAAAATCAATTGCACTTCTCATAATGACAATAATCAAGCTCTCTTCTATTGAACAAATCAAGCTGTTAGAGACAGTATCCATTGGCACTAACCATGGCCATTTTAGAATGTTGTGAGAACAATCTCCGTTAGCGAGGTCTCAGTACTGTAAGGGATATAAATGACTGCAGACAACAGAGACCACAAACGTGTTCATCTGTATACTAAAAACTACCAAAACTTGTAAGAACATTATCTAAGTTTCCTTGGTGATCCTCAAATAGGAGTTAGTAAGTTGGAGACTATGACACCAGAAGAGGTAAAGAAATCAAGATATGCTAGTAAAGTTAAGGATAGGGAATTAGTCCAAAATTAACTGAGATGCTTATAGAAGTACATCTGATCCGTTTCACTTTCGCATCTTTCGCACCGAGTGATCAATTGGCCCAACTCGGAGATATCATCAATTTGTTCCTTATGTTATTGAGTGAAAATAACAGGGAAGCTTTAATGTCTATTTGATTTTTGGGTAAGTTGAGAAAAAAAATGTTGCATCGTAGATCCGTTATTTCGCCCAAAGTTGAGAAATCTTTGAACATCGATATCTTCTATGTATTGTGTTTTTTCAAATATTCTAAGTTACGATGTATCCTCTTGGAGATCATAATCTTCCGGAGCAACTAAAAGGCTCTCTTTCTCCTCACCTTTATGTCGTCCATGTAATTTCCTAAGTGTCCATAATCGACATCCACGTAGTGCAGACTGTGTACATTGTTTTCTCCCAGTTTGTATTCTTGTTTCTGGTGCTTTTTCACATTGCTTAAATGGAGTTACAAGATTTTTCAGAAAAAAGCTTTATCCCTCTCAGTTGCACCAATCATCAATCTGGTCAACATACTCCCGGATTCTTTCATCAGAATTGGATGATTTTAGAGATGTGTCCACCACGATTACGTCATCCGCATAAATAAAAAGGCTAGTATTAATCTTCCTCGGAATATCAAGACATAATAAGTTTATTTGATTCTTGGAATCCCACGCTTTCATGATTTCAGATTTCAGTAAAAAGAAACAGTCTGCACAGCCTTTTCCGGGACGAAATCTTCACTGCTCCAAAATCAGAAAGTCATTCCCTTCTATCTGTCTGCTTAGCCTTTTGAAAATGATACGTTCACTTACTTTCGCAAAAGAACATATTTAGCTATTTTGTCTGTAGCTTGCCGGATCTCTGTTTGGCTTCTCTGGTTTTGGAATTATCCTCACAACAGCTTTCTTCCATATTAAAGTGAGGTGCCAAGTCGTAAACACCCATCATATAGACATCGCGGATAGTCAAATAAAATATCCGGACCTTTTTGACAAGTAAATTCTCAGACGAATTTTACAACATCTCAATAAATATAAAATTAAATTCTAGTATTTAATAGTTAACACATAAAGATAATCGAATCAAACAAAACAACATATGTTCAGAATATTAAACAAGGAAATTATAACTGATGCGGATATATATCCGTAAATTTTGAGAGTGTTAATACTCTCACATTATATTCTTTGGTAATAGAATTTTACAATAATCAATCATATTCACCTTTAATTGGAAAAGGTTTTATTTTATTTAATTCAGCACATGAAAATGATCCATCTAACAATCCAAAAGTTCTAAATTGATATTTTATATCAGAAAATCGACTGAAAGCAATATTAAGAGGGCATTTTAAAGTCTATTAGGGATGTAGTTTAATGCGAGTTTTATATTTTTTTAAGATTAAATCTTTAATCAAATAGCCATGTGGCACCACATAGCATTATGCGCCCATTTATTAATCTAACATAATATATTATTTTTCGAATGCATAATAATTATATATGGTGAAGCGCGCCCTCGAGTTGGCGAGATACTCATCCATTCTAGAACCAACGGGCTTGAGTAGGGATGATGGGAAGCCTAGAACCGATGGAATTGCTGTCTTCCCCTTCTCTCGGGGCAAATGCTTAATTTGGGATGCTGCATGTCCTGACAGCTTTTCCCAGTCGAAACTTTTGAGGTCGACAATGAAAGCGGGAGAGTCCGCCCGTTTATATGAAAACTCAAAAATAAAGAAATACAGCAGCCTCCTAAACCGTTTCATGTACAGCCAGTGGTCATCGAGACGAGCGGGTCTCTTTCCTTAGAGCACTTGGGTGTCTATTGACCAAAGCCTTTAGGGAGCGTCGGGAAACCGAGTGGCTTTTCCAAAGGATATCCCTGGCAGTAGTCAGAGGTATCAGCCACTCGATCATATCCGCTGGACTCAATAATTAAAACTACTCATGTTTCCTAATAATAAATTGTTTATAATTATAAATATTTTTAAAATTAATCAACAGGTACAAAAAATTATATTTTAATGAGAATTCCCAATTTTTAAACAAACCAAATACAACAGAGCCAATTGAGATGTCTTTCTTACGATTCAACGTTCACGGATAATTTCTCATACGCGATTCCGCTAGAGTCATCGTTGTGCGTGGGTTTGCAGATAGTAGTGCTGAAGATTCGAAAAAAAGTAAGTACCGTAGCATTTTGGTTCCTCTTCCAGCCGATTTCCGTTGAGACGTCTTACGTGCTTGAACCTTGGACAATAAAAGCACTTATGTCTAAGCACCTATGATGCTTCTCGATAAAATCTAAATAAGGCGAATGTATTAATGTTAGACAAAGATACACAAAAAAGTAGTAAATATAAAACTGGAGAATACAAATATATAAAAAGGATGTCGATGGAAAAATAAAATATCTGGCGTTTTTGAGCACGTCTGATTTTATCAAAACGGCTTTTGGGTAAGCATGAGGGTCAATTACGAATGACGTAATGGCTTTGCCTATTTTCGAAATTTAGATTTAATTTATTAACCCCGGAACCCCTGAGAAAGAAGTTAACATAATCAACTAATTAAGTGTACCCAGTTTCCACTTCTACAGAAACAGAGTATATACGGAATCAGCAAAAAGATTAAAAATTACATATTTGCAGTTGTGGAAACCCTTCCAGTAGAGTGGGGAATAACAAATAATCTTTTTTTGTGCCAGCCAAGTGCTAATAATAATAATTATTATAAAGAAACTTAAATCAGCATTGAAAGCCATTAAAACAACTTATTCTAACGGACCGTCTAAGATCCCAATATCCTCCTAAAGAATCTTGGAGACTAACAGCATTTATAGAGATCTCTCTAAAAAAGCTGAAGATAGAAATAAGAGCTGTCAAGAAAAAACCTCCGGGCAGTGATTTCATCAAAGATAGGATGTTCAAAGAAGGCCCGACATTTTAATCTGTTCTCAAAGATATATTCAACGCATGCATAAAAATTGGTTATACTCCACACGAATGGAAGAAGACAATTGTATGGATGGTAGCGAAGACAAAAAAATCGAAGAATGATCCTTCAATTATGGCCCTATCAACCTGATTCGGTCAATTTCGAAAATTATAGAAAAAACTATCTTCTGGATGCTTACAAATCAGCTGAAAAAAAGACTACTTCTGAAATAATCAATTTGGTTTTCGCCTAGGACGGTCATGCGGTGATTGGTTATTTCATCTCAACTCCAGTTATGCAACGCCAGAGAATCCAAATGTTTCGTGAATGTCATATGTTCGGCTTATCAAAAGAATTTGACAGTGTTAACCACAGAGCCATAATCGGTCAGTTATCTCGGACGGAAGCCCATAGGAACTAGTGAATTGGGTGAAAGTAAAAATAAAATCCTATGTTAGATGCGGACGCTATTTTTAATATGATATTTTTGAAGAGAAGAGTCTCACAAGGATCAATTTTGAGCCCTGTATTATTTAACGTTCTAATGGCCGATTACCTATCTCAGACTACACCAAGTACGAGAACTCTGATATATGCAGACGACGTGCTACTGTCTATTGTGTCAAGATCGAGCATGATCTCAGAGAAGAGACTCAATGTGTACATGGAAGAGATAAAAGACTCGTGCTGTCTTCATGGATTAAACTGTCAGAAGAAAAATTTAGTGCTATGAGGTTCTTCAATCGGATTTGTAAAGGAAATCAGAAAGACTTCGTATGCGGAATTAGCATTGTTAGCTTCCTGAGATATCTTGGAACAGATTTTGAGAAATCTGGGAAGTCATTGTGCGATTTTAAACTCAAAGGAAGATAGCCCACGATGTGATGTAGTGTATGAGGAAATTGAGACACGAAACGGATGTGTTTTTATTTATTTTTCGCGTACGATCATTCCATTATGATCATTCAAGATGGTATTACACTGCATACAAAGAGCTTTTTATCTTGCTTCTTGAAAACCGAGGAGAGCAGGGATCAAGATTGCCCTACACTAAAGGCTCGACGAGAAGCTAGATCAAGATGAAAATTTGCTAATAATGTCAATAAGAGATGCATCAGTATAAGGAACGAAAAATTCCTAAAAAGAGATGCCATCATTAACTCGCATGTTGCTGCACAGAATAAAAGATAAGAGGGGTCTGAGAGTGCAGAGAAAAGTCCAAGATATGGCAAGATTTGCAGCATGAGGCCAACTAACTCCCTCTTTAAGGTCACACCCGCAGCAATCACAGTACAGACAACATTAGGACTACTTCTGACAACCTAACCATAATTATCAGCCATACTTTGGGATGTCCTACTGCAAATGACTCATCATTGCCGTAAATAACTGGGAAATTAGGTCGAGAGGTCCTTATAAAGCAAATACCCTGAGTATTGGCAGCCAACTCGACAGCTCGTTCAGTAGAGACAGCATCACTTGGATAGAAGACAGTAGACCCGGGAATAGAACGGAACATTGCAATGTCTTCTAAGGCCATCTGTGAAGGACCATCCTCCCCAATAGACACTCCAGCATGAGAACCCACAAAATTAGCATTCGTCATCGAAATAGCTCCCATCCTTATCTAATCGAAAGCCCTAGTCCAAAAGGCGGCAAATGTGCTGGCAAACACAACAGCTCTTTCCCTAGTGGCTGCCCCAATAGCTACCCCAGCCATGTTCTGTTCTGCTATGAAGCATTCAATAAAACGATTATCTCCACTGAATGCCTCCTTTTATAGATAACACTAATAAACCGCAAATTTGGATGCAAAGGTTGAGTTTTTAGTGTCTCCGTCCATGGCCATCACCCAGGGGGATGCTTTCCCGAGCTTTAAAAGAGCGTCCCCATATGCTGTCCTTGTTGCCACCTACCATAAGCCACACTCCCACCATTTTTCCAATACTGTAGTCTGGGGGTGATGAAAGACAAGTTTTCCTCGAGGAATCAACTGTAGGCACAGCGTCCAACGGCTTGGGAACCAATTCAACCACCGATGTCCGTGAAGAGTCAGATCTCAGAAGCTCCAGAACGGCAGCAGATTTATCACCGAGGACCTTTCCATGCCATCCATTAAGGTTTTCCACACCAGGGAAGCCCTTCCCCTTCATAGTCTTTGCAACCAAAGCGGTCGGCATGTCTTTCTTTCTCCTAGCACTCTCAAAGGCAAAAACGATGTCAGGGATGGCATGTCCATCCACCACAATCGAGTTAAACCCAAAGGCAGAGCATCTGGCAGCATATGTCTGCACATCATGACCAAGCATAGTCTCTTGGGACTGACCATAAAAGTTGCAGTCGATAATGACCACAAGATTGTCCAATTTGTAGTAACTAGCCAAAGCCATGGCCTCCCAAACAGATCCCTCAGCCGATTCCCCGTCACCGACGATGCATTACACTCGATATCTTGATTTTTAACAACACATACGAGGCTTTGTCGATATATTTCCCGACATAGGCCATTCCCACAGCCGAACTGAGGCCCTGTCCAAGGGAACCAGTGGCTACATCAACGAACGGGAGTTTCTGAAATTATAGAAATATCAGTAAAATAATCGATGGGAAGTAATAGTACTGGGGTTGGATGTCTTTCCAAGGGAGAGTCTATCTTACGGAGATTTAGGAGGTCCTCCTCGTTATAGAGGCTTAGTTCTGTCCAAACTGCGTAAAATTGGAGCAGCGTGCCCCTTTGATAGAATAAATCTGTCATTTGAGGGATCCTTAGGGGAGTCAGGGAAATAACTCATTTCTTTGAAGAATAGGACACTCATAATCTCAGCAATAGAACAGCATGAAGTTGGGTGACTATGATGAAATACTAAATGTACCCAGAATTGGCAGCAGAAGTTGAAAGTATTGAATTTACTCGAATCCGGTTAGCAATGGAGGACAACACCTGCATTAAAGTCATCAAATATTTTTATTTTATTACAGTTTAGGTTAAAAATTATTTTTATATTATTTAAATTAGATTTAATATTAACAAAATTAAATTAAATAATTATCCCCCTATTGTCTTAAAAATCTAAATAAATAAATTCGAAACTATCTTCGGGTATCCTAGCATTTATCAAGATACGGGATGCCTTGAAGAAAACCAAAATGCAATCAGATGACTCTATATCGGCCATACGCTCTCTCAATTACTGAATTTCCAATCTAATCAGTGATAACCACAGACATTAGTGGAGCTCGCTTATTGGTCGATTATGCCACAAAAATATGTTTGGTACCTTCTGGAAGACATTGAGAAGTATTAACAGTCTTATAAACGAAGATGGCGGTGGGGTGGAAATCGTTACCCCTATTTCCTCGGAACCTGCACGGGAACTTGCAAATAATCTTATGAAATATTGTGTTGATAACTCACAAGAATATTTCTCGCTCCCTGCATGTCAAACAATGTGGTCCACAACAGACGTCATGTGCTGCCTTCTTTACTCCCTATGACATTTCTCGATTTTCAACATGGCTTTAGAGCAGACCGTTCTGCAACGACTCATTTGGGATCTGTCTCGCAGTTCATCACATGGCTTTAAAATTAAGACGGACTTACTAAAGGAGGCTCTGGTGTCTATCAATATACAGAAAGTCTGCGACTATGTCTGGAAAATTTCTTAACTGACCGATGTGAAGATTTCGGATTGGAAAAATTACTTCAAAATCAAGACTACTCCCAAATAAGGCTCCACAAGGTTCCCCTTTGTCTCTTTTCTATTTAACTTATTTTTACACGATTTACCTTACTGGATCCACCCCATTCAGGAGACGCCCAGTGCCCGATATTCAGAAGAATCCCACTCTTCACTACTCTAGTGTAGGTTCCACGCATCTACAATGCTTTGGTTTGACGAGTGACGCCGTCATCAGTGAACATTTCACTGCGGAACCGTCTATAAAGGACATACACGCGACAAAAAGAACTGAAAAACAATCCTTTGTTCTCCCTCGTCGATTAGTTATCATACTGGTCTTTACTTAAATAAAGTGAGTGTCCTGCCTGGAAGGAGCTTTAGCTAATGTGGCTCTGCGTAAAAAAGTGCAGTTGCTAATAATAATGCTACGTCGACCCATGTCACCAGTGACCCTAAAATTTCATGCGTTTTTGCAATTTCTCTCTCAGACGACTTTTTACGTAAAATCTTGACAATTCATGTAATTTTGAATTTTATGCACTGAAAAGTCTTTGAAAATAGTGACCTCCGCCAGCATAACTGATATAATATTGCTTCTAGCGATAGCAATAAAGATCAAATTAGGAGCCATTGGCTTTCATAGCTTCCGAGTATGACAGAAGTTTCAGTTTCTGATTATTATAGGCACGTGCTTGATTCCAAGGTCATGACAAAGCATGTGCAACACGAAAAGTTAACAATCTAATTAACATCGCCCATTTTTTACGATTTGTTGCCATACTCCGTAGCAAATCTAGATTATCCCCACTTTCCTATCCTCCTGAGATCTTCATCTAAGATTACCGGCAGTGTTGTCTTTGGCCGACGGCGGAAACACGAAGCCTCTAAAACAAAATACTCCTTTATTGCTATGTTGGCAGGGTCCCCATATCGTGGGGGAAAATGTGTCCAAGCAGCCTCCATCTTGAATCAGTAATATCACATGGTTCTCTTGTCTAAGATTTTGGACGGCATTTTGAAAAATCTTCAAGAATACAGGAGTGCTCGGAGATGATTTCTGTGAAAAGAATTCAACTTTTCAAGTTCCTGCATTGTACATCCCTATGTACCGGCATTATATATTAGGATTAGCTTCACTATGGCATTGTATAGTCTCATTCGAGTTTTAGGGTCAAGCCTTTTGTGCAGAAGCCAGGTCTTCTTCATTTTGTTGAAAGCGACGTTATTTAATGTCTTCTTTCGTGTTATATCTTCGGTGTCACCGAGAAAGGATCCTAGTTTTTTGATCTGCGCCAGTTGTCCTCGGTCCTTTCCTCACTTCTTTTTAGCTCCGTGATTTCGGTTTTGATTGTGTTTACTTTTAATGACCATTCAGCCATTTTATAAGTATTTTCTCCAAAAGTGCAATTACCTTTTCTTTGCTATTTCAGTTTCTGATATCTTGGGGATCTCATCTAAGCCATCTAATATTAAATTTAATAATTATTGCTATTATTTACTACTAATAAAAATATTAAATTTAAATAAAAGAACTGTCAAGTTAGTTTGTGTATGGATACTATTAGTGGTCTCTACTTTCACCAATTCTATTCAACTTATTCCTACACGACCTACCTAATGACGGAGACGAAGATTCCCTGCTATTATCCTACGCAGACGATGTAGTCATTGCAATACGGAACCGCTCGACGCAAGTCGCATCCTTTAAGACTCAGGCAAAATTGAACACTCTCCACCATTGGATTGTTGGTAATCGACTTACGATTTCTGCAACCAAGTCCATCTGTTCCACTTCACTTAAAACTGTCGTTCTAAGGATGAACCGAGTATCTTTATTGGTCCCCCTCGGATTCCAGTGACAAGGTTTCCCACTGTACTTGAAGTCAAGTACGACAGTCTACTCAATTTCAACAACACGTAAAAGACATGATTACCAGGGGCCTCCAGAAAATTAACGTTTTACGCGCCCTTGTCGGAGGACCCCGAGGAACATGGACTTTTATGTTTTTATTCTACCAACAAACAATCGCCCAGCCGTTGGGTATGCCTCTGTTGCATGGAGATTCGCGCTATAGGAGTCTATGGTCCAAAGAGTCAACTCAATACAACAGAAAACAATCAGTATGCTTTGCCCACGTAATGGAGCAACAGTCCACCCACTACTCATCGAAGCTAAGATCCGTAGTCGTTGCTCCGGATTTCTTCGCGTTTGTGAGGAAGATGGAAACCTGCTTCGCCTGATCCTTTCCATGGCAAGAGAAAACCGATTGGATAAGAAATTCCCCAATCGGATTTCTTTGCAAGACCGTGAGAAGGCTCTTCCGGAAAGTAGTGGGGACAATGTAAGATCACAGACGTCGAATGGCTCAATTGATTGCGAGGACTGGGATCATCTAACTGTTTGTCTTTCTTCCTCGGTGTTCCCGGGGTTAAAAAAATAAAAAAAATGTATTCTGCAAAACTCTGATGTTAGTCATGTAAGCATTATTTATATTGTAGCTTAAGACCTGTTTGACAAAACTCAAGTCATTGAGCTACATATACTTGTATATAATCCACGTAACACTCCAGCTCATCTTTAGAGGACTGGAATTGGGGAAACAGTCACTTTTCTGCGAACTTGTTAGATCCTGGAAGATCCTCATATTGGCCAACGACCCTCCATTATCGTCGTCAACAAACGAGATGGAGTGATTGTAGATTTTTATTAAGAATACAGGTGAGCTATGGAGGAGACACTGCGAGAGGAGAGTGATTGATAGAATTATAGAATTCTAGCTGAGTTTTCAACGTCAAACAGTGGGGTCTAAGATCACTGTATTGAACAGAGACTGTTACTCCAAAGTGAAACGTAGGGACTGCTAGGGATATGAAATATATTTTCTTAATGATTAGGGGATCTAGCGAATATCATTAGTGTATAGGAGTTAGTGTTCTTCGATCTGTGTTCATCTCCTCGTGGAGGAGACTGACTTTATCCTTGCATGAAGACAAAATGACCCTTCCTTTCCGGCTTTTCGATGAGAGAATACTCGCCTAGAAAAAAATTGTTTAGTCTATTAAAATCAATAGTTATAAATTAATTATAAGTAATTTAATTAAAAGTCCACGGTGAGCTATGGATGAGATGCCTGAAAAAATGTTACATATGGCCGCGTGGCACCGTGTGGTGCTATGTTGCTAGTTGGTCAAAAATTATTTTCTTCCTTCGATGGCGTCATTGGATCCACCTTACTGATGAGACGCCCAATGCCTGGCCGACATCAAGAGGATCCAGCTATTCTTTCCCAGGGGACAATGTTGTTACCTTAAGACAAGTTCTGGAACGAGTCAGGATCAAGGAGTTAGTTAGTTTAGTTACCTTTGGTCTTTGGAATTATTTTAATTTTAACTAAAACTCCAGAAAATATCGTTAACAGAAATCACAAAATAACATTTAATAAATATAATTTCGATGCGTGTTCATTTTCTCGTGGAGGAGGCTGACGTTTTTTCTCGAGTAACGACAAAAATACCCTTCCTTTCCTCATTGGGACCTCTCTATCAGATGTCCCCTTGATTTTATTCTACAAGGTCGGGATCGTTGTTCTCTAACTAAACAACCATGACGTGGTGGAGTGCTGAGGTTGTAAAGACCCTATCCTTCATAGGCTCTTAGTGAGTTTCCCTGACTTCCTTCTAAAAAGGAATCGACGTCGCCATACTAAGCTACCCTGTCCTGAGAATCTTCTAATCATGGAACAAATCCTACAAAGTCACGTGTCCTCACACTAAGCTACACTGCGTCACTGAGAAACATATAAATAAATGAACCGTTAAATCGTGGTTATTGAACTTATACGTCTGATTATCGTCCACAATTACTCTTACAGTATTCACTTTCCAATCTGTGGTAAATACTCCTAAACGTCTTCCTTTCCCCCAAACTGGACGTGGTTGTCATTCTTAGGTATTCTAAGTATTTCCATTTGTTGTAACCTTGTCGTCTTTGCATGTCCTGGTTTTGTCTCACTGACTTTTGGCAGTCCCACTTCTCTTCAATGCTCATCTTCCGTCCATTATGAGAGGATTGCCTTCTCCCACTACTCTGATTTGTTAGAAAAACAATAACCAGCTTTTTTGGGGATTGTTTCTCGCAAGGTAAACTTTGTAGGGGGAAAATAACAGAGGGGTCCAAACATCTTAAAATAACTGCACTGCTAACTCATCACTCCCCACCGAGCAATGGTAGCCGTCACTGATCTTAAGTCCCTCTAACAATTCCTTGCCAATGAGATCTTCTCCCTTAAAAATCCCGCCACTAAATTCTAGAGTATGGTCAAGATGTGCACATCCCTGAGAAGTGACCAATAATTACTCACAGAGTTGGTCAGGGAATCAAAGTCAGTCCTCGTGGGGGGCACAAAATTCCCTTCCTCGGCGACTTTTTTGTAGCAAGGGAAGTATTTCTGACAGTTCGCACATTTAAAGTAGTTTATAATACTCCAGATCCACCAGTACACGAGTCTCCAGTCCTCCAGTGTCTGTTTGCTGTTGACTACAAACTCGTTGACATCCCAGTTGGCATCAGGTTGATGACAGTGCTCGATCTCCCCACTCCTTGAAATTATATATCTGGTGGGTTAGGTATAAGGTCACCTTTTTGGTCCACAAATGAACAGTTTGGCGGTCTTTAAGGTCAGTAACTTCCCACAGTGGATACATCTGGGCTCAATCAAAAGATGACTTGAATAAGGTCGACGCATAAGAGTCCCCACTCGAGGAATCGAAGAGACTAACGATTTTCCAGAAGAACAGACGTCTATACTCACAACAACAGCGACTGTTTGATCTTCTCAGCCTCGTCAGAAAGTGAGTCGATCTCAAGGGCTGTGAATCTGTCAGAGATCCTCCGTACTAACCCATCGTTAATACAATTCAGATTGATTTTAAATGGAATAATGGATCGAATTTCCCGCCAAAATACTTCAACGCAGTGGTCGACCTAATAAATCCATTTAACGACTACCAGTGTCTCCATCCCCAAAAAGTCGGCGGAAATCAACAGGGAGACGACATTTTGGTAGTCTGAATGTTATATCTCATAAACTTATGTCTTCGTGGCAATTTTGGTTGCCGGAATTCGCACGTTGGGCATAGTTAAGCAAAAATTCGAAGACATCCACGTCACAATGTACTGAAATGTCGACTTTTCTGTTCTTCCTGTCTTTGGGGAGATTGCAGGCAAAATATTTCATCTGGCTGGTGATCACGTGTTCCTCACATTTGAAATAGATGTTGACTAGAGATGTCAAATAAACCCAACCATCCCTGACCTTGTCGATCACGCAGATATTCAGGATCTCACTAATTGATTAGAAATTTAAATCGACGTTGAACAAAAGAGCTTAGTTAAACCTATTTTTGTTGCCGGTTGAAGCCCGGCTATAATGGGAGGTGTCTGGTGGATCGTTGGTAGACTCTGATATTCCGGTAAAATCCTTAGGAGGACAGGTGGCAGTTTTCCTGGTCATATTGTTAACATCTTGACGTTGACTCAGCCTTACATGGTTGATCATCTCTTCGAACTGAGAGTCACTTATGGTCCTTACATTATTGGGAGAGTCGGTCCCAAATATTTTGATTAGGGTGTTAATCATGTCTTTAGTCTCGATTCCCTGGTTAATGAGACCAGAAATGACTCGAATTTGTGCTTTGTCCATCGTAGTTGCTTAGTAATTTTATTTATTATTTAAAAAAAATAAATTTGATTTTAAATAATATTATTTTTGAGCGTCCATTTAACGGACCCGCCATTTGCCGGATCACTTAACTAATTTCACTAATTTTCTGGAAAAAAACTTACATATTTTAATTCTAAGTCCAAAGTAATTCACATTATTCAGATATTTTCAATATTTCTGACAATATTGTTAATAATTGACAGTGAAACAAGAACAACAAGCAAATAATGTGACACGTTTTTAACAATAATGATAACACCAGAGACCACGGTTATACAAACTAACTAATCACGTGATCCCAGCACGCTCTAGCAGGGACCTCATATTGGCCCGATGCTCCTCCCTCGACCCCACACAAGCACGTACCGGTCGAGTGACTGGACCTTGACTGGACCTTTGCAGTAAGGTTGTCTCCAATATTATCTTCGTGATTGGAAGTTTAGTCGACATCATTCTTTTGGCTTGACAAAAGATCACTTATTTATTGCTTCTTGAACTTCTTTTTCGTTAAAATGTATATTTTCTTCTATAAAGACTATATAACCTGTCTCTACCAAAATGGCAATAATTGTGTTCAGCCTATTTTTAGATCAGCAACAATAGATATTTCAATCATTAGAAACTTTAATTCTGTTTGATCAACGTAACTTGATCTTGTCCACAGATTGTGAAGCAATACACTTTGATTTCGAATCACTGAACCCACTCAGTCGTGCCTCAAACAATTTACCACTGGGTTTATACTAAAGCCGCCGAAAGCCTTGGCATTGACAAACTTCTACGAGGTGTATAGGAGGATTCTAGGTAAATTCATCGCCGGTGAATTCAAGCGACCACGTGGTCGGGTTCTTGATAAAAGAGGTCAAAATTTTTATTTTTATATTATCGTTAAAATATGATTTAATAGATAAATTCGACGATATGAGTCACGTGGGCTGATCCCCAAGATCAGGGGTGTCAAACTCATTTCGCTTCGAGGGCCGCATTTATAATAATTTCTCATCAAGGGAGGATTAGCTCTGATATATTATTTTTTAAGAATTTATTTATTATAATGAAAAACCAAAATAATTATTTTATCACCACTTTTTAATTTTGGTGAGAGCTAGTTGACATTTTTTTGGATTTAATTTTTGATATTTCGGGCTCAGCTATTCGTGTAGTTCCGACTTTTATTAAAGCGAATAAATTTTCATTAGTGAATCTTGTTCTTTGAGCAGTTTTTGAAAAATTCATAAATAGAAAAGCTGTTCACACACATATGTCGAACCAAACATACCAATGATTTTTGTTGCAAAATTTTTAGTTTAAACTTTAGGAAGATATAAAAAAGCAGGTATTCCAACTTCCAAATATTTAGCTTAAATACAGAATCTGATTGATTTCCAATAGTTCCATTTGTAAGCATTCATCTGCTTTTCATTTCGTCTGTGTTTAGCCTTTAATTTCCATAAATATAATTATTTCCTGTCTCAACAAATAAAATCTATTAACAACTTTGTGAAGCGATAATCAGCGGACTGGAGTATAAAATGGAAAGTCGCTGAATTGATTATTCATATATTTCTTAGTTTACAAAACTGCCCGTGGTTGAAGGCATGATTTCTTGTATAGTTTACTGTTCTCCTGACCAAACTAGTCGTATTTTCCATTTTTTAAATATTTGAGCATAAATTTTTTTTCATGAAAAATACAATGAATGTGAGAAATGATAACCCGGGTTTAAACTTTTCTATCTCAGATCGCATTTGGCAGCAACGCCAGCAATCGTCCGACCATATTCCGAGCACCTCCGGAGCACAAACATACAAGCTTCTTCAAATAAATCCCATAGTCAAAGAGTGTTTGTAGTAGTTTTACAGAGATATCTTTACTTGTGTTATTATCGTGCACCAGTTCGAGAAATTCCACATAATTATTACAATTTGAATCACAGGCTCTAACAAGGATTGATAATTGTGCAATTCCACAACGTTAACTGTTTCACTGATCGCAATTGAATAAAGTCAAACAGTGTTTCTGGTAAATGAAAAATCTTTAAACAAGTGGGCGTTGTCTGGACAAATAATTTTTGCTGTTTTTACTAGCTTTATGAAATTACCATCGCATTCATAGCTTGCAGTAACTGATGCAGTACTTCGATTATGATTTTTTGTGAAATGAGTCTGTAACGTAGTTAAATCTTTTTTGCAATTCATTTACCTTTAAAACACGCATTGAACCTTCTTGGTTAATAGCAAACTTAATTCTTTCGAAATAAGTTTATGATCGATGATTAGATTAATAATTCCTTTTTAGGCTGTGCTCTTTCAGTATAGCGATGAGCTGCTTACACTTCAAACAATAAAAGAAAGTCTAAAAGTTCAATTCTCCAAAAAATGCAAGTTCCAATAAACCATATGAACCACGTGGGTGGATATACTGGTTAAAGTGATAGAAAATATCGATTAAAGAATGTCCTCAGCACTGAAGAAAACTACTTGATAGAGCTAATGAAAACGGTGATTCAAGACACAATAGCCAATTATGGAACAAAGCCATGTTAGAGCGTCGTATACAAAACTTCTGGATGTGTCAATAGGTGAAGATGGATATGAAGAGTTATTTAATTATTTGATGATTACAGGTGTACAATCTTTGGTAAGCACTAGCACAAAGAGTCAATTAATCATGGAGGGAATGTACGGGAGAACGTCTGCTTGTGACGATCAAATTCATCCTCCAATAATCCATTACAGGCTTCCGCTTCTGAAGAGAGGTGAAGAAGTAGGTCCTCCCTTTCATTTTCTCCACACGTCCTTACCGTCACGACACGTGACTCTTATCAAATTAATTTTCAAAATCGCATTTTCGTCGAATTAATCTCCAAAATCGCATTTTAGCTATAATATGCAAATCAAAATTTCGACCACTTCTATCTAAGAACCCGCCCACGTGGTCCCTCAATTTACGGTTACCAATGAAAGAGAACTTCCCTATCCCGGGAAGTTTGTATCCTTAATTGCATTGATTTACATGACCACATGACGATGGGCTCAGTCGCTGTGTCCTCTCTGCCATCTAAACGGTCACCTCATCTCTTGTATTGTCCCCTTTGATTTATCACATCAGATGAGCTCCCTTACACTATATTTCTTCATCTACTCATGGTGGATACGCCATCTTACCTCCTCCCTAATGGACTCAGAATACACACGTGAACTAACAAAGCATAGGATACGCCAACATCCTAATTCGGATCCCATCTCCCACAAAATGGAGGAACCTGGAAAATATGCCTTAGGGAGACAAGGGAGTCATCAATTACGTGAAAACAAACTTTTTGAAAAACTGAGAGAAACAAATCACTTTTGAAAAACTGAGAGAGGCCTCGAGAAACCTAAATAGAGAGAGGTCCCTAACCCATTGTACACTCATCACAAACGACGTCTTCAACAAATACAAACATCAAATCTTCAACCAAGTACCTCCTAAAATCTTCAGGCATGAACTTCAAATTCGGGTAATTCAAAGAGGCCTTTTCCTAGTAAAATAAGACAAACGTAAACCGACGAGTTTCGATTCTTCTCATAGCTTTCCCACGCTGAATCTCAATAATAAGTCCTCCAGGGACCAGATCATCATGCATTCGTCTAAACGTACTTCTGAGGCCCTTATCCCCATTTATTAGATGAATCCACTTAGTGAGAGATAAGGCCAATATCGTGTCGTACCGTCTCACTGGGATGTACTCCTCAAAGTCACATGGAACGTAATTTTCCTGTTAAATTACATATTTATCAGTAAAATGGAAGATATAAGGATAGTTACATAGTGGAAGGCAATATTGGAAGGAAATGAGTCAGATGGCGTTTGATGCAGGATCTTACGGGAGGCTTTGAGTAATAGACTCCTGTCGATGTCGATTCCGAGAATGTGGCGGGGCAGAAACGTTTTGGCGATCATGATGGTTACATAGCCAACATTGCAGCCAATGTCTAATACTTTTTTGTCTCTGAACCAGACATCCTTCATTGCCTCTATCCTGGGGTCCTCCTTATTTCCAATTCTATAGCCGTAATAACGGTCATAATTGCCGTATGGAAATCGCTTCTTTACTTTATAACTTAATTCCATAACAAGACAATTTTTAAATATTCCCTCTTATTTCTAAATATTGTTTATTTTTATATATTAGTTTACATTTATTTTAATAAACATAATTTATTTTTTTTTTGGTTGAGGTGGTGACGTCCCTCTACTTGCACTATGTCTTCTTCGTATTGCTTACCAGTTTCTCCCCTCACTCTTGGATCCCTCAACTGCCGAGGCCTCAATCAGTGCTACAAGAAACAACAATTGGCGCGTGATCTGAGTAAATACAACATCTCTGTCTGTTGTTTGCAAGAGACGAAAATAACCGAACAATCTGCAGAACTGTTTCAGAATTTTTACCTTTTGACCCTCACACCAGACTGCAGGCACTATGGGCTCGGATTTGCTGTTCATCGGCACTTGTTTCACTGTGTCTCAAGAGTATGGGCAGTATCTGACCGTGTCGCGGTGTTACAAATCAAATGCGGAAACAAACTCAACTCAGTGATCTCCATCATAAATGTATATGCCCCAACCGGAGCACGTGTATCAACGAATATCGAAGAACTGGATACGTTTTACTCTACTCTCACAAGTGTGTACAACTCACTTTCATCCTCTTACTTTCTTTTTATCGCCGGGGACTGGAACGCCAGGGCCGGAAAAGCAAGACCTGGTGAAACGTGTATTGGATCCCACGGTAGAAACCGCCGTAACATCCCCGGAGAGGCATTAATACAATTTTGCACGGCATTCAACCTACTCATATGCAACACTTGTTTCAAGCACCCGGCAAGACACAGGACCACGTGGGTTGGTACCAGAAAAGGCAAATCTGGAAACACAGTCAATATATACAATCAGATCGACTATATTATCTGCAAGCAACATCAGAAGGCCCTCCTACAGGACTCGAGATCTTACGGTGGACTTGAAACAAGTAGCGATCATAAACTTGTGGTCGCCCGGCTAGTACTTAAAAGAATCCATGGAATACACGGGAAACACAAAGGCCTTACCTCAGTACGTTTCGACACTGAGAGGTTACGCTACGAAGAATCCACCAAATGTCGTTATAGTGCAGTTCTGAGAGATAGCATCAACAGTATTAACCAAAATCAGCCGACAAACAGCTTATGGGATGAAATAGTGGTTGCTATCCAAAACACAGCCTTTAGTGTGCTTGGTCACATCACCAAATCTCGTCACAAACAATGTAATCCGGATATCGGACAACTCTCTGTAACACAGAAAGAGCTCAGACTCCGGATGGAAAACACAAACGCTCCGGAAGATATCAAAGTACTGCGCACCCAGAGAGGGAGAGTCTTAACGAAGATCAAACAAATACAAAGATTCCTTGCCAAAAATGAAGCTGAGGAGAAAATCTCAGACATATTAAAGTACAAGAACGGACCAAGAATGTTCAAAGCAATCCGGCTTCTTAGCAGAGAAAACTGTCCAATTTCGTTAACTGTCCATGACAACCTTGGTCACGACGTTATCGGGACCATTAACAAAGCAAACGTTCTGGCATCCCATTTTGACCTTATGTTCAACAAACAGGACGCGGCTGACCAAGCAATGAAATCTCGGAAGTCTTACAAGTACACTCTAACTAGCCCTATTACCATATCCGAAACTCAACAAGCTATTAAAAAATTAAATACCGGAAGATCTGCCGGACCAGACTTCATTACTGCAGAACTTTTACAATACGGCCCGGAGGAGCTAATTGAAATGATTACTAACATTTTCAACCGGTCTCTCGAGGGTGCAGATGAACTGGAACTGGGAAAAGGGTGGCTAATTCCACTACAAAAACCGGGAAAAAGTAAAGGCCCCCTCACAACTTCAGACCTATTATACTCCTAACCTCCATACGAAAAACATTATCCCTCATTGCTTTAAACCGAATAAAGGAGAGGGTGAACATATTTCTTTCGGACGGCCAAAGTGGATTCCGGACGGGCAGGTCCACGGCTGACGTGGTATGGGGGCACAGGTGGTATTGTGCCCTGTGCCAAAAATACAAAAAATCTATTGAGATACTTGGTATCGACATGTCCCGTGCGTTCGACTCGGTGGACCGTGGAAAACTTATGGAAGTGTTGGAGAGTTTTCTACTGCCTGACGATGTCAAAATAATACACTTACTCATGCGGAACACTCAACTTGCCGTCAAAATTGGTGACTCTACCTCTAACTTTTTTTCGACCTCACGTGGAGTTCCACAGGGGGACTCACTATCCCCGGTCCTCTTTATTGTCTACCTTGAGGCCGCACTAAGAGAGTTCAGACCCCTGGTTGGCAACAATTATAACGAGATAATCTACGCGGACGACCTGGACTTTGTTTCTGAGGATATTCAAGTACTTCAACACATGCTTAACGTTCTTCCACACGTATTCTCGAAATGGTTCTTAACCGTTAACACCGATAAAACAGAGTTCACAACACTTACACGCAATGATCGAAGATCGGACGAGTCTTGGAGAAAGCAAAAGAAGGTGGGTTCGCTTCTCGGGGACTCAGAAGATGTTTCTCGGAGGAAAATCCTCGCAATGTGTGCACTAAAGAAAGTATCGAATATGTGGGGTCATAAGAAGAGGATGGGATTAAACACCAAACTCAGAATATATAAGGCTTTTGTCATCCCCGTCCTGACCTACAATTCAGGCACTTGGGGAATCTCTAAACAAGAGATGGACCGTCTTGACGCTTTCCACAGGACACAATTGAAATCAGTAATCAAGATCAAGTGGCCTAAGAAGATCTCAAACAATGACCTCTACTCGAAGTGCAAATCTGGTATACTATCCGAGGAGATCTTCAGATCAAGATGGAGTCTCTTTGGACATATCTTACGTCTAAATGCTCAAGTACCCGCGAATATCGCCATGGAAAACTACCTAATGCATACGGGAGCCGGTTTCCGTGGAAGACCAAGAGTCACACTCCCAACTATTTTGAATGGAGACCTGTCGGCTGTGGGACTGAAGCTCACTTCCGCAGACGACCTAGATA
Organism: Dicyema japonicum; assembly: GCA_011109175.1. NCBI lineage: Eukaryota > Metazoa > Dicyemida > Rhombozoa > Dicyemidae > Dicyema > Dicyema japonicum. The sequence continues at coordinate 154,657 of RDEW01000056.1, read as the reverse complement.
CCTTAAGGGAACTGGCACGAAGTAGAGGGTCCTGGAAGAGGCTGATAGAGAGGATGGCTAGAAATACGGCACAAGGGAGGCTTGATTAATTTTATGACTTCTCGGGAGTGCTTTAAATAAAAAATAAAAGGTCTCTTAAAAAATAATGAGTGGAGCCATTATTATCTTTCCCAAACTCAAAAAATTGCGACTAACTCCACCAATGTACTCAGTGAACGAACTACATGACAAGTTACCTCTGAAAATAAGTGATTGGGAATTAAAAGTCCTTGGTAGTATACGGGGTGATCTTGCAAAGTTGAGATACGACATCACCTCTCTCCTCATACTCGTGTAAAATTGAGTCCCCCCAATTTGTCAAGTATAAAATTGAGGAGAATATGTAAAAAGAAACAGTCCGACCTTCGTTTCGGGATACACAAATTGCGGGGAAAACCTCAATTTTATTGTGACTTATCATTTTAATAGTAATATGAATTTTTTATAAATAAAACCCAAAATTAGGGAAATTAGTAACTAAATTCAAACCCAGTTTTATTTAACCAACGAAAAAGTTATATAGCAATCAACAACTTTTTTAGCATGCCTGTCCGCCAGCCTCATAAGCAAATTCCATTCTGGAAAACCTCAAAATTGGGGAATTTTTGCTCCATTTCGAGGTCGGACTGTACAAGAGAATGTTTCCGTATGAAACTTCTTATATTTAATGCTAGAGGTATTTTATGTCCTGGTGGAAGGAGATACTTTCTATATGATGTCTATACTGATAGGAGACGAAAATTGCTTCGAGAACCGTGAAATATATATATCTACCGAGTGATTCAAATATGGACTTTGATTTGATACTAGTTAAAGATTGACTCGAGGAATATACCGCATTTGACGTGTTATCCGAATTCATATTTGGAGTTAATTGCCCCTCTTGTTTGAGTTACTTCCATCTCAGTTTATTCATTTTTCCAAGACTATTGTCTGCGCCTTCTCATCAAATGATGTCTGAACTATGTCTTAGGCCACCTTATATGCTTGGTCCTTGTTCTGCCTCCACCCCCATGAGGCAGTCTTACTGAAGAGACCACTTAATTTAATTCTAAATATCGGACGTTGAGAAGAATAGTAAAGGATCTTGATATGCAGCTAACGCAAAATCGATACGGGGGATATAAGAAACCAGTGTCAGGTACTTCCTCAACTGAAGGAAAACGCTTGTCAACGAGAGCATAAAAGTCAGACGGACGCTTCCATACGGATTTGGGACCACCCGACCGTGTATGAATGCTGGTAGACTAAGTTCTAAGATTATCCGACGGGTCGTAGCTTCCGTTGGTAGATGATCGATCCAAAAGTTTGCCCGCCATGCGAGAGTTAACCGCCATAGTAAGTTGAATTGGTGGAACATTGGCCTAACAGAGAAAATCTCCATAGGGAAGATGAATGCTTCATATCTGGTTGTAAGAACTGGGAGGGAGTTAGCTAAGAAAACATACAACTGCGGCACGTGGGTGACTAGTACTACATGGCAGTCGAATAATCTCACCAATGAGGGAATTAAAGATGATGGGGTCAATAATATAATATCATGAGTGATTTTAGAAAAGGTATAATTATGAATTATTATTAAATTAAATATTAATTAAAAAATAATAATTCAAAAAATAAATAAAACCAATTTAAATACCATAAAAAGCAATATTCTGATGGACTCGACCAATCAGGCAATATTAAGCATTGGCACTAAAGTGATCAGCGAGATACTGGAATCGAGGCTCAATGCTGTACAGAAAGGGTAATACCACTGTTTAACCAATAGCAACAAGCCAGACCCCATCAAGGGAGAAGCACACGGTAAGCCCTTCAAAGTGTAATTAAGTTAGATTTTTTCGACATTGTCTACAAATTTAGCAACTTGGGAGACAGTCGCTACGTTATCCAGGTGTCTCATTATTTTATTTCAGCTTAAAATTTTGTTTCCCCTTATGAATAATTTAACTGATATTATTCAAAATGTGATAATTAAATTAATTATTAGTCATTAAAACAATATTACAAGGAGTCCATCTCCTTTGAATCAAATTCAACTGCGGTCCTCAAGTACGACTTGACTCCCCCACTCAGTGAGGAGATTTCTGAGGAGATCAAGAAGGCCCAGTTTCTCAAATTCAGTGCATCTCTGCTCTTGTTAACCACTTCGTCGACGCTGCTGCTAACTCTAAGACACCTGAGAAACTGACTCTCCCCCTTGGAAGGTCGGACAAGCTGTACTCAAGTTGTTGTGACTGAATAGGTACCTCATGGTCGAGAATCAGGTTTTCTGGATGTTCTTCTCCATCTACAGTGAGGATTCAATCTACTTCCTGTTTTTGAAACAGTTTGCTCAGGTTGTCACGTGTTTGGTAGTTTAAGGAATTGAAGAACCTCCAGAAGTACAACAATATGGCCCCCTTGGTGACATACAATGAAAGAGATCCCCCAAAGGAGCTTAAGAAGGCGTTCAATGTGTCACCCAACAGCAACACAATTTACTTATCCATGAGTTGGTCCCCTAAAATATGTTAAAAGTGGTCGATGGGAGGCTTTTCTCGAAGAGGGAGATGGTGGCTAAGATACTTACAATTATGCCTATGCAAATCTACTATTCGGTCTCCAACTACAATGTGGGGGATGTGGGTGATTCTTAGATGTTCTTCATATCGAGGTTGAGGGACCAGAGTGTGGGGTTGATGAAGAGGATAAATCGGTGCAAATATGAAAAACCTGTGGAGAAGAAGACAGCCTCGTAAGCATTGGTTGTTCATTTTAGGGGGAGGACATTTGAGCCCAAGTGAGGGGTGGTCGTGGATTAGTTTATTAGTATTAATTTTGATTTTTTGGTGTGATGTAAGCTGAATTATGATATTTGCCACGTGGGTGGTCTCCTTGTCTTCCTTTTCTAATTGAGCACGAAAGAGGTGTCGCGGCACGGAGGCATTGAAAACCAAATTCTGAACAAGAGAAGTGTCGGATGCACGTCGGATCCGGGTTCGAATCTTGTCCATTCCAACACCCTAAGGAAGATATAGATTTTTTGGATGCCAGCCAGTCACTGGGGATCTCCTTGGCTAGGTAAACCGCATGACTCTTCTTAGGAATTAAAAAGGCAAAAATTCAGTGGAGACATTTCCAGTGCCCAATATAATTCAAGAGTTGTTAAAGCAGTCGACTGAAGAATCAATATTGCGTCTATTCATGACGGTGTCAATATTTATGTTGTTAACCTTAATCACATCACGTGGTGGCTTATATCAGAAATTCTTGTTACGCAATGAAAATATTACAGTTTATTTATTTACTCCAGTCTTTTCTTCCTAAGGGAACCAATGGTTAACAGTCCAATGTGGCTTTTTTGGTGGTTACTAGACTATCCTGTAGTGTGAAGTTTAAAAATTGTTGTTTAAGGTCATCGATGTCAAATTAAGCCCAATCGAAAAACTCTTTAGTTGGTCAAGAGTGTTTGAGGGATTAAAGAGCTATTTTATCTTCTTAGGTCAGGGATTCCCAAAGTGGGCGATAAGAAATTCAAAGGTGGCGTTTATGAGTAAATCGTTTATCGGGGGCATTTTTAATTTCAAGGGGCGATAATAAATTATTCGTAAAATTTATATAATACATTTAATTAATTTAAAATTTAGCCGCATGGCGCCATGTGATTCTGCGTGGTTAATTGGTTGAAGTTTTCTGCTTGTCTGTCCCTCCTCTCTCTTCCTAATAGTGTGGCGTCACGTGATCCACCTGTTTAGGTGACGTCCAGTGCCAGGCCGGCACGAAAAAAATCACTTGCTCTTCCCCACTCCACTGGAGGGGTTTCCACAACTGCATGTAATGGACGTCTTTTACCTTTTATGCTGATTCCGGATGGACTCTGTTTCTGTAGAAGTGGAAACTGGATTCACTTAATTAGTCGTTTACTTTAACTTATTTATCGGTATATCCTGGGTTAATAAATAAAATAAATTAATATAATAGAAATTCAGTATGGTGAACTTGTAATTTTAAATTAACACTAGCGTGATTTGCGGTGTATTTTTATTATTCAACAATTACTTTTTGCTCGAAAGCTTGAAACTGATACAAAGGGGAAATCAATGTTCGACAGTCCATGAATTTTTCTGTCTTACAGATATACCATTAACAAATATAGTTGCATGTGCAACTGATGGGCACCTTCAATAATTGGTCGCTATCGCGGTTTGTGGCATACTTAAAAGAACACGTACCAAATGTAATGACTATTCATTTCGTAATCCATCGACAGCATCTGGTTGCTAAAAATACAAATGGTCGTCTACATGACTCTCTCAATACAGTTATTTCTGCTATTAACAAAATTAAATTCACATCTTAGTCGAGAGCTATGTATTGAAAATGATGAAGATTTTATACGATTATTAATACACACTGAAGTACGGTGGTAATCAAAGGGCGACTGTTTGGCGCGGATTTTCTCTCTTTTCAGCACTGTTGTAGATTTTCTCAAATTGGCCCGGAACTAGAATCCGTTAAACATGATCTGGCTTACTTAGCGGATATTTTTGCTAAGTTAATGAATTAATGTGAAATTACAATTTGCTGATATTAATTTAATCAAGGTAATATGCTGGAGGAGGTTACTAAGAATCCCTTGGACTTCCAAATAACAAACACCGATGTACTCAAACGGGTGGAGACGGACATTTCGCTAGAAGGAAGAATCGTAAAACACAGATTAGCGTTCTTTGGGCATGTTGTCCGCTCTGACTCCCTGGAAAGAACCATTATGTTGACCAATATTACTAGGAAAAGAAGACCTGGTCGACCGAGGACTCGGTGGCTATCCACGGTGGAAGACGTCACGGGAATGCCTATGTAAAGGCTACTCCAAATTGCAACGGATCGGGGAGAGTGAAGGAAACTCGTTCATGAGATCTCCAAGGGTCGGACACGACTTAATTGGATAACATAATTACTTTTTAAATTAATTTAGGCGAAGTTAAACTAAATTCACTTTTAAACAACCGTCGTATCAAGATTTTTGGTTAAAAAAAGATATTCCTGAAAAATATCCTATGTTATGGAAAAAATCAAAATTGTTTTTATTGTTTTCCCCACTTCTTATTTGGTTGAGAGAGGCTTCAGTATTGTATCACAGCTAATTACCAAAAGGAGAAACCGCTTGGATATTGTTGAAAGAGAAGATCTACGGATTAGGCTTACAAAACTGAACCTAAATATTGAGAAAAATGTGTCTAACTTTTTGCAACATCATTGTTCACATTAATTATTAAATTTTTTATTTCCAACTCGTTGCCATATAGGTTTTCCTGGTGGGCGATATTTTTTAAAAGTTTGTTAAAGGGGGCGATGACCTGAATAAGTTTGGGAACCTCTGCCTTAGGTGTTACCACATGAGCCATGTTATTTTCCAGATGGTCTTAGAAGGAAAAACTTAGATTAAGACATGTATTACATATCACGTGACCTATTGGACTGGGTTCTTTAGGGAGAATTGGTAGTGAGAGAAATTAGTAGTGAAACACGCCTCGACGAGACAGTCTGCATCTGGACTCCCACTCGACTGGGATTGAAAAATATTGAGCACACCACGGAGCAGTCGATATATACGGACACCGTGCCCTTTCTTACCGAAGAAGAGCAGAGAGATTCAACGATCACGTGCCACGTTTAATTAAACAGGAAACTAACTCCCAAAGGGAACTCTCAAGAGATTTATATTTTAATCATTAAGACAAGCAAAGGTAGAGATTGCAGCAAGGAGGTAGAAGGCTTTCAAGCAATGTTGTGTCTACGAATGCTTGGTTGGATACTTTTTTCTTTGTCTTCCAACGAGTCATTCTCCCATCACTATTATATGTATGTGGGGGTGGTTTTTTCCTCTACGGAAAAATTATCTTGTTGGAAAAGATCAGGATCCACTACAAAGTTTGCTCTCACTATGAGGTGCGACGCTAAGTTAATAAGGACCAGAAGAATTTATGTAGTAATTCTTGTACTCATCAATCCACACGTGGGCTAGTCGTAGTTAATTTAGAGTAAAGACGTCCATTTTTATTCCCTACTGATATGGATTCTTGGTGCAGAAGATATGCCCCACTAACAAGCAGGAGTGGATTTGGAGAGATCCCCCGCACATCCAAGTAACATATTTAGTTATTTTATACTCTGAAGGATATTTCCAAGTTCTCTCCCCTCAAATGTTAGAGTGTCTTCTACCAGATGTTGCCTCACAATGTGAGTCAAGAAAAATGAGGACATCCCCCGTAGCGTCCTTGGCCCCTTCAATCTCACTCGAATCAGTCCAGCCGCCCTTTTTTGGTATACGAATAAGCTTCACATGGATTGAAGGTTCGTTCAATATAAATCTCCAAAGAAAGGCTAATCAGTTGTTCTTTGCATAAATATGAGTAAATACCAAGATCCTTTGCTCCGTCCACCGAGATGATCTCTCTGACCAGTCTGGGAGGAGATATGTCAAGGACGGAGTAAACTGTCCTCAGCGAAATGGAAATCGATTCTAAGAAATCCTGTCTCTGGCAAATTGGTTGAATTCATTGTTTTTTTTAATTTTGTTTTATTCAATTTTAAATTAAAGGCAATAAATCATTAACAAAAAATACAAAAATCAATCAAAAGCGGTCCCTGTCTACATAATCGACGTTGAGTTGCCTCTCCGATCGCAACAGAAATCAACTGGAGAAGCCACCGAGTCTCACGTGCGTCTTGGCTTTTTTAGTGTAGCTAGGCGTCCAAGTTTCTTTAGGAAACGAATCGATTTCTCACTAAATTATTTATAAAATAATAAATTTAACTAAAGTTTTTTTAAATAGAAATTTTTTAAATTAATATTTAAGATAAAAAATTGTCTGAGGTGTTTACGCGCCTTAATTGCATAAATGTCTAAAAGAGTTTGAGACTTCAAAATGAACTAACCTTTCTTATCTTCAACACCAATGGACACAAAGATTTTACGAAGAGACGCACATTGTGTTCGGACATTCCAAAATATGGCGGATCGGTATGCTGCCTGTAGGAAACTACGTGTTAAAGTTGCTTCCTCGGATTCGAGATTCTATGTTCAAGGATTTTCTATACATAAAGACATTGTCCCATGTTTGTACAGATACTGGAAAGTCAACGACAGGATCTGTGTATTGCAATTAAAAATGGATGCTAATAGAGTCGAGGAGACTTACTACGATCATAAAAATCTATGTTCCACACAGTGGCCGTTTTATGAGGAATTTAGAAGATCTTATTTGTTCTACAAGGGATTGGGGAGGACAATGACTGAACTTGTTGGAGACTGGAATGCGAAGGTATGAGTTTGAAGAGGAGATAGGCCATTATCGGCGGCATGGAAGAGGACTCAGAAACTTCCCTGGATCGACACTGACCAACTTATGCCAATCATTTAGTCTTCTTTATGCAACACTTGCTTTCAGCATTTCACTTGTCATAAAAATACGGGGACTGGAAAAAAATTTGTTCCACTGGGAAAATAGTCAACATCTTCAATCAAATAGACCAGCTACAGAAAAAAAGATTTTTAATAAAAAAAACTGGTGAAAATTAATATATAATGTCATCGTCCATAGCCTAGACGCCGTTGGCTGGACACTTAAGCATAAATCAGAAAAAAATATTTTTTAATACAAAATAGGGAGGAGGATTTAAAAGTTACATCTTAAGAATATTTAAAACGATTTTCAAACACGATATACTGATCTCTTCAACTTAGTTATTCGGCCATGGATTATTGATCATTTCAATGTAAAGCTTTCCACAGTTGAGATCGAGATACAAGTAGACATAATAGATTTGAAATCTGACCATCTGTCAATCAAGCTTTCGATAACCATCAAAGAAATCTTTGGATATACAGTCAAGTCCCTCTAATTGGCCACACATTATTAAAAAACATAAAATTACTAATCTTTTTCAATTATTTTATTAAAAAATGAAAATTTCAAACTAAAAAATTCTTTATAGTCGATATTAAAAACATCTAAAAATTGTTTCGATGAACTAAGAGATCTTGCGAAACGGAGAGGCCTTTGGATGCGATTGGTGCAAAGGGTGGCCGGCGCGGCACAAGGGAACCTTAATTGACTTTTGTTTTTTTATGTGTTCTCGGCAGTGCTGATAATAATAAAAATTGTTTTCCTCCAACAAAGACACGCAAATTGTTGAAATTTCCTGAACTTCATACTATGCTTGTTGGATGGATGGATTTATGGAATTTAAGGGTATTTTTAATTTATGTTGGGTGCCTTGTTAAATGATGCACTAATATCATTAAAGCACAAAATATTGCTGAAAATTTATCAATTAGTAATATCAAGAATTCAAAAGGATTTCATACAAGATTCAAAAAAATAAATGGTTTTCGAATGCATAAATTACATGGGCAACAACCTGACCGATAAGGATTTGTAGAAATTTCCAAACAGTATAAAGAAGACGAAATTTAAAATATGGACGAGATCAAAATAAGATTTTAAAAAATAAAAGACAGCTTGAGTTAAAATATTATTTTGATAAAAAAATAATATTGTCTAGAAAGAACACACAAGAAAAAGAAAAAAGAAGTGAAGATAATTCCTTGGTTCTACGAATAGTTAAAATTAACTTTTCTTTACTTGAATAAAGTGTGTGTCCTGCCTATGCTGAGCTATAAATATTATGGCTCTCGTGAAAAGGCTATTTAAAAAAAGAAAAAAAGTTAATATTTAATAATCAACAACCTTCATCGCCTGCCTGTTCGCCAGCATTGTCAGGCAGGTTCGATTCTGGTTGCTGAAACAACTCCGAGAGCGCCTTGTCCAATTGAACCCTGCCAATATGCATATCCAGGCTCTGCCTGCTTATACTCCAGTGTCAGGCTCTCTAGGGTTCGCTTTAATACAGTGGAACTGTAGAAATAGGCCTGGAGCTTCCTATTTACCCCTTCCTATTTAGCTTCCTATTTACCCCCCAAAAAAAATCTTAAGAGGAACTGAAAATTTTGAAGATTCAAAATTGTATCAAAAGGGGGACTTAAATAAGGTTAAGAAACCACTGGACTAGACGGTCTAGATTTGTGCAATCTCTAGGTAACAATCTGGATGTCCTGATCACGTGACGCAATGTTAATATCGTCGGCAAAAAATCAGAATATCATTTCCGACGTCCGTTGTGGGGAGATCCGCCATGAATAGATTGAATAGTAATGGAGACAAAGTGGATCCTTGAGGAACACCATTAGGAAGAAGGCCGGGAGATAGATCTAGACTGGCCAATGCAGACACGTCCCCTCCTTCCGCAACCTCGATGATGGAAACAAGGGATTTGATTTGCTTTACTGAAGAGGACATAGCGGGGCCCACATCAGACTCAACTTCCATTTGGTCAAACTGCTCTAAGAACGACGCAATGTCAGAGAATTCCACGACGGAATTGAGCACATTGGATGAAATTAGCAGCTTGTTTGATCCTTTGGCGAGAAATAACTACATAAACAACGACATCAGTTCTGAGGACGAACTCAAACACATCTTTGACGCAAAGACCGTCAATATCGACGACGTTTTGCTCGAAATCACGGAAACCTCCCAAGAACCGACTGATCTTTTCAACGGCGCCCTTCAACAGGCCAGACTAATGCTTCAGGAAGACTTCCTCAATTTTGAGCTACCCGTGGTTCGCCAAGTTTCTAAATATAGACTCCAACTATATGCAAGAGGATGACCCACGTGCGAGCGGAATCATTCATAAACACTTGTGAGGAACTGCTCCAGATCCCTAGACGGAACGAATCCCAGGAATCTCGCTTAACTAACAGGTATCCTTGGTTTAACGTGTTTCAGAACCGACGAGACAACCAACACAACAGGTTTGGCCATAATTCCGCAAGTTAGGGACCGTGGTGTACTTCAAGGATGCCAAGGTTAACGGGGAAGTCACGGAAAAGGAATCGGTCTGTTCAGACGTGGATTCGGAACCATCCGACTGTGGACAAATGCCGATGGACGAGGAAATGTCGGAGACCGAAACCAAAATGCCTCCAATAACTAGCAGACTGTGGAAACTTTGGGTTTCTGCCAACAAGAGGAGACCAGATCTCGTAAAAAAGGGGCTGGGGGTGATTTCGATATTCAAAGAGTTCGAGAATCACTTGTTATCCCAAATAACTGAGTCTGACTCATTTTCCACTCACTCTCACTCCCACTACTCGTCCCAGCTTACGATCGAATCCAACGTTCAAAGAAGTCCCTTAGCCTGGGACATTCCTCTGTAGGATGAATCGAGTCCTCATATGTCCCTACAAGAAGCTTTCGAGGTTCACAGTCCTACTTCGTCAAAAACTCACGTGGGAGGCAGAAAATGTTGAGGAGACAATAAAGCTCCGCCAAAGTGACTCAAATCAGGTGAACCACAGAAAGAGCAGTGATAAATATCCGAACGGTACCCTACCTTTATAATACTTAGTGACCTGTCCCTTGAATCCCGGGAAACGGAAGAAGATGTCAATGACTGAGATCCGTGCTCAAAACGAAAAGATCTATAAAAGACTGCCCGAAGTGATAAAGAAGAAGGAGGACCAGCAAAGAGAGGAGTACTACTCAAAAAATCGTCTCCAGAGAAAGTTGTACAACAAGGTACTTCCCAAGGCTGATAAATAGAAAATTTTATCTGAACTTTTCGAAAAGGGGAGCAGATACAACCCCCGACGCCACAAATACATTGTAATGAAGAATAATGGATTGGTTAGGATTTAAATATCATTTATTAAAGTTTTGTGAATATTATGGCAGATTAGGTAGTTGCTAGGTGCACGTGCCTGTTTATGGTTATTATTAGGGCGATTTTTTCACTTTATAAATCCGAAATTTTGACATTTTTGACTTTAAAAATTTAGCCAATTTCAATAAACTTTCTATTTTTATGGAAAAAATTTATTCACGTATTTTTATGTCGATTTCGTAGATCAAACCAATTTTTCCAACTCTATAATAAATGCATGTAAAAAACTCAAAAATAGCTTCGGTCAAGTCACCTCTGGCATAAATTTTCTACATTTTTGCATAGAAGGAAGTAAATTAACGTCCAATACCTTCAAAAAAGCTTAGTAAACTTTAATGTTCGCCTATGCAAGGAAAATCATATTTGACTAACCATTAGTGACCTCTTTGATCCTAGAGTCGGTAGATGGAATGAGAAAATCGGATATTTTTACAGTAGCACCTGTGAAATACTAATAAAAATGATAGACCTGTTAGTTTTTATTATTTAACACCCAAGACCACGGTAAAACCAAACTAGCTATCACGTGATCCAATGCGTTCTACCAAAATCCTCATTCTTTCCCGGTGCTTCTCCCTCGTGCCCACACAAGCTCGTACTGGGCGGCTGACTGTATTTGCAGGGCCACCTTCCCCATGCAAATACAGTTAAATTAGACAAAAGATTCTATAAAAAGCTGTTGCTAGAAAATTCGTGAGTTGATAGAAAATTCACCAGGATATTTTCTAATAACAGTCTTAACCTTTCAATGACCTTCATGATTTGAATGCACAACAGTTGATGACACGTTACTATTTTATTCAAAAACTTTAAAAATTAATAAATAAATAAAAATTAATAAAAATTCTGACTTTATTGTCCTAAAAAATTAAATTTTGATTTTTCTTAACATGACTCAAAATATTGACTTTTTTGACTTTAAACTTTTGACTTTAAACTTTTGATTTATATAATATTTTATTAAAAATCACATTTTTATAAGTTTTAAACAATTTTAAAGAACATGAATTTTGTACTTTATTGACAAATATCGCCCTAGTTCTTAGGAAACAGTTGAGGGTGCCTTAGAGTGTAATTAGTAGTGTTGAGTGAAATGAGGGAGTTTGCGAGGGAGAGAAGTTAGTTGGGATTTGTCGGATTCCTCACTATGGATGGCTTGAGGTATTGTAAGCGTTAAATCACTGATATTCGGGTTTCTGATGAATGAGATCAAATATTTTTTGGGAGTTGAGTTGAATCATCAGACCCCCAATACTTGAAATTGAAGATTCGTCACTTTGATTGATGAAAAGGAAGCGTACGATTCCGTAGGCCACGGCTTTCTCTGGACTGTTTCTGACTGGTCTGGTCTCACAACGTGGATTGGAAGGTTTTTAAATCTACTAGTGCATGAGGGATTTAAATTTATGAGTGGGATGAAGGCAATCATTATATCTGAGTTTTAGAAGATCGCACCTACAACGTCATGAAGCAGGATGTTATGAGGACGATCATGGAAAACGGAAGAATCGTGAGATTTGTACACACGAAGTTCAATGCTGCTTAATCGAAATTGAACCAAGGAGTCTGATTTTTGATGCAGAAATTCGCGGTATTTTATCGGAGTATAAGATACATTTAAAGCCTGCTGACAAAGAGAGGTTGTACATTGATAGTGCTAAACTTGGGAGAGGACTTGTTCCGATTTCTCATAAAGTTGAATGTATGTTGTCCTGACTGATTTGGAACGAAAGTCCAACATTTGTTTCAGAAAGAATGGAATCATGCGGTTCTTTGAATCTAGGAAAACACATATGGCCACAATTACTGGATTCCATTTTTTAATATAAGATGGACCCCGCCCAAGTAAGCCCTATCAGGGAGAATCAACAGAAATAGTACCACCAAGTCGCTTTATACTTTATAATTGCTATTAGGACGAAAATATGGATGTTGCTGGATCCTCAGAGTGGTTGTCAGTGGAAACAATAGTCCGAGGTCTGAGGCATAGTATTTTTTTCAAGACAGGAAACTGATATTTGCAAATTCGATCAGTCAATAACGACAATAGTCAATAAACAGCGACATTTCGTCAACCAATATAGACACGTGGTCAATCAATAACGCCAGAAAATTAATTTTTTCAGCAATACTACTTAAGCACAAAAAATTATACATTCATTGATAATTTCACCATTAGCTGCTCTGATAATGTATCCGTTCATCTTCTGAAGTGTCCTCCAGGGGTGATCAATTCGAAAAAGATGTCTTGCTGATTCGCATTCTGCACGTTAAATACGTTTAAAACAGTTTGAAATTGTGAGATTTTATCCCTAAGATTTAACCTCTTATATGATTCCAAATTATAGATATTTCTCAGACGAGTAACTCTGAAACTTCTTCAAATTTTTTTAGAAAGCCATCAATATTCAGTGTTTCTCAGTGCGCATTTCGTCGTGCAATTTACGCATTCGAAATCCATGTCTTTTTTTAAATTTCTCCAAAAACCCAAAAAATTTTCAAAATTAATAACGTAAGTTCTTTAGCGAAAAATTCTGCACTATGAAATATTAGAGAATCGGTCAATAAAGAAAATAAATGTTAGAGTAAATAGTGTACTTTTTGATTCCATTGAATACATCCAATCTACTAGATTTTCGTCAAGCTCTGATATTTTAATTTTTTACAAGTTTTTAGTTTAGTATTTCTGTTCTTGAACTGAAATAAAAACGATTCTGCATTCATCAATATTGCATTGACTGTCCTTCTTGAGATTCTCTTTTTAAAAATAGAGGAAAATCTGTTGCACATCGAATGACGTGAAGCTGATTTTTAGTTTCTTTATACCGCAATATTTCCACTTTTTGAGCAATTGAATATCTGGTGTAGCCTCCGACAGCAACATTCCGACCTATGCTTGCTTTAAATTATTTAACTTTTTAAAATATTTAAAAAAATAAAAAAAACTCGATTAAAATGACAAATTTAAGAGTGCCAAAATTTGAGAGTTTACTGTATTATAAATTTCACGTAAATTTAATCCGTCGTCTTCAAAAACGTTGGAGAGTATGTTTGGCTGAGTTAAATACGAAGTATCCACTATCTAGAACTTTGTTGCAGTAACCAATCACTTAATTGAACTAAAACTCAGTTAGACAACGGTGGTGAGGAGGTAACGGAGAATTATCTGGTATTTGCTCCTCTTCTAAGAAGAGAAAGGTCTGAGTGGAAGAATCGATAATAATTTTAATTTAATTGGGTGGATTGTATTTAAAAAATGCAGACGATAAATTTTTTTATAATCAGAATAAAATATCCACAGTACTAATAATCCATGCACCTCAGTATTTGGGATAACTAAATTCGGAGAAACTGTGTATTCCCCATGATATGAACAATTAATTTATCCTAAAGCTGATTATAAATAGCAAACTAATAAATAATCAGTAAAACACCAAATAAACCCATATTTAGAAAATAAAACTAAGTGTAACAATGATCAGATGATTTCACGTTTGTTAGAAGCGTGTAAAGTGGATAATATGTCACATGGGCGGCGCGTAACGCATGGCAGCCTGTTACATTTTTTCGACCTTGAAAAGGTCTTTTGATTATCCGACATTTAATTTTGTATATCCGATTTATATCGTATTTAACCTGTTAATTAGTTTTATTCATAATGTTATGAATAAAGATTTTATTTTTATAGCGGTAAACCTAGATTTATTGGTTAATATTGGTTGAGGTGGTGACGTCCCTCTACTTGCACTATGTCTTCTTCGTATTGCTTACCAGTTTCTCCCCTCACTCTTGGATCCCTCAACTGCCGAGGCCTCAATCAGTGCTACAAGAAACAACAATTGGCGCGTGATCTGAGTAAATACAACATCTCTGTCTGTTGTTTGCAAGAGACGAAAATAACCGAACAATCTGCAGAACTGTTAAAGAATTTTTACCTTTTGACCCTCACACCAGACTGCAGGCACTATGGGCTCGGATTTGCTGTTCATCGGCACTTGTTTCACTGTGTCTCAAGAGTATGGGCAGTATCTGACCGTGTCGCGGTGTTACAAATCAAATGCGGAAACAAACTCAACTCAGTGATCTCCATCATAAACGTATATGCCCCAACCGGAGCACGTGTATCAACGAATATCGAAGAACTGGATACGTTTTACTCTACTCTCACAAGTGTGTACAACTCACTTTCATCCTCTTACTTTCTTTTTATCGCCGGGGACTGGAACGCCAGGGCCGGAAAAGCAAGACCTGGTGAAACGTGTATTGGATCCCACGGTAGAAACCGCCGTAACATCCCCGGAGAGGCATTAATACAATTTTGCACGGCATTCAACCTACTCATATGCAACACTTGTTTCAAGCACCCGGCAAGACACAGGACCACGTGGGTTGGTACCAGAAAAGGCAAATCTGGAAACACAGTCAATATATACAATCAGATCGACTATATTATCTGCAAGCAACATCAGAAGGCCCTCCTACAGGACTCGAGATCTTACGGTGGACTTGAAACAAGTAGCGATCATAAACTTGTGGTCGCCCGGCTAGTACTTAAAAGAATCCATGGAATACACGGGAAACACAAAGGCCTTACCTCAGTACGTTTCGACACTGAGAGGTTACGCTACGAAGAATCCACCAAATGTCGTTATAGTGCAGTTCTGAGAGATAGCATCAACAGTATTAACCAAAATCAGCCGACAAACAGCTTATGGGATGAAATAGTGGTTGCTATCCAAAACACAGCCTTTAGTGTGCTTGGTCACATCACCAAATCTCGTCACAAACAATGTAATCCGGATATCGGACAACTCTCTGTAACACAGAAAGAGCTCAGACTCCGGATGGAAAACACAAACGCTCCGGAAGATATCAAAGTACTGCGCACCCAGAGAGGGAGAGTCTTAACGAAGATCAAACAAATACAAAGATTCCTTGCCAAAAATGAAGCTGAGGAGAAAATCTCAGACATATTAAAGTACAAGAACGGACCAAGAATGTTCAAAGCAATCCGGCTTCTTAGCAGAGAAAACTGTCCAATTTCGTTAACTGTCCATGACAACCTTGGTCACGACGTTATCGGGACCATTAACAAAGCAAACGTTCTGGCATCCCATTTTGACCTTATGTTCAACAAACAGGACGCGGCTGACCAAGCAATGAAATCTCGGAAGTCTTACAAGTACACTCTAACTAGCCCTATTACCATATCCGAAACTCAACAAGCTATTAAAAAATTAAATACCGGAAGATCTGCCGGACCAGACTTCATTACTGCAGAACTTTTACAATACGGCCCGGAGGAGCTAATTGAAATGATTACTAACATTTTCAACCGGTCTCTCGAGGGTGCAGATGAACTGGAACTGGGAAAAGGGTGGCTAATTCCACTACAAAAACCGGGAAAAAGTAAAGGCCCCCCTCACAACTTCAGACCTATTATACTCCTAACCTCCATACGAAAAACATTATCCCTCATTGCTTTAAACCGAATAAAGGAGAGGGTGAACATATTTCTTTCGGACGGCCAAAGTGGATTCCGGACGGGCAGGTCCACGGCTGACGTGGTATGGGGGCACAGGTGGTATTGTGCCCTGTGCCAAAAATACAAAAAATCTATTGAGATACTTGGTATCGACATGTCCCGTGCGTTCGACTCGGTGGACCGTGGAAAACTTATGGAAGTGTTGGAGAGTTTTCTACTGCCTGACGATGTCAAAATAATACACTTACTCATGCGGAACACTCAACTTGCCGTCAAAATTGGTGACTCTACCTCTAACTTTTTTTCGACCTCACGTGGAGTTCCACAGGGGGACTCACTATCCCCGGTCCTCTTTATTGTCTACCTTGAGGCCGCACTAAGAGAGTTCAGACCCCTGGTTGGCAACAATTATAACGAGATAATCTACGCGGACGACCTGGACTTTGTTTCTGAGGATATTCAAGTACTTCAACACATGCTTAACGTTCTTCCACACGTATTCTCGAAATGGTTCTTAACCGTTAACACCGATAAAACAGAGTTCACAACACTTACACGCAATGATCGAAGATCGGACGAGTCTTGGAGAAAGCAAAAGAAGGTGGGTTCGCTTCTCGGGGACTCAGAAGATGTTTCTCGGAGGAAAATCCTCGCAATGTGTGCACTAAAGAAAGTATCGAATATGTGGGGTCATAAGAAGAGGATGGGATTAAACACCAAACTCAGAATATATAAGGCTTTTGTCATCCCCGTCCTGACCTACAATTCAGGCACTTGGGGAATCTCTAAACAAGAGATGGACCGTCTTGACGCTTTCCACAGGACACAATTGAAATCAGTAATCAAGATCAAGTGGCCTAAGAAGATCTCAAACAATGACCTCTACTCGAAGTGCAAATCTGGTATACTATCCGAGGAGATCTTCAGATCAAGATGGAGTCTCTTTGGACATATCTTACGTCTAAATGCTCAAGTACCCGCGAATATCGCCATGGAAAACTACTTAATGCATACGGGAGCCGGTTTCCGTGGAAGACCAAGAGTCACACTCCCAACTATTTTGAATGGAGACCTGTCGGCTGTGGGACTGAAGCTCACTTCCGCAGACGACCTAGATACCTTAAGGGAACTGGCACGAAGTAGAGGGTCCTGGAAAAGGCTGATAGAGAGGATGGCTAGAAATACGGCACAAGGGAGGCTTGATTAATTTTATGACTTCTCGGGAGTGCTTTAAATAATAATAATAAATAAAACCTAGATTTCTACCGTGATTTATAGCATGGAAGATTATTTTGTTGCAATGGCTTCATACAAGGGTTTTGTGAAAGATTGCGTTGAATATCAAACTTTAAAAGATGCTTTGCATGATAAATTTCCGAAAATCTTTTGAGGCACAGAAAATATAGACTTGTAAAGAAGATAGAGAATTTTTCTATTATCAATGACAGGTATTGTAAATTTGCAATAATTTTAGACTGTATCTTAAATCAACTGATCCCAAGTTAGTCATATCCCTGGATAATGAAACCGAAATGGAGCATGTGCGAAATCGTTGCACGAGTTTTCACACGGAGGAGTCAATAAAATTAAGTATGAATGTCGACAAAGATACTTCACTGTAAAGAATGAGATTATTAGAAAAGTCATTCGAAATTGTGAAGTCTGCAAATTTTCGCGTCCTAGACGATCACGAGAAAGTTGTCAAAATGCTGGATAACAGTGAAAAAAGTGGCTTGATAAATTAGAAAGTGCTGTCTACAGTTATAACATATCGGTCCATTTATTTTCTAACGAAAGTCCTTTCGAAAGATATCGAGAATTAAGGGAATAAATTCAATAATTAATGGTTATACTTAACATTATGACTTAGATAATTTAAGTGATGAGTGTGCGATTCCAGAACAAATTGACGATTTGGTTAATTGTTTGACTCCAAAATCTATTGAAAATTCACGTAGTTTGATTTAAAAAATTTATATCTAGATAATTCCGAATGCGAACAGATTCAATTTTTTAAAAATTTATATCGAATGCGAACAGATTCAATTTGATAGATAAAAATTTGAAAGGAGACATATCGACTGTATTAATGAGTAGACTAAATAAAGTTACTTAAATTTAATTTTTTGTGGTTAATAAATCATTTATAAAATTAATTGAAGTTAATCTTGGTACAAGGTTAATGTAACAGGCAGCCCATACGTATCGCTTGGCCATGTGACATAATAATTGCATTGATAGAGGCTCAGTTTTACTTTATTATCCAAAAGTCCGATTCCTTCGAATTTGTACATTGAGAATAGTACTTGTTCGTCAGTCGCCATCAGTTTCAGAGATAACAATTTAAGAAAAAACTTTTCGTAATTATCACATAATTTGTACATTAGGTCAACAGGACTATAAATACAGCTCCAGATACCCAAACTCTTGCATTTTTTATGACATTTTCGATAGGATATTCTTCATATTTTTTTACTTGACTCATAGTGACACGTGTATCGTACACGTATTTTGTTTTTTCAGTTTATACATTTTTGTAGTTTTCACGTTGCGGAAAAGACCGACATCAACCCAGGCGACGTATGAGAAATTATGGAGAACATTACGATTGCTCTTTTCAAAATATCGTGTTTGGAATTCGTGACCGCAGAGTAGTTATAATTTCCAGTTTCTTCAGAATACAAGCCAAATCCAGGAAGTGTGAAAATATGCTTTATTTCTTCAATTTTTTTAAACCCAATCAATTCTGACCTGTTTAGGTTAATTAAAGTGGTAGGAAGGTTTTTTTCTAATCTTACCCATGCGTCTGAGGATTTTGTTCGTCGTCTGAGAAAAATACAAGATGGTTTTCAATAAAGGCAAATTTTTTCATAAACATAAAATACTCTTGAGGTCTACGAAACCCACCTGGTTTCATAAAACCTCCTATATTATAGTATCCACTGACTAATAAGATGACTTTGTTGTAAGCTCTGTCATTCTTCTAAATATTATAAACTCTTTACATCAATTTTCCACAAACAATATACAAATAACGATCAAACAAAGCAAGAAAATGATATTTTTGCTGATATGTCCACTACCCATGTGAATTTATTTTTATTAACGATGAATAATTTATTTATATCTGTGATGAATAATTTATCAGCGATGAATAATTTATTTATTTCAGAGTTGAATATTACATACAGAAACTTTCTTGAATTTGCCACTCTTTAATTTGGCAATTTTGAAATTGATACAATTTCGTTTTCTGACTACGAGTTCTAGAATCGACCTCAGCTTTCCAAACATTCCTTTGAATCATTGTTATTGTGTGAAGTTCTTGTGAACTCATCAGGATCAAAGAATTAATTAGTTTGGCTTCACCCTTGTCTTTAACTTTAATAACTTTATTAGCAAAAAAATTAAAGAGGGAGTCAGTTGGCCTCATACCGCAAGTTTTGCAAAATCTTGGACTCTTTTCTGCGCTCTCAGACCCCTCTTATCAATTATTCTGTGCTGCAACATACGAGTCAATGATGGCATCTCATTTTAGGAAGTTTTCTATTTTTTTCTGCTTCATCTCTTATCGACTTTACTAGCAAATTTTCATCATCTAGCTTCTCGTCGAGCCTTTAATGTAGGGCAATCTTGATCCCTGCTCTCCTCGATTTTTCAAGAAGCAAGATAAAAAAAACTCTTTGTATGCAGTGTAATACCATCCTAACAGTCCATAATGGAATGATGGAATGATCGTACGTGAAAAAATGAATAAAAACATATCCGTTTAGAGTCTCAATTTCCTCATACACAATATTGCATGGTGGGCTTTTTTCCTTTTGAGTTTAAAATTGCACAATGTGCTCCAAGATTTATCAAAATCTGTTCCGAGATACTTCAAGGAGCTCACAATGTTAATTCCGCATATGGAGTCTTTCTGATTTCCTTTACCATTCCGATTGAAAAACCTCATTGCACTAAATTTTTTTCTGACAGTTTTAATCCATGAAGACAGCACGAGTCTTTTATCTCTTCCATGTACACATTGAGTCTCTTCTCTGAGATCATGCTCGATCTCGACACAACAGACAGTAGCACGTCGTCTGCGTATATCAGAGATCTCGTTTTTGGTGTAGTCGGAGACGGGTAGCCGGCCACTAGAACGTTAATTAATAGAGGGCTCAAATTGTGGAACTCCTCTCTTCAATAACATCATACTTGAAAATTAGCGTCCGCATCTAGCATAGGATTTTTTTCCTACTTTCACCCAATTCACTAGTTCCTTTAGGTTTTTCGTCCGAAATAACTGAACGATTATGATTCTGTAGTTAACACTGTCAAATGCTTTTGATATGTCGAGACATATGACATTCAGAAAACATTTGGATTCTCTGTCTTTGCATAACTTGGAGTTGATATGAAATATCCAGTCACCGCATGACCGCCCTGGGCGAACACCAAATTGATCATTTCTTAAGTAGTCTTTTTTTCCAGCTGATTTATAAGCCTCCAGAAGACAATTTTTCTATAATTTTCGAAATTGACCGAATCAGGCTTATCGAGCGATAATTGAATGATCATTCTTCGATCTTCCTGTCTTCGCTACCATCCGTACAATAGTTTTTTGCCATTCGTGTGAAGCATGACCAATTTTTATGCATGCATTGAACATATCTTTATGAACAGATTAAAATTTCTGGACCTTCTTTGAACATCCTAGCTTTGATGAAATCACTGCCCGAAGCTTGATTCTTGACATCTCTTATTGCTATCTTCAGCTCTTCTAGAGAGATCTCTATAAATGCTGTTAGTCTCCAAGATTCTTTAGGAGGATCATTGGGATCTTATCCGGTCCGTTAGAATAGGTTGTTTTAATGGCTTTCAATGTATATCTCACGTCATCTTCAGTGAAGTGAATCGTATCCGGTTCCTTTTTCGGTTCACTGAAATATTTCGGGGATACATCCTACTTCTTATGGTCCTTATGTGAGCCAGAACTCCGAAAACAGGGATCACTTAGTTATCTTTTTCTAATCCGGTGATATTGGGGTAAATAAAAAAATGCCGATTTGCCACATCTCACATCCAAGATAGTCCGGTTCACAAATTCCTTTGATTTAGAGACGTCTTACATAATAACGCTGCTCTTTTAAGGATGCCTTCAGTAAATTGTCGCTTTGTCTCAGGCATTATAAGAGACTTCGGAGATTCGGTAACACCCAGATACGTATATTTTTCGTGTTCCTCTAGGACTCTTATTAACTCGCTAGATACTTGCGTGTTAGTCGCAGACTTTGAATAATTCAAATCTAGTCCTATACTCTCAAAAAATTCCCGGTACTTTTGCAATACATGCTTCACGAAATAAGACTCTAAATGAATTAATAAAATTTTTTTGAATATTCGATCCAAAATTAAAAAAAATTAAACAATGTCGAATTAGTAAAAATTATTATAATTTTTTTAAAATAAAATTTTGAAATTCAAAAAAAATTCATTAATTCATTTAGAGCCTTATTTCGTCGATCATGTATTGCAAAAGTACCGAATTCCCTGGCACAGACTCCCATGGAGTGGAGCTCCTCGGCTGTTCGAGCATACATCTTCAGGTCATAGATAAAAAGAAGGTGATTTGTTCTGAAACAAACTCCCTCACAATGAACTGGTATTCGCTCAAACCGGTCATTGAGGCAGCAACTCAATGGCTCCAAAAAAATTATATTGAATAAACCAGACGGGGGAGTATGCATAACGGAGGAAACATATTTATATATTCAGGGATCAGCTCCAAAAATCATGGTGTGGTTCCGTTGAGTTTGATTCCTGATGACAAAAGAAGGTGTCTGGCGATATATTTAAACACTTCGACGAGGAACTGCCTATTGCTGAAAGCATTGTCAGCGTTTTGGAAGTGATGAGAGCTATCAGGGAATGCAAGGTCAATGCTTTAGGATATGACCACATATCAATGAAACTTATCAAAAAGGGTCGGATATTTTATTTGATTATCTGCGATGTCTTTATGATGGGTGTTTACGACTTGGCCACCTCCCTTTAATATGGAAGAAAGCTGTTGTGAGGATGATTCCAAAACCAGGGATGCCAAGAGAGATCCGGCAAGCTACAGACCAATTAGCTTAATATGTTCTTTAGCGAAAGTGAGTGAACGTATCATTTCAAAAGGCTAAGCAGACATATAGAAGAGAATAACTTTCTGATTTCGGAGCAGTGGGGTTTTCGTCCCGGAAGAGGCTGTGCAGACTGTTTCTATCTACTGAATTCTGAAATCATGAAGCAAGGGATTCCAAGATGCAAAAAACTTATTATGTCTTGATATCTCGAAAGTATTCGACAGTGATGCATGAAGCGTTGTTAAAGCAGCTTGTATCAGCATGTGTTCCAAGATACCCATTTGTTTGGCTAAAAAATTATCTTCAGGAAAGACAATCTTTTGTGAAGGTGTGTGGAAATATATCCGATGCAATATCATTCAAGGGGGGAGTACCACAAGGTTCGGTGTTGAGTCCTATTTTGTTTAATATATTCATGGCGAGTTCTCCGCGTCCGAGGAATATTAATACGAGTCTTCTTATTTATGCGGATGACGTAATCGTGGTAGACACATCTCTAAAATCTTCTATATCTGAAGAAAAAATTCGGGAGTATGTTGACCAGATTGAGCATTGGTGCAACTTGAGAGGGCTAAAGCTTTCTGCTGAAAAATCCTGCGCACTCAGAATAAGCAATGTGAAAAAGCACCTGAAACAAGAATACACACTAGGAGTAAACAATTCACACAGTCTGCGCTACCTGGGGGTCGACTATGGACACGCAGGAGATTACATGGACGACATAAAAGGGAGGAGAAAGAGAGCCTTTCAGTCTCTCCTATGTACACGTAAGTTACATGTTAGCTGCGACACCTACCTAAAGTTACACGTTCATCTTCAAGGAAGTTATTCTTCCTAGCCTACTTTATGGGTGCGAAGGGTGGTTTTTCTCTCTGAAAAGGGAGAAGATTTTATCCCTCTTAGAGAAGACTAGGAGAGCTGCAATTAAGCTCTCCTTAAACAAGAAATTGAAAGACTGTCTAAGCGATGACGAAAACAAGCTCTTAGAACCGATTAGCAGGATTATGGAGGATTAGATCAATGGATTCAGGAGAAGATCAAAGATCCAGGACACGTATATAAAGCTGGGAAAAACGTCCTGAAAAAAATTAATAAAAAAAGGAATAATGGTCCAGGTGTGGATTCCATGCCTTATGGTAGGACTCAGATGTAATACCCTACAGAAAACTCCTTAACTCTTTTCTTAATAAATCGTTGTTGTTTTTGATATCATTGACCTAAGCAATCTTAAAAAGAGATCTTCTAAGGCCCTATGACTTCACTCGTATGGACGACGACGGTCTACTGATGAAATCTGGTCAGAGGCTGTTGTATTTGGTTATTTAAAGTTCTCGAATACTAGCGATGCCTCCTAAGCATTCAATTTGGAAAATCTATAATTTTGAATGCAAAAAGGTGTATGCAGATGCCACATTACGAGTCAGATTTTCCAGAGAAAAAAAATATGATCTTGTCTGCGAGTATCCCAAAATCACGATATCAGAAAGAGTTGAAATTGCAGAATACAGAAAACAAGAAAGAGCTAATTGGAAGAGGATAATTAACGAAATTATTATGTAACGTGCTTGGGAGTATTTAAAAAAAGAAACAACAGAAAATTACAACAGTTAAAGAATAGGAACATATACCATTTGTCTTATCACATTTCGGCGCTTAAAAACAAATGCGATGACTCCGATGATTGTAAATGTTAAAACGGTGAGTGTAGATCCTACAATTATATACATTTTTGAATGATTAGAAATTGTATTTTTTCCGGGAGTTATTTTTTCAAAACATTTCAACTCTAAAATTCATGAAAAATCAAACCTTTTCCAGTAAAATGGAAATTATAGTCATCCCGAAGAATTTGTGCCTTAAATTGTGAAAACTCAGCATATATTTCATCAGAAAATTTAGTGAGAGAGAATTCAAAGTAACATGAATTTTCAACATCAATCAATTTGGTCTTTTTAAGAATCCAAGACACAATATAGATATTATTGACGATTAACTGAATTTTAGACATATAATATTTGTCTTGAGACAAAATAAATGTAAAAAGTATTTCAAAATGTCTCCCCTTAAGAGTTAACTCAACACTTTTGTTATCAAAATTAATCTTCGTTTTCACATTTTCAAAAAAACTTATAAATCATTAATCTAATATTAAAATATACAACTTACTATTTCAACACTACGTTTATGAAAAATTATGATTTTAAAATGCCCACTTAATATAGCTTTCAGTCGATTTTCCGCAATAAAATACCAATTTCGAACTTTTGGATTGTTAGATGGATCACAGTCATGTGCTGAATTAAATTATATAAAACCTTTTCCAATTAAAGCTGGATGTGATCCATTAGTGTAAAATTCTATCACCAAAGAATATAATGTGAGAGTATCACGATTCTTAAAATTTACTGATATAAATCCGCATCTGTAATAATTTCCTTGTTTAATATTCTGAACATTTGTTGTATTTGTATAGATTCGATTATCTTTATGTGTTAACTATTAAATACTAGAATTTAATTTTATTTTTATTGAGATGTTGTAAAATTCTTCTGAGAATTCAATAAAAAATTGGTAGATCAAGTTATTCATTTCGATTGTATACGGCATAACATCCTCAAAAAAATGAAAATCTGTTCAATTGAATTATCGCTTGTCTACCATTATTATTTATAAATTACATTTGTAACCGTATTTTGCAATAAACTTTTAATCATTAAAAAAATGATATTTATATTAATTTTATAATTATAATAATTTAATTTTCATTAATTGATTAATCAAAAAAGTCTAAAATTATAATTGACCCTTTGATGACATTTTCTCAACATGTGAAAAACGTTTTGACAAAGGGTCTAAGGAAACTGAATATAATTAAACTGCTCTTGAAGTCAAGGTCGTGACAGGAATGCGCCCTTGTCGTGTTCAATCAACTCCTAAAACCGACGATTGAGTATGCTTGTGCCTCATGGGCCTATGGAGCTTCGAAATCAAATTCATCAAGATCAATCCCCTATTTGGCAAACTAGCACATATAAAATCCTCTCGCTCCTGTTGAGGCGTACCGGGATCACATAATTTGTTGGTTTAAGAGGCTAATTGGTTATTATTATTACGTGGCTAATTGGTTGAATTATCTACTTGTTATATTGATGAATTTAGTATTAATAATTAAAAAAATGATATTTATAATAATTTTATAATTATAATAATCTAATTTTCATTAATTCATTAATCAAAAAAGTCTAAAATTATAATTATAAAAGGTTCGAGGAATAAATGTTGTTAGCGTGGTGTCATGTGGCACACCAGAAATGGTTTCATCCATTCCAAAAAGGAACGAAAATAGCCAACAGCTTCTCCTCACCGTCCAGTGGTCTTTTCATCTCCTGTGTGTTCGACCCTGTCTGGTATCCCCATTTGTTCAGACTTCTGATTCTTCTATGTGGAGACGTCGAAACCAATCCTTGTCCATGGAGAGGTTTTACAATTATACAACTGAATACGAATGGGATCCACAGCGACATTGGTGTTCGACGCCATCATCAGCTCGCAGGCGTTGTGCGATCCCAATCCGAATACAGTCATCGTCCAATGGGTCCCCAGGGAGGAAAACGGGATGCATCCAGCCACACTCCGCTCCCATGGTTGGCGGCGGACATAAGGCATGCAAGACGATGCTGGTTGGCTTCAGACTTTAGCACATCGAAGATATTCTTAGAGTAAATATCATCCCAGTCACGTTGCCTCGAAGGATCGTTCGCCATATCCAAACTGTTTCACACCATTCGCAACGAGCTTTGTCGAAGACTTTTTCCCAAGAGAGTCCGGTTGTAATACGTAGGAATATTGGACCAAAAGGCTTCCACTTGAGAGCGATGACACATATGCTGGATTTTCTTGGACCAAAAAACTTCAACAATATACAAATAACAATCAAAAAACTTAAAAACAATATTTTTTCTCAGACATCCAATAAACATGATAATTTTATTCTATCAGAGATGAATAATTTAATTTATATGAGCGATGAAGTGACAAATTTATTAAAAATAACTTTATCAAAGAAATTTTATTTTTTAAAGAAAATGAATTCTAAAGACAACAGTAACACGAAATAAACTAATCAAGTGATCCTAGCAGGTCCAAAAGAGACTTCAGCTTGGATCCTCCCTCATGTCTACGCAAGTCTACGAATAACTGGTTCCATGTAGTCTCAACGACACGTTCCTCGGTTCTTACTTATTAAGGTTTTGAGAGCCATTGAAGACTGCGAATTTCTATAAGTTCATCTATTCGTAATTTTGGAAGCCATTTTTTTGCAAGCCTCGATTTTCATGGAATTTGTCCAAGAGCAAGACGCGCCTATGAAGCATAGCATATGAAATGAATGGTTTGACGTAATGCTCGTATCATGTTTTCGACTCGACGTGAGTAACGCATGCGCATTTTGAATGTGACTCACAGAAATTTACCGGTGTTGCCAAATGGGATTTATGGTTTTCTAATATGAAGAATATCAACGACAAGTTTTTAAAAAGAAAATCCAGAAAAGAAAATTTCTGGACTTTATGAGAACCTTATTCTTCCCAATACCTTTCCTAATCAAAAACCAAGGGAAAAGGATAGATATGTTATGGATATAAGAAATCTGAGAAAGGCGAGCTAACATGAGTTTTTATTATTATCAAGCACAGAATCAAGATATTGAGAAAATAATAATTTTATGAAGAGAAGAAGGCACTCAGGAATGATAATTGTGCTTTTTAAGAAAATTGTGGAGATTCTATTCTAACCCTACCAATGAGGACCAGAGAACTGAGTTTGGATTTGAAAATGACAAACACCTCTCGTTTTGGGAGACGGTGTGGGAATAGATAAAAATTTAAAGTCGCTCAATATCATTGGAAGGCAGATTACTGAAGTAGAATACTCTCTCTTAGTAAACCAAAATGGAAAAAGTTTGTTCAACAGTTTAATTGATGTAAAGAAAGGGTACGATCGGTGGACCATAGCTTTCTCTATAATGTTTGTACTGTTCTAGCCTCAACGTGGATTGGGGGGTTTTAAATGGACTAATTAGCTAATGGAAAGTAATTCTAATTTTGAACGGGGACAGCTTGTTCCAATTTCTTATAAAATTGAATGTATGTTGTATCAGTTCATGACTGATTTGGAACGAAAGTTTAACATTTGTCTCAGAAAGAATGGAATCCAGCTGTTCCTTGAATCTAGGAAAACACACATTGCCACAATCGATAGACCGTTGCGGCTTTTTCATTGGAGGAAACGTGGTCACTTGCAAATGGATGCGAAGAGTGCCTTCGATTTGCTATAGCTGCCAACAAATTGGACACTTTGCATACAAATGCAATGAGAGGAAGAATTGTATCCGATGTCCAGGGGAACAAGATATCTCCGAATGCAAGATAGATCCGAGATCGAAAACAAACTGTGTCAACTTTTGATCTTCTAAACACGGGGCAAATATGGAGGATGCCCAGTGATATTAGATGCTAAACAAAAATTTGATACTCGCAACAATAAAATGGAATCAAGACAGAAGGTAAGAAAAATCGGCCCACCAGGATTGACTTCCTGGTGGTCAACGAGACCAAGATAAAAAAGACCAATACTACTACAACGGAGGAATGTAGCTCAATAGCAATACCAATGCCGGTACGGGAACCTCCCTCTTCTACCGTGATGACCTACTAGCACGGAACCCGATTATCATCTCTGTTACACAACGCGAATTCGTTTCATTGCAATACGTTGCTGCGGTTCCCATTCAAAATGGCCTCCGATAAATTTTCTCAAGTTTTGGATAAGTTCATCAATAAACATCACGAGATATTTTACCAAGGTCCTCGACATCTTTAGGTAAAAAAGTCATTTTTTTTAAATCTTATAAAAATTGATTTTAAGGGGTCCTATGGCTAAGTGGAACATTTTACCAAGGTCCTCGACATCTTTAGCTAAAAAAGTCATCTTTTTTAATATTTTTATATAAGTTTAAATTGAAATATTTATTTTTAAAAGAAAAAAAAGAAAATGATTATAAATGTTAATAGAACACATATTCTACTAAATTGAATATATATTCTGTCGGATTCATATTAAGTAATATTTGTTCTTGAACAAATCTCAATATATTCTCAGATAAAGCGATATATTAAGTTTTTCTAAGAATTTTTTCACCATTTTGTAATCTTAAGAATTTAATCATTATGCCTTCTTTTATCAATTTCTTTACAAAATTTCTTGGCGACTTGTTTAGTGTCCCAAATGTACTTCTAAAAACGTTGTGCCAGCATTCAATTGAGCTATTTGTCCGATGTAAGTCCTCATATAAATTAACCCGATTATTCCAATAATTAATTGGAAATCTTGGAATAAATGCATTTTCTTGATTTCCAATATAATTGATTGAAAAATATTGATATAATGGATTTAGAATTTCAGGAAAATCTGATCTCGACACTATACAATCAAAAGTGTTCTTTACAGAATGTGTAGGAATAAAGGAGAGGCATTTCAACAGTTTTACAAATCTATCGTTAATTTTAAATCACATTTAACCTATTTATATCTTCATTATTTATGTCGTTGAAAATTCCTAGTTCCAATATTTTTTTTATTAATATTTTGTCCTAGATGGAACATGCAGCAATTTATCCGTGCGTTTGGAAATGATTTTTGAAAAGAGTTTATTGCTCCTTTTTCAAAATCTGAGACAATAACTCTTGGTTCTAAATCCGGAATGAGACGTTTAATTATTTGAAGCATTGTGTCATATTCAAATGATATAAAATTCCATCATGTTCTAAACTTCTATTTCCCTTTTGGTTAACGAGAAACGGCATGCAATAGTGAATCAATTAATTAATTAAATTATTCAAAAAATTTATTATAATAAAAGAAAATAAAAGAGACAATAACTTATTTACCACCTTTATTTAACAAACAATAAAAAAGTTAATATATTTATTAATCAACAACCATCCTCGTCTGCCTGTTCGCCGCCTCCTCAGGCAGGTTCGATTCTGGTTGCTGAAACAACTCCGAGAGCGCATTGTCAAATTGAACCCTCTGCCCGTATGGCATCTCAGGGCTCTTCCTCCTATACTCCAGTGTCAAGCTCTCTAGGGTCCGCTTTAACACAGTGGACTGTAGATAGGCCTGGAGCTTCCT
Source organism: Dicyema japonicum (assembly GCA_011109175.1). NCBI lineage: Eukaryota > Metazoa > Dicyemida > Rhombozoa > Dicyemidae > Dicyema > Dicyema japonicum. Next base: position 125,053 of record RDEW01000056.1, on the reverse strand, counting down.
ATCTACCCCTAACTGCTTCAGATAACCCTTGTGGTACTTTGATGCAATTCCTTCCCACGTCATTACTATAGGAATAATGAGGACTTTGCAACTAATCTGCCCCATCTCGTTTGCAAGAAAGTCATACTTCCTTTTTTTCTCCACCTCCACAGTCTGCAAACGGTCTTGAGACGTGATGCCAACTCTATGATAAGGACTTGGCCAGACTCCTTATCGTGTACCACAATGTCCGGTTTATTGTGCTTGATTAGCACCGAGGTACGGATAACACTGTCTACCTTAATTTAGAACCTGGTGTTCTCTACTACAGATTGCACCTTATGAGTCCGCAACTTTCTGGTGTGGCGAATACCATACTTATTGCATAGTAGAAGATGAAGACTCCTTACTACCTCGTTATGCCTCCACACATAGTCGTGGCAGAGCATGGATCCACATCGAGTGGCTAAATGATCAACCGACATGCTCCTTGACTTACAGTGGGGACATGTATTTGTTGATCGACCCCAAAAAATATTGCGGTCTTGCATATACGTGTACAACGCCTCCGATCGAGGTGAGTTGTCACCGTATTTTAGCCATATTGTCGACGACTTAAGGTCGACATGTGGGTTGTCCAATGCTCTGAAGAGGACCTTATGAAGGCTTTTTAAGTTGATCTTTTCCATCAAATTATTATATTGTAATTCGATCAACGCCTTCACATTTACTAGCCCACCATCATCAACACCATACTTAGCAGACAAAAAAGGTCTGATAGTGCCTAGGTGGGTTGCCCGTGTTTTCTCGGTCGTTATTATGGCGTGCTTCCTAGCAGACACACTTGACCCAGCTATCAGGGTGTCGTGCATTCGCATTAGGATACGCTCACTTAGTTGGACTACTCCACACAGTCCACGGCCGAATTTATCACGGGGTAAATATAGTCTCTCCTTATTGGCTGCCAACACATGGACATGGTTCTCTCTGAGTACTCCACGGATCATAACATCCATCTCATCATACTCTTTGGGCTCAAACTCCACAACACCTATGTAGTAGTTTAGCAGCGAGACAGCATACTCATTTAATGCTAGGAACAAATTCCTTGCATTTAGAGACGTCTTACACAATAACGCTGCTCTTTTACGGATGCCTTCAGTAATTTGTCGCTTTGTCTCAGGCATTATAAGGGACTTTGGAGATTCGGTAACACCCAGATACTTATATCCTTCGTGTTCCTCTAGGACTCTTACTAACTCGCTACATACTTGCGTGTTAGTCGCAGACTTTGAATAATTCAAATCTAGCCTATACTCTCAAAGAATTCCCTGGCACAGACCCCCATGGAGTAGAGCTCCTCGGCTGTTCGAGCATACATCTTCAAGTCATCGATAAAAAGAAGTGATTTGTACTGAAACAACCCCTTCACAATGAACTGGTATTTGCTCAAACCGGTCATTGAGGCGGCGACTCAATGGCTCCAAACAGAGAACAAAGAGTAGCGGAGACATGCTATCCCCTGAAGGATCCCCCTCTTGAGTTTTACCTCGCCTATCCGGTGCCTATTATAGTTCAGATGAATACTCCACCTATTCATCACAGCCACTACAAAGCTGATGAACCACACAGGCATACACAGACTGTGTAGGCACTCGACAAGGTAAGAATGATCAACTGAATCGTAAGCCTTCTTCACATCCACCCACATAGACAAAAGTGAGTTTCCGTGAGACACAGAAAGGCATTTGTTGATCAAAGCCTGCTCTTTTGCCCCCTGACAATTTCGCACAGTTCCCAACTGATTCTCGGAGAGAATCCCATTTGCGTCTACAAAGCTCCTGACCTCATTAGCCACCAATTTGGTCATCAGCTTATACAGGGTTGGCATGCAGGTTATCGGTCGATAATCTGCAGCAGACTGGGGGTTGTCCAGCTTTGGGATCAAATAAGTTGTCCCTGTGCATGCCCAATCAGGAATCGTTTCCGGGTTAGTGACGCTTTTCTGTAATACACGACACATAGACTCGTGTAATGAAGTGCATCTTTTGATAAAGAAATTATAAACTTTATCGACCCCGGTCGTTTTCCAATCAGGGAGATGTCTCACTACCGCCTCAAATTTCTTGTGAAAATCGAAAATTCCGCAAGATTCCGCCAAGAAAGGAGCGGCGCTGTACGGGACATTCCACGCATTTCCTCTGCGTGGTTTAGCCTCCCACATACTACCCCATGTGGAAAGAATTTCCGCGTCCTGCTGGGAACATACACTATGGCCATTTTCGTGTAGGCGACGGTAAAACAATCTGCGATTAAACTCAACCAGATTATTTTCTCTCCTTCTCTTACACCGACTTTCATGTGTATAGAGTTTCCTCTTATTATATTAATATAATTATTTATATATTTTGTGTTTATATTCTTGGTTTTAAATAAATAAATATTTATTTTTTAAATGTTAAGTTACTGAAGATAAAACTCATGACGGCCTACTGGCTATTGTTGCCCTCGTTCCCGATTGGTTGTGGGTTCAATTACCACGTCTTTCTGTTTTATGCCTTCTTCAATTTTCGAGATGTCACATGTCCAGGAAGGACCGGAATTCAGAAGACGTGATGATTGTAAAGTACAAATTATTTTTGCTTTTGTTTATGCCCAACAAGCACTTTTTATATTAGACCAATCGACCACTCACTCTCTCTCCCTATTAGAGTGATGCCATGTGATTCACCTGTCTAGGTGGCGGCCAGTGCCAGGCCGGCACGAAAAAGGATGATTTGCTCTCCCCCTCTTCACTGGAGGGGTTTCCACAACTGCAACTATGGACGTCTTACTCTTTATGCTGATTCCGTATGGACTTTGTTTCTGTGGAAGTGGAAACTGGACACACTTATTTAGTTGTTTACTTTAACTCCTCGGTGTATCCGGAGTTAATAAATTAAATTGTAAAGTACACTCATCGCTTTATGCGTGGGAACTTGGCTTATTTATTAGTTAGTTGAGGACTTTCTTTTTGACCAGGCAATTATTATTATAGGCAACTATCCTAGAAACATACTTGTCATATTTCCACCTTAAAGCGATTTTTCGGATCAATCTCGCCCATCCTCCCTTGTTACACGCCAAACTTCTCATATCATCCAGATCCTCCCCACTTACGAGCCTCCGGTTGATTGCCTTGAGATCCTCATCCAGCACCCCAGGTAGCGTAGTACGTGGGCTTCCCCGATATTTCTTTCCACTTGCAGTGAAATATTCCTCCATTGTCAAATTTGCAGGTGATGTAGGACGTGTCCAAATAGTCTCCATCGGGCCTCCACCACATCCCAAGTCACAGGTCGCGTTGAGCACTTTTGGTACAGTGCCTCATTGTTGTATCCGTAATTGCCTTTGGTGGAAGGAGTTATGATTTTTGGTTTCTGAGACCGAGGACCCGTAGCAGAAAGAGTTATATAGAAGGACCGGCTTTACGAAAGCATTATAGAGGCGCAAACGAAACGCGATCGTTACTGGTTTGTTAGCCAATGGCTCCAAACAGAGAACAAAGAGTAGCGGAGACATGCTATCTCGCTGAAGGATCCCCCTCTTGAGTTTTACCTCGCCTATCCAGTGCCTATTATAGTTCAGGTGAATACTCCACCTATTCATCACAGCCACTACAAAGCTGACGAATACCATATGCTTAGAGATGCAGTAGGGAGAGTGATAGAATTCTAGCTGAGTTTTCAATGTCAAATATTGGGAGGTCTAAGATCACTGTATTGAACAGAGACTGTTCCTCCAAAATGAAACGTAGGGGACTGCTAGGAATATGAAATATATTTTCTTAATGGTTAGGGGATCTAGCGAATATCATTAGTGTATAGGAGTTTAGTGTTTCTTTGATCTGTGTTCATCTCCACGTGGGGGAGACTGATTTTATTCCTTACATGAAGACAAAATGACTCTTTCTTTTCCGGCTTTCCGGTGAGAGACTACTCGCCTAGAAAAAAACATGTAATAAATATAATTTTTCCACACTTCATGTAGTGTTTACGAGGAATGTGAGAGCAATGCGTAAATAATAATATCCCTTTTCACGAGAGCCATAATATTTATTGCTCCGCATAGGCAGGACACACGCTTTATTTTAATTAAAGAACCGTTAATTTTAACTAATCGTAGAACCAAGGAATGATCTTCACTTCTTTTTTTTTTTTTCTTGTGTGTGGGTTCTTTCTAGACAATCCAGATCCGCAGTAAGTATCCAACTGATGACGGCGTCACTCATCAAACACTTTTGGCATCGTAAATGCGTGGAACCTTCCACCAGGTGAACGGCAGCGAGAATCGAACCCGTAACCTAAGTCACTTTAGCCCGACACCTAACCACCAATGCGTACATACGACGATAATATTAAAATAAAAGAATTTAACAATTTTTGTCTTAAAACCAATGTACTTTTTACTACAGGCATTTGGGTGCAAAATATTTTTAAAAATTAAATAAAAAACTCGCCTAGAAAAAATTGTTTAGTCTATTAAAATCAATAGTTATAAATTAATTATAAGTAATTTAATTAAAAGTCCACGGTGAGCTATGGATGAGATACCCTGAAGAAATGTTACATATGGCCGCGGTGGCACCGTGTGGTGCTATGTGGTTAGTTGGTCAAAAATTATTTTCCTCCTTCGATGGCGTCATTGGATCCACCTTACTGATGAGACGCCCAATGCCTGGCCGACATCAAAAGGATCCAGCTATTTGTTCCCAGGGGACAATGTTGTTACCTTAAGACTAGTTCTGGAACGAGTCAAAATCAAGGAGTTAGTTTAGTTACCTTTGGTCTTTGGAATAATTTTATTTTTTTTTAATTTTAACTAAAACTACAGAAAATATCGTTAACAAAAAATCACAAAAATAACATTTAATAAATATAATTTCGATGCGTGTTCATTTTCTTCGTGGAGGAGGCTGACGTTATTTCTCGAGTAACGACAAAAATACCCTTCCTTTCCTCGTTGGGACTTCTTTATCAGATGTCCCCTTGATTTTATTCTACAAGGTCGGGATCGTTGTTCTCTAACTAAACAACCATGACGTGATAGAGGGCTGAGGTTTGTAAAGACCCTATCTTCATAGGCACTTAGTGAGTTTCCCTGACTTCCTTCTAAAAAGGAATTCGACGTCCGCCCATACTAAGCTACCCTTTCCTGAGAAGTCTAATAATCTTCTAATCATGGAACAAATCCTACAAAGTCACGTGTCCTCACACTAAGCTACATTGCGTCACTGAGAAACAAATAAATAAATGAACCGCTTAAAGCGTGGTTATTGAACTTATACGTCTGATTATCGTCCACAATTACTCTTACAGTATTCACTTCCAATCTGTGGTAAATACTCCTAAAACGTCTTCCTTTCCCCAAACTGGACGTGGTTGTCATTCTTAGGTATTCTAAGTATTTCCATTTGTTGTAACCTTGTCGTCTTTGCATGTCCTGGTTTTGTCTCACTGACTTTTGGCAGTCCCACTTTCTTCAATGCTCATCTTCCGTCCATTATGAAATGATTGCCTTCCCCAGTACTCTGATTTGTTTAGAAAAACAATAACCAGCTTTTTGGGGGATTGTTTCTCGCAAGGTAAACTTTGTGGGGGAAAATAACAGAGGGGTCCAAACATCTTAAAATAACTGCACTGCTAACTCATCATCACTCCCAACCGAGCAATGGTAGTTGTCACTGATCTTAAGTCCCTCTAACAATTCCTTGCCAATGAGATCTTCTCCCTTAAAATCCCGCCAACTAAATTCTAGAGTATGGTCAAGATGTGCACATCCCTGAGAAGTGACCAATAATTACTCACAGAGTTGGTCAGGGAATCAAAGTCAGTCCTCGTGGGGGTCACAAAATTCCCTTCCTCGGCGACTTTTTTGTAGCAAGGGAAGTATTTCTGACAGTTCGCACATTTAAAGTAGTTTATAATACTCCAGATCCACCAGTACACGAGTCTTGGTAAAATGTTCCGCTCACCCATAGGACCCCTTAAAATCAATTTTTATAAGATTTAAATAGATGACTTTTCTACCTAAAGATGTCGAGGACCTTGGTAAATGTTTCACTTACCCATAGGACCCCTTAAAATCAATTTTTATAAGATTTAAAAAAGATGACTTTTTTACCTAAAGATGTCGTTTCGCTAAAATCTCGTGATGTTTATTGATGAACTTACCCAAAACCTAAAAAAAAATTAATTGGAGGCCATTTTTGAATGGACACGGTTGCTGCAGTTCGTGAATAAATATCTCGGGTCTGAATCGAAGGAAATAAGAAACTGTTCTACATAGATTAACAAATTCTTTGAAAGAAAATGCAATATCTATTTCTGGTGGGCGACCTAAATGTTAAGAACGTGAGTTACGAATACTACAAAAACCAATGTGGCGGAAGAAGACTGAAAATCTTGGCTGAGATGCAGGTTTTGAGGTCATGACATGACATCAGATGAGCTATCCAATTCTCTCACATGATGAGACATGATTGGGTGTGTATTTTGTGTCACCGCTACTGTACACCAATGTGAAGAGACGATATCCAAAAGTTTTCCTGTCCAAATACAGCCTATCTTTATTTGCAGGTTTGAGGTGCAACTTGAGTGACGCAAGCAGTTGTCGTATTTGTTGGTCAATATCATCAAATTCATTAAGGTTAGTCCAATATAATAGTTAGGGAAATTGCGTATTCATTTATTGCACAAAATAAGTTCACAGAATTTAACTTTGTTTTTGGAATGCATGGTTATTCTTTTCTTAACATTTTCAAGTATGGACTCCATAACTTTGCTTTTAAGAACATTACTTCCTCGTCTTCAAAAACACCCTAATATCGATATCCTCTGACTCCTTCCAGAGTCTCACAACATGATAATGATTTAACATTAGAAAGTGACTTTTCCGAATTCATCTCCAGGCCGGCAACATGAAAGAAATCGCGAACAACTTTCATCATTTTAATAACAAGTATCTTCTTTTAGCCCAAATATCTTTAGGTCATCAATGAATAACAATAATTTGTAGAATAAGTCAGTGTATAAGGATCCTCCTGATTAATTTGGAGTCTTGGGAACATAAGTTAATCCTGCTCAAGGGTATTACCCATAACAAATAGTTGAGGGGATAATGAATCTCCTTTGCAGAATCCACGTCCCAGTTTTACAGAACCAATTCTTCTTCCATCTAAGTGGAAGATTTTACAGTCCACTTCTGGACTATGGTCTTTTACAAAGTTTACAATCCAACGGGGTATTCCTGAGCAGTCCAATACATGAAATAAAAATTCATGCGTCAACAGAATCAAAGCCTTCTTCACATCCACCCAAGCAGAATAAGGGCGTTTCCATACTCCTTATTTAAGCATTGATTAATAAGGGCCTGTTCCTTACGCCCTGACAATGTTCCTCGTTCCAGCTGATTGTCAGATAATAGCCCAAAACGAATCCACCAAAATCTTGAGAGTTTGGAATAACACATTTGGTGATAAGTTTATATAAAGTTGGCATACACGTGATAGGACGTAAGTCATTAGGAGTCTCACAATCATCCTTTTTAGGAATTAAATAGGTTATTCCAGTATAAAACCAACTTTCAGGCATATATTCCCCATTAATAATTCGGTTAATCTCAGTACATAAAAAGCCATGTAAAGATTCCATTTTCTTAATAAAGAAGTTATATGAGCCATCGCAGTGTTCTCCAACCACGTACTTTGCGGTTTAACCTTCGCAGTTAAAGCCATATAAGCACACTGTGCAGCATATAGAATATCAGTAATTTGATTGATATCTTGAGGCGGATTATCTTTCGTAATATAATATATTGCAGAATTTAGTCCCGACAAAACATTAACTCTGACATACTTTCTCTGAATTTTGGGTGTTGGTTTTCGAGTATCCCTCTGAATTGACTTAATTTTCTCAATTTGTACTTTTAGTTCCTCAAGGCAATTTCTGAAGGTGGAAATTTCCACATTAGTATTATTTTGCACTTTGAAACATTCGCCTCTTTTTACATTGTTATTCCGATTTTCAGGTTTTAGCATCTTTTTTAGCTGACATAGACTGGAACTTTTGGAGTACTTTTCATTGAACTTTTTAAGTACGATGTTCCAGCCACTTCTAGGTATCCTTCCAACTCTTGATTTCGTGGCAAGAAAAATCTGAGATACTCACTCAGCTTCAGAGACACAGTCGACCTCTTAAATAATGGCAGATAGTGAATGCAAGTTGATTTTGCCACCAATATTCCCACGATGTTGATATTGGTTCTTGTGACATTATCCAGCCCCACAGACAACGGTCCTGCTTCTACTATACTATCTTCTTTATTTGATTTTGCAGAAAGGCCCATAGGATTCGATTTCTCGGTATGATTAGAAACGGACATGTCAACACCACAACAATTATAATTATTTAAATAAATAACAATAAATAAAATTTACCGTTTCTTTAAGTGAAGGGAACCGGTAGCTAATAGGACAGTAACTACAAAAGTGGACGTTTCCTGAGGTATATCTGTGTGGCGCAGAAATCGGAGGCGGAGCGAGTCAAAAGAAGAGGTATCTCGTAGTTAATAAATATCTAAATTGGCGTATCTTTGAAAAAAATTCATGATTTGACTCGACGACGACGACGAAGTTGGGTAAGACAAGTCATCGTCCACGTCTCCATGATTGTGGGATTTGCAGATTACGAAATTTTTTCGACACTTCCACCTCATAGGTTAAATGTTAACTGGTAGCCCTGACCTCACTACCTTGTATAAGACCAGCCGTCGTCAGATGTCTGGACGCTTTCACAAGTCTTCGAGCTTAACGTAGTGTCATTGGTAGATGATTCAATAATGGGAGCCAAGATGCCGACTCGTCTCAAGGAGGAAGTGTCCAGAACGTAGTTTCGCTAGGGTCCTCCTTATTTTTATGTCGAGGGTAGTTACCGACTTATCCACCTTAAAGAACTTCTATCTCCTGCTTTCTTTAGTTACTAAATAACAGTTCCAGACTTCATTTACACAGAAATATAAATTAATGACAGTAAATTTTTCCGTGATCAATCGAATCCTGCATGTTTCCGTCAATAAAATGAATAATTTTCACATTATTGGGGTCACTTATTGAGGGGGACACGACTACGTAGATTCCGTCCCCACAAAGTCCAACGGTTCTCACATGGCGTCCAACGTAGAAATTGGATTTGTCTGAACTTTCGTATTTATAGAAATCCACTGAAGTCGGGGAATGGAAGAAAATCTCTGTAAAAGTCTCCGGGGAAAACTCAAGGCAAGCCTTATGGCAGGGTTGGTACACCAGGAAGCGTTTGGAGTCGCGAAGTTCCTTCTGTTTCCGTTTAAATGACTTAATATCACTTACAATGACTAAAATGATGACGTAAATTACTGTCAAGTTGGTAGAAGGGACCGAAGACGATGATTAGTTTAATTATTAACCCAACAATAGCAGAGGTCCACAATGCTGGCGAACAGATCGTCATTCGAACTCCCCTTATCTGTCATTCATTTATTACTACAAATTTCCCAATTTGAACATAAGCATTTACGACAAACGCAGCTTAAAATAGCATTTAATGAAAACGTGTTATTTATTTTTTACCCCCACCTTTCAAGTGAAAGGAACAGGTGGCTAACAGGAAAGTAGCTGCCAAAAGGAATTGGTAGCGAAATGGTTAGTGCTGTCGCTTGTGTAAAAACTTCCTCCATGCTTTTTGGTTTTTTCCATTCTTATAGGCGTCGTTGAATCTTCCTTAATCAGGAGATGTCTAATGACTGACCGGTAACCGAAAAGGATCTCTCTTCTACCTACTTCAGTGTAAGTGTTCCCATAAAGTCGGAAACGTGGGTAGGACGTGACTTGGGAAAGGATCCTTCCACCAGTAGAAACCGCTCACAGGAAACTAGTTTGTGTTCATATTGAACAAGTGTTACATTAAAAGGCTGGTGGCTTATGTGAATACAAGTTCGCACATTTGTGTAGGTCACATATGACAGTACTGTCAATACCAAGTAACTCTCCCTATGTAAGATTCTGAAGTAAAGAAATCAATGAACTTTCATAAAGTGTTTGAAGAGAATTTAGAGTGGATTGCTTGAGAGGTTTGCTGGGTTTTCGTTGTCAATCGGCCCAAAGACCTTATAACATACATTTTTATATTTCCAAGTGGCAGCATCCAAAACGATTCCATTCACTAACCTCTTTCGACCGCCCTTTATGCTCCTCAGCACGTTCAGATCATCTGTTTATTAAGCTTAATATCGATGTCAGCACGTGGATATCTCTCAATCCGACATGAAATAATTATCCATAACTTTGTTGGCAGGGGTTGATAAAATATATTTTTATAAAATAATATTTAAATTTTCAGACATTTAAAAATTTGAGTTCTAAATAAATAAATTTGAAAATTTAAGTGATGTGTGGTTATGAATTTGCTTTATACAAATTATTTCTGTATAAGCGACATTTTGTCCACAGATTGAATATTCCCTGCAAAATACTAAGACCAATCAAAGATTTGGTCGGTGTCGATCCAAACAGAGCAAGTCGGGAAAATTACCAAGGCCGACTTCCCAATATGGGTGGTGGTCCCTTTGGCGGACCAGAGTCACCTCATTTTGGAGCCTTCTGACGTCCCATATCACTACAGACAACTTCAAAGGGACATTCTTCGTTGATGCCACTGTGATCAACATTCAGCAACGCTACTACTACAAAACAGGTCTCCGCCTAAGGGACATTCCGTTTTTGGACTACTCTGAGATCAAAAGTCAATAATAGATGTACCACCTGGGCTTAATATTGATTAGGCATTTGTCTGCCGGTTTTCAATCGTTCAGAGTTTTTCAAACGTGGAGGAAGAGAGGACAGTCCATTCGAAATATGAAAACCTGAACTTTGAGGAGTTACAGATTATGCACAAACGTTTTGAAGTTAGCAAAAAGTGTCTCCTCTGGGAGTTGAGGTTTTGAGCAAGATTACCATATCCTCCAACGCGATTGACGAGGAAACCTTTTTTACGTAGTTCCGTGAAATTTTGTTGATTTTAAGTGACTTAAATTGATTGCTCCTACGATTTGTATGGAGGTGCGCTCAATCAGCCTTCTGTTTTCTTGGCTTTCTTCTCCTTTTGGCTGTCGACGGTTCAGGGGATGTATGAAGGCGAATTGGGACTAGTCCCGGAGAAGACGGGGATGAAACTGGACTGGTTTTCTGAGGTCACATATTTCTTTCATGGAGTTTTTTGCTTTCGGTGAGACTGATCTTTGGTAAGCGGCTGTCAACGTGAGGTTGGAAGTGAAGACATTGGCACGTGTGGTGGCCCAAGACGGGTATTTCCCACCCTACAAAGGGAAAAGTCGTCAGAAAATCACCCTAATCAGTAAAACCTTATAATCCCCCGATTTTGGGACTCGATAAAATCAATTTAAATTTTAAATAATCTATTCTAGTTAAAGCGTACAATCAAAATTGAATATAAAAATAATAAATACAAAAATATTTATTTTCGAAAAAACCATAAATTTTATATTTTATTTGATTTTTTAGCATTTCTTCAATTCCATAATATTTGCATGATCATCAATATCAGCACTTTTGATAATCTAAGTCTTAATAGTCCCCAGAGCTCTGAGGGATTCCGAAAGTTCAACTATTTTCATTACATTTTTCTTCATTAAATGTGTCCAAATTAATCATAAATAAAATCAATTACTAATTGAAATATTTTTGACGGTCCACGCATCAATATGCGTTGGTTTGACGAGTGACGCCGTCATCAGTGAACTTCACTGCGGAACCGGATCGTCTATAAAGGACATACAGTCAAGAAAAAGAAAACAAAGAAGTGAAGAGCATTCCTTGATCCTCCCTCGATTAGCTATTATAACTGTTCTTTGCTTAAAGTGTGTGCTCTGCCAGAGGGGAGCGATAACTGATACGGTTCATCGAGAAGTGCGAATATTAGTTCACATTCAAAATCACTCAACCATTTCTTTAAAATTTCACAATTCTCCATGCTCTTTTAGAATATGTGTAGGTAACACAATTTCCAAAGTTAAAATTTTTAAGTGTCTTTAATTCCGAATTCTAAACGTTTCTAGCCACCCACGACTTGTTATAAATGGCGGATCATTTTGTCCAAATTTAAAAACTTTGCGATTATTATAGAATCTGATGGAACTACATCACTTGACTCCATAAATTAATCCATGCGATCACTGATTCACCAATTTCATTGAATTTTAGTTTAGGATTTTTTTAATGTTTTTATATCAGTCCTATCAAAAGGTCGGATTTTGATTTAAGGTCGTTTATAGCTCTCGGAGATTTGCCTTTTTCGATTTGGAAGAAATCATGGAAATTTGAGACCCAGACAATGACGGGTTTTCAGATATATAGCAAAGGATTAAATTTTTTCGTTGATAGAAAACCTAACACAACGACAATTTAGTGTGTAATTAAAAATTAATTAATTTAACTTGCATTAAAAAAAAGGTTTTGACTAAAAAGTTATAAATAACTATTCTAAACTGATCAACTGGTTGAGTGGCCTTTATCAGGAATAGGCAAAGAGTTAACTTAACTTGTTCCAGGCTTTTCTGTTCTTAGCCAGATTCCTCAGTGTGTCCAGGTCGTCGCCAGATGTCAATGTTTTCTTTACGGTTTTCAGATCGCCTTGTTAAAACGACCGAGATGGTTGTTCTTGGTCTTCCAGATAAATGCTATTTATATCAAATTGTTATTTTTATTTAAATAATTACATATTTTTTTCATTTTTAATTTTAAAAATTTTATTTGCTTAATCATAAATTCTGTTTGTGGCTCTTCAATATGTTTATAAATTTAAATTTATTGAACCAAAAAACACCATCATAGCCAGAATGAAAAAAATTCAGGTGATCCCGGCTCCTCAGCAGTTTTCTCATATTCGGACTTGAAGGAGATGCCGTCCAGGGGGAACTACTCTGGATGGGTGTTGACTAATAGTTTTTTTTGGATATAATTTAGGATTTTATCTGGCGCCACCAGAGATGGTGAACCACACGACGCACGGTAACAATTGAAGCTCCCTGGAGTCAAAAGGGAAGAGGAGGAAAAGAAAATCAAACATATAATCTACAATTCATGTAGCCACATAGCACCACACTAACTTTGGCTTCACGTGGAAAATAATATGAAAATAAGCAATTTCAATGGACTGAGACTCTTGCCCTTATATCAGATCACCTTCCAAAATGTATCTTTTGCCAGGAAACTTTCAACCACAAAAAGTCAGGTTTTATGAACTTAATATTATATTAGGTGTTCCTATTAATACCTTATGTTCCTCGGGACTTTCTTAGAGAAGAACTTTTGGCATTGTTTCCGTAAAGGGTCTAACTTGTGGAGAAAACATTGCCGGTGCATACATGAATACATGGAGACCAGATTCATATCATATCGTCCTCTCGATATTCGGGTCTATTTATTTGTCTGAGCAAGCGTTTTCACATATGAATTTAATAAAATCAATATTAAGGAGTCAAATACTGATGCAAATTTGGAATCTTGTTAAAATGACAAATTACGACCCAAACATAACACTATTGGCGAAGGAAATGGTCAATTAAATATAATTTTGTTATTTTTATTATTATTTTAAAAAGTATTATGTTTTTTTAAAGTGGCTCTTCAATTTTTTAGTTGCCACAAAAACAAAAAATTGGATTTTTGGCTGAAAAAGTTGCCGACCTCTGCCTTATGTGGTGCTATGTGGCTAGTTGGTCAAAAGTTATTTTCCTTCCCTCTGATGGCATCATTGGATCCACCTTACTGTGGAGACGCCCAATGCCTGGCCTTCATCAAGAGGATTCAACTATTCTCCCCCGGTTCAATGTCGTTACCTGGAGACAAGTTCTGGAACGCTGGAACGAGTCAGGATCAATGAGTTAGTTAATTTGGATACCCTTGGTCTTAGGAATAATCTTAATTTAAGAGAGAAACTTCAAGTGGGAGAAGGTTCCCAGAACAATTCAACTACAAACGTGTAGACTGGAGACTTACCGTAACATACTGACAATCTACTGCAGTACCTTTACCTGGACGGCACTATTTCCATGGACAAAATATTCGCTTATGTAAACCGTACTATCCTGGATGCAAGATCACTATTTGTACCTAAACACCGCCTTAACTACGCCAGGGGATAAGGCAGGTCGGCATTAATCAAGGAAAAAACGAACTCAAAAAGTCTGATCTATTAACTACTGAGAATAAGCTTAGACTGAGGGCTTTGAATAATGAATTAAAAAAGCAGAGAGATTCTAGACGTCTCAGGAGAAGATGAAAGATCATCTGAGGTGGATCACAGCCTAAAGAGTTTAGAAGACTATTCGAGACGTTTCAAAAAAAATAAAAGATCATCCGAGGTGAATCACAGCCTAAAGGATTTGAATAACCTAATAAAATATTACGTGTAAATATCCCATAAGGACAATTCGAAGTCCCTTTATATCTCAGTGAACAGAAAAAGGAACCTGATATGATTCACTTCACTGAAAAAAGTGAGAAATGTATTGAGTCATTAACAACCTATTCTAAAAGACCGGATAAGATCACAATTATCTTTCTAATCTTGGGATCACCTGATGGCCCAATCTCTTTTATTTTTATTTTGTCGGTGATTCTTGGTTTTAAAAATAAAAAAAAATTTTTGTTGTACTCAATTGAAAACGTAGAATCTATTTCAACATCGATGTAGCTTTTATCCTTTTTTTCTCGATGTAATTTATAAAGGAAGCCTTTGAGTTCAAACAAACACCAAGATATTGCAACTGTTCCATGCATTTGATTGCTCCAGTGTTAATACAAATTTTTGACTTATTTTTCTTATTCACAATCCATGAAGCAGTACAATTTTCAAGAGATAAGGATAAAACTTTATGTCGGCACCAGCATTTAATTTTTTCGAAATGTGTTGAAACACGTTTCCAGGAAATCAATTTATAAATGTCAAGCAGAAGAATATCATCAGCATAAATAAGCAGTTTCGAATTTTAGTGTTCAACCTTCGGTATTTCACACATAACACAATTGAATAAGAGGGGACTTAAGACAGACCTCTTGTGTACCCCTCTTTTTAACAAAATTTTCTTAGATATAAGATTTCCAACACGTTTAAAAGATTCTCTACCAGAAATAAAATCCTTCATCCAAACTAGTGCTTTGCTCCCAACTAGGGCGATTTTACTTCGACTTGTAAATCGGAAATTTTGATTTAAAAATTGACTTTATTGATTTTAAAATTTCAAAATTTTGACTTTTTTTGACTATGTGATAAATTTATCTACAAAAAATCTTTTATAATATAAAAAACTAATCAAAATCTTTATTAAAATACAGAATAATGTAATTCAAAACGTTTTCGTTTTTAAAATTTCGGTCTTTAGATAGTAATAAAAAAAACTTATCAAAAGATAACTCCAATACTCTCAAACAAGTCTCGTAAGCTTTACTATTCAACTTATGCAAAGGAATATCGGATTCGACAAAAGCTTTAGTGACTTTATCGACCCATGTGTAGGTTATGGGACGAGAAAATCAATGGGTTTTTATAATATTGACACCTTTAAAATAGTAATAAAAATAATAAACCTGCTAATTTGATATGCTTCTTAGACGATTATTCGATTCTATAAAAAATGCTTATTTGCAGATACAAATGTCCCACACAAATTTTAAATAAGATTTCCTTGTGAGTTGATAAAAAATTCATCAGGATATTTTCAAACAACTGGGTTAATCTTTTCAGTGTCATTCTTGATTGAACGCAGCATTACAGTTATTGATGATAATTGATTCCACGCTAGTATTTTATTTAAAAACATCAAAATCAATAAAAATTTTGACTTTATTGACCTAAAAAATTAAATTTTGACTTATATAATATTTTTGATTTTTAAACAAAATAATCAGGGTTGTTAGATTTAAATCATTTGATTTTAATCAACAAAAAAATCAATGATTTAAATCATTAAAAAAATATTTAAATTTTTTAATGTCTGGAAGAAAGCGTGATGCGTTGTGGGTTCACTTCGATAAACGTATTATTCCTGGAAAGACCGGGAGTCGAGCCAGATACCATAATTGCGTGAAGGAGGTACAAGATCTTGTATCTCGGATAAGGCAGCATCATTTTTTATGTCGAACTAATATTGACAACCCTGAAAATCCGTCAAAACCTAAAAATGATTTGATCAGCGAATTCCTCCCAATGATGAGGGACCAGTCTTTAATCAATTTCGTTACTATGACGACATCATCGAAGAAAAATTTGATTGACATGCAACTCGCTAGATACATATATTTAAGTAACACCCCTTTTCCTGCTGTAGAACATCCGGAATTTGTCAAATTCGCCCAACTGCTTCTTCCTAGGTATCGTTTAACCTCTCGTCATCAAATAATGGTCCATTGCTCGATCTTGTGTACGACCAGATACATGAAGACTGTCGACAAAAACTCCAGGACAAAACAGTGTCTATGATTTTGGACGGTGGCATTCATAATGAACCTGTCAGTTGTAACATCGGATGGAGAAAGCTATTTAATTGACACTGTGGACACCTCTGGATATAGCCACACCGCGAAGTATCTTCAATCTGTTGCTTTAGCCTCTGCGAAGTCCGCCGAACAACGGTTTGGATGTAAAATCGGGAGTCTTGTAACGGACAATGCTGCAAATATGAGGCGGATATGATGCAAGATGACGATGAAATTACCACATCTGGTTGCTCGGCACATTATCTCAAAGGATGTCGAAGTAGCTGACGTTAAAGAAACCATTTTGAGAATTTGTGAGGAACACAGATCGAATATTGATACAGAGATTGCTTCCAAAGTAAAAAATATTTGCCTAAAACGGCTGATTAAACCAATTGCTGTCGCTTTAGACAAAATTCAAAATGATTTTACGACGATTAGTCATGCTTTAGAAATTTGGAAAGAACTTGAACAGACTTGACTATGAATGTACTACTATTTTAGAAAAAGTGAAAACTCGAACAGATTAACACCTTTCCAGTACTTGCGAATCTAATGGACCCAACACGTTGTGGGAGATCTCTTTCAACTGCTGAGATTGACCTCGCCTTGGAGTATTGCTGAACATTATAATGTGCTCTTCCGACTCTGATTAATTTCAGAGCAAAAGCTTATCCATTCAAATTAATACATGTTCGCTCCGAATTTATTGAGCAAAGTATCACCTATAGCTTGGTGGAACTCTTACCAGTTACCTTCTGAAGTAATTTCACTTTGCAAAAAAATTCTTGGAGCAGTCGCTTCCACAGGTGGAATAGGACAAATTTTTTTGACTTTTGGATTCTTACATTCAAATGTACAAATTAGGCTGGAATTGAGAAAGCTGCCAAACTTGTCTTTGTTTACAAGCTTTTAAATAAATACGATTTCCATTGTTTTTATTTTTATTTTACTGTGTTTCCGAATAAAAATTATTTAATTCAAAAAATCAGATTTTTTCGATTTTTTTCATAAAAATCATGATTTTTAACAACCCTGAAAATAATGATTAAAAAATACATTTTTAAGTTTAAAAACAATTTTAAAGAACACATCAATTTATGACTTTATTGACAAAAATCTACTCCCAACATTAAAATTTGACAGTCTTCAACAACCCAGCATGCCAAAGCCTTTGATATGTCTAGACATACGGCCGTAAGACATTCTCCATTCTTTTTAGCAACACATATAAAAGTTGATAATATTGAGAAACAATTTCCAGTCCCTCTGGTGGGCATAAAATTTGATAATATTGAGAAACAATCTCCAGTCCCTCATCATCGAGAAAAATTTGTTATCTTCAATATACTTTGATAATCTGTTGAAAATAATTTTTCCATGATTTTTGAGATACTGGACATCAGCTTATTAGCCTATAGTTTTCTGGATTTAAACTATAATTTCCCTTCTTCGGGATCATCCGTACAAATGAGTTCTTCCACGTAGAAGGAACATGTATAGAACACTACGAAGAATAAATAATGTCCATAACGTTTTCAATAATGGCATTCCAGCATTTTTGAATACAGTCAGGAGACAAATTCCCATTCAGGAGCTTTATTTTTGCATCCATCAATAGAATTATCTCCACCATAGAAATTGTTCTACAAAAAGGCCTCTCCACAAGCGGGAATGGCTCCTCTTCAAGAAAACTAGTTTGCATTCCTCGGTGTAATAATTAACAGAGGATCCAATTCTTATACCTCTGCGAGCTGTTGTCTTAAGACATTTGGAATTTTTTCTTTCGCGATCCGAGAGCCCTCACGAGACTTGAGATTTATCTCTTCACCTTTCCTATCCAAAGAAATCATTTTTGAAAAAAGTTTCCAGAATTTAGGATTATTACGATAGAGTTTGGAGCATTCTCTCTTCCATTTATCTTCTTGGAAATATTATTGAGATGACTAGGCTAAAATTTTGTAACGAGGATTACCTTGTTTTATCACAATGTCAAGCATCCTCATATGTAAAAGAGCCATTAAAATGCTAAAAAAATATTGAAAACGCTAGGAACTTCAATAAAAATAATTTTAAATGTCGCATGCCACTACGGTTAAAGTGGCAAATAAGGTCAATCAGGGCTGTGAATAAAGATCGTTAATAATAAAGATCATCGGATCGCTCATTGCGAAGATGAAAATGGTAGAAGAGAAATGAGCTGGCTTATTGAGCGCATTTCCGTGCAAATCATCATGGGATTGCATAACTGATGTGGTATTGCCTCTAGTAACGGTTATGAGAGCAGCTAGAAATTGTTAGTTTTTGTCTTTAATTAGCTTAATGCATTAAAAATGTCAAATACTTTAAAGTTTATTTTATTGTAACCGTAGTGGTATGTGACATTAAACATCACTGTATTATACAGTCCAGTCAAACCTCGCAAAAACATTTTTCAAAAATTTTCAGATTATTAGTTAAGTCCTATTCTCCTTATTAATTGGCCAATTTTTAATAAAATTGGAAAAAATAAAAATTTAATTGAAACGTGTTTTCTAATTCCTCTCGTGGACTCTATATGCGCCTTGCTTTTAACGAAAAAACTCAAATTGTAAATTATAGAGAAATGATGATATTTCGTGCCAAGAGTTAGCAGATAGATTCTCGAACAATAAATAATCTTTTACTGAAGAAGGACACTATTCTGAAAGATTCTAAAAATTACCGTGTCTCTGTTATGCTTTGTTCAAACATGAGCAGAAGGCATAAGTTGGAACTTGTGACGATTGCAAGACCAATAATCCCTCGATGTTTTCGAATTTGACTGGATGTCTATGGATTGGTTTTGATATTCAGCTCAAGAATAAACTTTACTATCGATTGACAACTGCCCAGCACATTGTGTCCCGCTGAACCGAATTTATAAAAATATTGTTTCTTACAAAAAATAGTACAGGATTGCTTCAACCCTTGGATATTGGCATCATAAAATCTTTAGAGTAATTTCACCAAACAAAAGTGGAAACTCAAAATATTTCGGTTTACAATTCTTATTTCGTTTTACAAGTTTTCAAAATATTTCGGTTTACACAGACTCCCATGGAGTGGAGCTCCTCGGCTGTTCGAGCATACATCTTCAGGTCATAGATAAAAAGAAGGTGATTTGTTCTGAAACAAACTCCCTCACAATGAACTGGTATTTGCTCAAACCGGTCATTGAGGGGGCGACTCAATGGCTCCAAAAAAATTATATTGAATAAAGGAGACGGGGGAGTATGCATAACGGAGGAAACATATTTATATATTCAGGGATCAGCTCCAAAAATCAGGGCGTGGTTCCGTTGAGTTTGATTCCTGATGACAAAAGAAGGTGTCTGGCGATATATTTAAACAAATTGACGAGGAACTGCCTATTACTGATAACAGTCAGCGTCTTTGAAGTGATGACAGCTATCAGAGAATGCAAGGTTAATGTTCCAGGATGTGTCCACATGTCAAAGAAACTTATTAAAAAGTGTCCAGATATTGTATTTGACTATCCGCGATGTCTTTATGATGGTTGTTTACGACTTGGCCACCTCACTTTAATATGGAAGAAAGCTGTTGTGAGGATAATTCCAAAACCAGGAATGCCAAGAGAGATCCGGCAAGGTACAGACCAACTAGCTTAATATGTTCTTTAGCGAAAGTGTGTGAACGTATCATTTTCAAAAGGCAAGGAGACATATCGAAGAGAATGACTTTCTGATTTCTGAACAGTGGGGTTTTCGTCCCGGAAGAGGCTGTGCAGACTGTTTCTTTCTACTGAATTCTGAAATCATGAAGCAAGGGATTCCAAAATGTAAATAAACTTATTATGTCTTGATATCTCGAAAGTATTCGACAGTGATGCTATAAGCGTTGTTAAAACAGCTTGTATCAGCATGTGTTCAAAGATATTTATTTATTCGGATAAGAAATTATCTTCTGGAAAGACATTCTTTTGTGAAGGTGTGTGGAAATATATCCGATGCAATATCATTCAAGAAGGGAGTACCACAAAGTTAGGTGTTAAGCCTTATTTTGTTTAACATATTCATGGCGAGTTTTCCGCGTCCGAGGAATATTAATACTAGTCTTCTTATTTATGCGGATGACGTAATCGTGGTGGACACATCTCTAAAATCTTCTATATCTGAAGAAGGAATTCGGGAGTATGTTGACCAGATTGAGCATTTGTGCAACTTGAAAAGGCTAAAGCTTTCTGCTGAAAAATCCTGCGCAATCAGAATAAGCAATGTGAAAAAGCACCTGAAACAAGAATACACACTGGGAGTAAACAATTCACACAGTCTGCGCTACCTGGGGGTCGACTATGGACACGCAGGAGATTACATGGACGACATAAAAGGGTGGAGAAAGAGAGCCTTTCAGTCTCTCCTATGTACACGTAAGTTACATGTTAGCTGCGACACCTACCTAAAGTTACACGTTCATCTTCAAGGAAGTTATTCTTCCTAGCCTACTTTATGGGTGCGAAGGGTGGTTTTTCTCTCTGAAAAGGGAGAAGATTTTATCCCTCTTAGAGAAGACTAGGAGAGCTGCAATTAAGCTCTCCTTAAACAAGAAATTGAAAGACTGTCTAAGCGAGGACGAAAACAAGCTCTTAGAACCGATTAGCAGGATTATGGAGGATTAGATCAATGGATTCAGGAGAAGATCAAAGATCCAGGACACGTATATAAAGCTGGGAAAAACGTCCTGAGAAAAATTAATAAAAAAAGGAATAATGTCCAGGTGTGGATTCCATGCCTTATGGTAGGACTCAGATGTAATATTCTCCAGAAAACTCCTTAACTCTTTTGTTAATAAATCGTTGTTGTTGTTGATATCATTGACCTAAGCGATCTTAAAAAAAGATCTTCTAAGGCCCTATGACTTCACTCGTTTGGACGACGACGGTCTACTGATGAAATCTGGTCAGAGGCTGTTGTATTTGGTTATTTAAAGTTCTCGAATACTAGCGATGCCTCCTAAGCATTCAATTGGAATCCTATAATTTTGAATGCAAAACGGTGCAGATGCCACATTACGAATCAGATTTTTCAGAGAAAAAAACTGTGATCTTGTCTGCAAGTATCCCATAATCACGATATCAGAAAGAGTTGAAATTGCAGAATGCCTTGACTACGTAAGTGAGAAAACAAGAAAAGAGCTAATTGGAAGAGGATGATTAACGAAATTATTATGCAACGTGCTTGGGAGTATTTAAAAAAAGAAACAACGAGTAAATTATAACAGTTAAAGAATAGGTACATATACCATTTGTCTTATCACATTTCGGCGCTTAAAAACAAGTGCGATGACTCCGATGATTGTAAATGTTAAAACGGTGAGTGTAGATCCTACAATTATATATATTTTTGAATGATTAGAAATTGTATTTTTTCCAGGAGTTATTTTTTCAAAACATTTCAACTCTAAAATTCATGAAAAATCAAACCTTTTCCAGTATAACGGAAATTATAGTCATCCCGAAGAATTTGTGCCTTAAATTGTGAAAACTCAGCATATATTTCATCAGAAAATTTAGTGAGAGAGAATTCAAAGTAACATGAATTTTCAACATCAATCAATTTGGTCTTTTTAAGACTCCAAGACCCATATAGATATTATTGACGATTAACTGTATTTTAGACATATAATATTTGTCTTGAGACAAAATAAATGTAAAAAGTATTTCAAAATGACTCCCCTTAAGAGATAACTCAACACTTTTGTTATCAAAATTGATCTTCGTTTCCACATTCTCGAAAAAACTTATTAAATCATTAATCTAATATTAAAATATACAACTTACTATTTCAACACTACGTTTATGAAAAATTATGATTTTAAAATGCCCACTTAATATAGCTTTGAGTCGATTTTCCGAAATAAAATACCAATTTCGAACTTTTGGATTGTTAGATGGATCACAGTCATGTGCTGAATTAAATTATATAAAACCTTTTCCAATTAAAGCTGAATATGATCGATTAGTGTAAAATTCTATCACCAAAGCATATAATGTGAGAGTATCACCATTCTCAAAATTTACGGATATAAATCCGCATCTGTAATAATTTCCTTGTTTAATATTCTGAACATTTGTTGTATTTGTATAGATTCGATTATCTTTATGTGTTAACTATTAAATACTAGAATTTAATTTTATTTTTATTGAGATGTTGTAAAATTCGTCTGAGAATTCAATAAAAAATTGGTAGATCAAGTTATTCATTTTGATTGTAGACGGCATTCCATCCTCAAAAAAATGAAAAATCCGTTCAATTGAATTATCGCTTGTCTACCATTATTATTTATAAATTACATTTGTAACCGTACTTTTCAATAAACTTTTAAAATTTACTGACATTTTATGTATAAAGTCGAACTTCGTGATTGAGAACAAAATCATTAACAATAACATAAACATGTAAAGTGAACACGTCGATGTGTATAAATTAGGTCACTTGTTATTTTTAATCATTAAAAAAATTATATTTATATTAATTTTATAATTATAATAATTTAATTTTCATTAATTGGTTAATCAAAAAAGTCTAAAATTTAATTGACCCTTTGATGACATTTTCTCAACATGTGAAAAACGTTTTGACAAAGGGTCTAAGGAAACTGAATATAATTAAACTGCTCTTGAAGTCAAGGTCGTGACAGGAATGCGCCCTTGTCGTGTTCAATCAACTCCTAAAACCGACGATTGAGTATGCTTGTGCCTCATGGGCCTATGGAACTTCGAAATCAAATTCATCAAGATCAATCCCCTATTTGGCAAACTAGCACGTATAAAAACCTTTCGCTCCTGTTGAGGCGTACCGGGATCACTTAATTTGTTGGTTTACGTGGCTAATTGGTTATTATTATTACGTGGCTAATTGGTTGAAGTATCTACTTGTTATATTGATGAATTTAGTATTAATAATTAAAAAAATGATATTTATAATAATTTTATAATTATAATAATCTAATTTTCATTAATTCATTAATCAAAAAAGTCTAAAATTATAATTATAAAAGGTTCGAGGAATAAATGTGGTTAGCGTGGTGTCATGTGGGACACCAGAAATGGTTTCATCCATTCCAAAAAAGAACGAAAATAGCCAACAGCTTCTCCTCACCGTCCAGTGGTCTTTTCATCTCCTGTGTGTTCGACCCTGTCTGGTATCCCCATTTGTTCAGATTTCTGATTCTTCTATGTGGAGTCGTCGAAACCAATCCTGGTCCATGGAGAGGTTTTACAATTATACAACTGAATACGAATGGGATCCACAGCGACATTGGTGTTCGACGCCATCATCAGCTCGCAGGCGTTGTGCGATCCCAATCCGAATACAGTCATCGTCCAATGGGTCCCCAGGGAGGAAAACGGGATGCATCCAGCCACACTCCGCTCCCATGGTTGGCGGCGGACATGAGGCATGCAAGACGATGCTGGTTGGCTTCAGACTTTAGCACATCGAAGATATTCTTGGAGTAAATATCATCCCAGTCACGTTGCCTCGAAGGATCGTTCGGCATATCCAAACCGTTTCACACCATTCGCAACGAGCTTTGTCGAAGACTTTTTCCCAAGAAAGTCCGGTTGTAATACGTAGGAATCTTGGACCAAAAGGCTTCCACTTGATAGCGATGACATATATGCTGGACTTTCTTGGACCAAAAGGCTTCAACAACAATATACAAATAACAATCAAAAAACTAAAAAACAATATTTTTTCTCAGACATCCAATAAACATGATAATTTTATTCTATCAAAGATGAATAATTTAATTTATATGAGCGATGAAGTGACAAATTTATTAAAAATAACTTTATCAAAGAAATTTTATTTTTTTAAGAAAATGAATTCTAAAGACAACAGTAACACTAAATAAACTAATCAAGTGATCCTAGCAGGTCCAAAAGAGACTTCAGCTTGGATCCTCCCTCATGTCTACGCAAGTCTACGAATAACTGGTTCCTTGTAGTCTCAACGACACGTTCCTCGGTTCTTACTTATTAAGGTTTTGAGAGCCATTGAAGACTGCGAATTTCTATAAGTTCATCTATTCGTAATTTTGGAAGCCATTTTTTTGCAAGCCTCGATTTTCATGGAATTTGTCCAAGAGCTAGACGGGTCTATGAAGCATAGCATATGAAATGAATGGTTTGACGTAATGCTCCTATCATGTTTTCGACTCGACGTGAGTAACGCATGCGCATTTTGAATGTGACTCACAGAAATTTACCGATGTTGCCAAATGGGATTTATGGTTTTCTAATATGAAGAATATCAACGACAAGTTTTAGGAAAGAAAATCCAGAAAAGAAAATTTCTAAACTTTATGAGAACCTTATTTTTCCCAATACCTTTCCTAATCAAAAAACCAAGGGAAAAGGATAGATAAATATAAGAAATCTGAGAAAGGCGAGCGAACAAAGTTTTTATTATTATCAAGCACAGAATCAAGATATTGAGAAAATAATAATTTTATGAAGAGAAGAAGGCACTCAGGAATGATAATTGTGTTTTTTAAGAAAATTGTGGAGATTCTATTCTAACCCTACCAATGAGGACCAGAGAACTGAGTTTGGATTTGAAAATGACAAACACCTCTCGTTTTGGGAGACGGTGTGGGAATAGATAAAAATTTAAAGTCGCTCAATATCATTGGAAGGCAGATTACTGAAGTAGAAAACTCTCTCTTAGTAAACCAAAATGGAAAAAGTTTGTTCAACAGTTTAATTGATGTAAAGAAAGGGTACGATCGGTGGACCATAGCTTTCTCTATAATGTTTGTACTGTTCTAGCCTCAACGTGGATTGGGGGGTTTTAAATGGACTAATTAGCTAATGGAAAGTAATTCTAAATTTGAACGGGGACAGCTTGTTCCAATTTCTTATAAAATTGAATGTATGTTGTATCAGTTCATGACTGATTTGGAACGAAAGTTTAACATTTGTCTCAGAAAGAATGGAATCCAGCTGTTCCTTGAATCTAGGAAAACACACATTGCCACAATCGATAGACCGTTGCTGCTTTTTCATTGGAGGAAACGTGGTCACTTGCAAATGGATGCGAAGAGTGCCTTCGATTTGCTATAGCTGCCAACAAATTGGACACTTTGCATACAAATGCAATGAGAGGAAGAATTGTATCCGATGTCCAGGGGAACAAGATATCTCCGAATGCAAGATAGATCCGAGATCGAAAACAAACTGTGTCAACTTTTGATCTTCTAAACACGGGGCAAATATGGAGGATGTCCAGTGATATTAGATCCTAAACAAAAATTTGATACTCGCAACAATAAAATGGAATCAAGACAGAAAGTAAGAAAAATCGGCCAACCAGGATTGATTTCCTGGTGGTCAACGAGACCAAGATAAAAAAGACCAATACTACTACATCGAAGGAATGTAGCTCGATAGCAATACCAATGCCAGTACGGGAACCTCCCTCTTCTACCGTGATGACCTACTAGCACGGAACCCGATTATCGTCTCTGCTACACAACGCGAATTCGTTTCATTGCAATACGTTGCTGCGGTTCCCATTCAAAATTGCCTCCGATAAATTTTCTCAGGTTTTGGATAAGTTCATCCCATGTCAACAAATGAAATTGAAAATATGAACCGGGATCATACAAACATCATAGTGACTTACAACTCAAAAGATATTCTCCAATGGAAATCGTAAGAAAAGAATTGACATTTCACCTAAGAAAGAGTAACATTACAAGACGAAGGAACATATTACAAGACAAAGGGTCATATTATAGAACGAAGGAACCTATTGAAAAGCGTAGTAACCCAAATGGGTGAAATTTCTGGATATTTTCCACGTTAGACCAGGCCCACATTACTTGACCCAACATACGAATTGGAGTCTACAAGACTATGTTACACACATCATTGGTCCCTAAAGGAGAAGTGGAACTAGTTGGAAATACTAGTTGGGAAATAAACTGATAAATAATCAGTAAAACACCAAATAAACCCATATTTAGAAAATAAAACTAAGTGTAACAATGATCAGATGATTTCACGTTTGTTAGAAGCGTGTAAATTGGATAATAATTGCATTGATAGAGGCTCAGTCTTATTTTATTATCCAAAAGTCCGATTCCTTCGAGTGTGTACATTGAGAATAGTACTTGTTCGTCAGTCGCCATCAGTTTCAAAGATAACAATTTAAGAAAAAACTTTTCGTAATTATCACATAATTTGTACATTAGGTCAACAGGACCTATAAATACAGCTCCAGATACCCAAACTCTTGCATTTTTTATGACATTTTCGATAGGATATTCTTCATATTTTTTTACTTGACTCATAGTGATACGTGTATCGTACACGTATTTTGTTTTTTTTCAGTTTATACATTTTTGTAGTTTTCACGTTGCGGAAAAGACCGACATCAACCCAGGCGACGTATGAGAAATTATGGGAGAACATTACGATTGCTCTTTTCGAAATATCGTGTTTGGAATTCGTGACGGCGGAGTAGTTATAATTTCCAGTTTCTTTAAAATGCAACCCAAATCCAGGAAGTGTTAAAATATGCTTTATTTCTTCAATTTTTTTAAACCCAATCAATTCTGACCTGTTTAGGTTAATTAAAGTGGTAGGAAGATTTTTTCTAATCTTGCCCATATATCTGAGGATTTTCTTGTCGTCTGAGAAAAATACAAGATGGGTTTCAATAAAGGCAAATTTTTTCATCCACATAAAATACTCTTGAGGTCTACGAAACCCCCCATTATAGTATCCACTGACTAATAAGATGTCTTTGTTGTAAGCTCTGTCATTCGTCTAAATATTATAAACTCTTTACATCAATCGTGAACAACAATATATAAATAACGGTCAAACAAAGCAAGAAATTGATTTTTTGCTGATATGTCAAATACCCATGTGAATTTTACTTTTTATTAACGATGAATAATTTATTTATATCTGTGATGAATAATTTATCAGCGATGAATAATTTATTTATTTCAGAGTTGAATATTACATACAGAAACTTTCTTGAATTTGCCATTTTTATCGTTATTTTCTATTTCTATAATAATATTAACAAGTAAATTAACTAATTAAGCAAATTTTAATCCAGATTGCTGCTAATCCTTCTTCTTCTTTTAGAAGAATAGTGTGCCATAAACTTTTTGTTACTTCCCATCTCCACCTCAGATTCAGTCGAAATATCTCTGTTAGAATCCAGTGAGCTGTTCTCACGACATGCCAGTTCTACAAGTTGGGAAATAGCAGAGGCGTACTCTTCATCGTATACCTTCATTTCATGCTCATGTTCAATGAGCATACTTTCTAGCGATCTCTTCAGCACAACAGATTGGGTGTATATCCTCGTTGATTCTTTAATAGATAATTTATGCATATGATTCTTGAAGCATCTTGAGATTACTCCATCTTATGTCAAAACCACTGGAATAATCATCACTTGGCATTACAGAGTAGCGAAAGTTCGGTCTTTGTAAATTGGTCGTAGTATTAGGAAATGCGGTTGTTGCAGTAGGTCTTTGACTCGTTGTTGTCGTAGTTAAACGAAAAGTAGTTGTTGTCGATAGTCTTGGAGTATTTGAGTCGAATTTGGACTGAATGTGTTTATTGTCGTTGGTCTTGAAATATTGCTTTCGTTGTTCAACGGAATGTAGTTGTTGAGATTTCTTGGAGTATTTGTGTTCGAATTTAGAATGAATGTGGTATTTGTCTTTGTTCTTGAAATAGTTTTTTTCGTAGTTGGACTGAATGTGGTTGTTGTTAGTCTTTGAGTTTTTGTGGTTGTAGATGCATTAAATGTGGTTTTGTGGTCTTTGTAAATTGGTCGTAGTATTAGGAAATGCGGTTGTTGCAGTAGGTCTTTGACTCGTTGTTGTCGTAGTTAAACGAAAAGTAGTTGTTGTCGATAGTCTTGAGTATTTGAGTCGAATTTGGACTGAATGTGTTTATTGTCGTTGGTCTTGAAATATTGATTTCGTTGTTCAACGGAATGTAGTTGTTGAGATTTCTTGGAGTATTTGTGTTCGAATTTGGAATGAATGTGGTATTTGTCTTTGTTCTTGAAATAGTTGTGTTCGTAGTTGGACTGAATCTGGTTGTTGTTGGTTTTGTAGTAGTGGTACTCATAGATGGACTGAATGTGGTTTTTGTCGTTGTTCTTGGAATAGTTGTGTTCTTAGTTGGACTGAATGTGGTAGTTGTTGATGGTTTGGAATAGTTGTGTTCGAAGTTGGACTGAATGTGGTTGTTGTTTGTTTTGGAGTAGTTGTACTCATAGATGGACTGAATGTGGTTGTTGTCGTTGTTCTTGGAATACTTGTGTTCTTAGTTGGACTGATTGTGGTTGTTGTCGATGGTTTGGAATAGTTGTGTTAGAAGTTAAACTGAATGTGGTTGTTGGTCTTAAAGTTGTTGTGGTCGTAGTTGCACTAAATGCGGTTGT
This sequence comes from Dicyema japonicum, assembly GCA_011109175.1. NCBI lineage: Eukaryota > Metazoa > Dicyemida > Rhombozoa > Dicyemidae > Dicyema > Dicyema japonicum. The sequence goes on along the minus strand of RDEW01000056.1, from coordinate 96,043 downwards.
TGCAGTAGGTCTTTGACTCGTTGTTTTCGTAGTTAAACAGAATGTAGTTGTTGTCGATAGTCTTGGAGTATTTGTGTTCGAATTTGAAATGATTGCGGTATTTGTCGTTGGTCTTGAAATAGTTGTGTTCGTTGTTTAACGGAATGTAGTTGTTGTCTATAGTCTTTGAGAATTTGTGTTCGAATTTTAAATGAATGTGGTATTTGTCTTTGTTCTTGAAATAGTTGTGTTCGTAGTTCGACTGAATCTGGTTGTTGTCGTTGGTCTTGGAATAGTTGTGTTCTTAGTTGGACAGAATGTTTTTGTTGTTGGTCTTGGGTTGTAGTGGTTCTAGTTCGATAAATGTGGTTATTGTGGTCTTTGTAAATTGGTCATAGTATTAGGAAATGCGGTTGTTATGCAGTAGGTGTTCGACTCGTTGTTGTCGTAGTTAAAAGTAATGTCGTTGTTGTCGTTGGTCTTGAAATAGTTGTGTTCGTTGTTCAACTGAAATTGGTTGTTGTTGATCTTAGAGTTGTTTTGGTAGTAGATGGACTGAATGTGGTATTTGTCTTTGGTCTCGGAATATTTGTGTTCATAGTGGACTGAATGAGTTTTTTGATGATCTTGGAGTGGTTGTGCTCTTAAATGGACTGAATGTGGTTGTTGTCGTTGGTCTTGGAATAGTTGTCTTCATAGTTGGACAGAATGTGGTTGTTGTCGTTGATCTTGGAATAGTTGTGTTTTTCGTTGGACTAAATGTGGTTGTTGTCGATAGTCTTCGAGTATTTGTATTCGAAATAGGAATGAATGTGGTTGTTGTCGTTAATCTTGAAATAGTTGTGTTCGTTGTTCAACGGAATGTAGTTGTTGTTGATAGTCTTCGAGTATTATGTTCGAATTTGGAATTAATGTGTTTTTTGTCTTTGTTCTTGAAATATTTGTGTTCGTAGTTGTACTGAATGTGGTTGTTGTTGGTTTTGGAGTAGTTGTTTATAGAAGGACGGAATGAGGTTGTAGTCGTTGGTCTTGGAATAGTTGTGTTTTTCGTTGGACTGAATGTGGTTGTTGTCGTTGGTCTTGGAATAGTTGTGTTCGTAGTTGGACTGAATGTGGTTGTTGTTAATCTTGGAGTTGTTTTGGTCGTAGTTGGACTAAATGTGGTTATTGTGGTCTTTGTAAATTGGTCGTAGTATTAGGAAATGCGGTTGTTTTGCAGTATGTCTTTGACTCGTTGTTGTCGTAGTTAAACGGAATGTAGTTGTTGTCTATAGTCTTGGAGTATTTGTGTTCGAATTTTGAATGAATGTGGTTGTTGTCGTTGGTCTTTGAATAGTTGTCTTCTTAGTTGGACAGAATGTGGTAGTTGTCTTTGATCTTGTAATAGTTGTGTTCGTAGTTGGACCGTATGAGTTTTTTATGATCTTGGTGTTGTTGTGCTCATAGATTGACTGAATGTGGTTGTTGTAGTTGGTTTTGGTGTATTTGTGTTCGAATTTGGAATGAATGTGGTTGTTGTCGTTGGTCTTGAAATAGTTGTGCTCGTCGTTCAACTGAATTTGGTTGTTGTTGATCTTAGAGTTGTTTTGGTCGTAGTTGGACTGAATGTGATATTTGTCGTATTCGTACGGAATGTTGTTGTTGTGTTCGTCTTATACTTGTTGTGTTGGTTGTCGTATTTTCCGCACTTCTTATTTGAGCATTAATTAATAAAGGTCTTTTCCTACGCCCTGACAATGTTTACTCGTCCCATATGATTTTCAGATAATAGCCCAAACGAATCCACTAAATCTGAGAGTTTGTAATATTAAAAAAATTTAATTATATGTATCAAATAACAAAATGATTTTTGTGTTTTATAGCCATTAAATCGGGACACATTATACTTGTCGAGGGCCGCATGTTTGACACCACCACTGTATATGATTCAATGCAATAATTGTTTTCTTGTAGTGCTTGTTTCTACTGTTGACAAAAAAGCATTTTCATTGGCCTATCTACGAAAGATTTTGATATTGAAATTAATTGTAACGTAAACCAATTAATCCATCGCTGTGTGGGACTCAAAAATAAGGACTACCTTTTTCTGGTTTCTATCAGTTCAATCCACGACATGGTATCCTCGTCGATTTCATTGAACTTCGAATTTGGATTCTCTTTGCTCCTCAGGTCATCTAAGGATCGTCTTTAAAAAACATGTCTGAATTTTCCGGAAAAGATTTCAGACACTCTTGTGAGCGAAATCCCTCGATTTTGCCCGATAAATTTTATAATTTGGAGCCTTTCAGAATTTTTTAATCTTATAAAAATACGATTCATTAGGACCAACGACACAAAAAAATGTTTTTCTGATAGACACTTATTAATGTCTATGTAGAAGGTTTTTTTTGACTTAAAAATAGAAATAATAAGAAAATGAAAAAAATTATTTTTAAATGCGGCGGATTCGAGAATTTCTGATATGGAATTTTATATTTTAAAAAAATCCGGCGGATTCGAGAGGTTTTACTGTATTTTCATATTCACAGAAGAATGCTGTTTGTCGGTAATCCAGAAAATAGCTAGGAAATCACAACTCATCAATAAGAATTTCAATTTTAAACTACCCAAATTTTGTTACGAATGCTTATAAAAATACGTATGTATTTGGATCAACGTATGTTTGTTTGTGTACGCCGTAGAACTCCATAGCACAGAAGACAACATAAATCTGTTCTAATTTTTATCTTTATTCTTTTTTATTATATTCGTGACTTTTCCTTCAAGTTTATTGCGGGTGTTCTTAATAATTCTACGTTTTTCGAGGTCAAAGAGCCAGTATGGCAAAATGAGGCCATTCAACAATAAATCGACGTAAAAATTAAATCTTTTATTAATTTATTTTATTCTTTATAATTATCTGAATTTAAATATTAGTTAATGTTTTATAAATTACCACGTTATTTACGTGGTGTACGTGAGACCGATGATGACATGCCATGCTAATACTGATTATAATGAGTAGATACGTAATTCTGAGGTCATGTCTACAATTTTACAAACATTCGATTTTCTTATTCTGATAATTTATTTTAACAAGTTCCATGAATCTTCATTTTCATATATGCTAAAGATAGTAATTGCAATTAATTCTTATTGAGTCTAATCGTACACTCTTCTAACGTAGATTGCATGGAGATCCCTAATAAATATTAATCTCTACAAAAGAAAGAGTAAAACATGTCTCTAGTCTGGCTATTACTCCTTAATGACTATCCTCTCAGCACATACATCGCTTAGTGAGTATGGCTTATTAGTAGGACAATTTGTTTCTAGCAGTTAAAAAAATTTTTTAGCGCTAAAAATCACAAAATCTAGCAATTATAATTATAAAAATTAGCACTTAAAATGATAAAATCTAGCATTTAAAATTGTAAAATCTATAACTTAAAAAAATAAAATACAACATTTAATTTTATAAAAGTTAATGCTTGATATTGTCTGGATGGAAGTTCCTATCCTTTTTAAAAATATTTTTTAGCATTTTAATAGTTCTTTCAACAGATGCAGAAGATGCCTGACAGCGTAATCTTGTTGGCTAATTTTTGGTCCAGTCATTTCAATAATAGGTTTAAATCCATTTGTCTCCATTTTTTTATTTATATAATTTTTGATATTTGCCTTGTCATTATCAAAATGTAGTACTTGTATATCATAATATGCCCGATTGATTGAGTAGTCACAACACTCCAAAAGTTTAAGAAGATCTACTATTTGCGAATAATTTAATGATTTCCGTTAATTGAAACTTATTATCCGGATTGTTGACATGATGTTTAGCATTTGATACTAAAACTCCATCTGACTGAAATACGTTAACAATTTCAAAAATTATTTCAAAATTCATGAAATAATATTTCACTGCTTGAAACCAACTTCCCCATCTGCATAAATTAAGCAAAAGAATACCTAGTAATTACCACATCAGGTGGGTATCCAACATCCTTGAACAAATTACGAAGTTTGCGGTTTTTTACTGTAGCAGCTTTAATGCTTGGAATTAAGCCATTTATTTCCGGATATGCACACTTTATACGTAAAATCGTATTGTGTAACAAATGAGAAACACACGTCACATGATGCATGCTGTTATACATGTCCATTAATGTTTTACCACCTATTTATTTAAATAAATTTATATCACCAGAGATCATATAAGGAGCGGCATCTGAAATTAGTAGATAAAAATTGTCACGAATAATCTTCATTTCTTTAATGACGTCATCTATTAATTGGTAGATGATAGCAGCAGTGGCATGATTTTCCAGTGTTTTGCATTCAACCATATAGGATTTTGTTGGAAACGAATGCTCCCAATTAGAATCACTACAAAACTTTTCCTTCGGATATCTGTTTCATCAATTATTATAAAAATCTTTTCGTTTCTAAAAGTTAAAAATAAATTTTAATATGTTAATAATTTTGTCAACTCATTTATCTTTTTTTCTGCAAAAACTTGACCGTAGTTCTCTATGAAAATTCTGACGGAATGTTAATTTTAAATGTTTTAAACATTTTTTTGATCGAATCGTTATTTAATTTGTACAGCGGGATGTTTGCTTTTACAAAAGCTTCCGTGATCGTTTCATTAACCGAATCTACTTGGATTGATTCAGTTAATGTTGTTTGAACTTAATTACATGAATGACCTACAATTGCATTAACAAAATTATACGCATATTGTTCTGATGTTTTAAAGACCGATGAGAATCAACTGATAATTTTTTTGAACAGTTGACTTTGGATAAACAAAGAGAACAAAATAGAAGGCCATCGTCTGCAATACAGAAATCATCTTTGAATTCCGAGACTATACGCTTAGCTTTCTTAATCAACGAACACTTTGGTTTTGGCATCACAAAAAATACTATATAGCGTGCTAAATTATTTTATTATCATTTTATGGGTGATATTAAAATGATTTTTTAACTGCAATTTAAATTAGCATTAAAAAAATTAGCATTTAAAATCAAAAAAAGCACTTATAGCATTTATAATGTATGTTTTTTTTAACAAAATTAAAAAATAATTATTCCAAATTCAAATTTATATTAAAATAAGTATAAAAATAAAAATAGCATTTTAGCACTTAAATTGCCCTACTTATTACATTTATTCCAAATTAATGAGAAATTTGTTGTTTTAAGTCATTAAATTTGCAGATATAAATGGGGTTCAGTCAACAATTTAATGTGACAGGAATCTCAATGAAAAAAGGCGCTACGTGTTATTGAGTTACCAGCATGGCAAATTAGTTAAAGATTTATTTAAAAGAACTCTGACCAAATTAATTTCAAGTACCTTACAGAGAGCATGAATAAATTGAGAATCCCACTGTACTACGACAAAAAAAGAACATCCTTTCTTGTCGAGGAAAAATGCTTCTTTGTCAACGGTAGAAACAAGCACTACAAGAAAACAATTATTGCATTGAATCATATACAGTGGTGGTGTCAAACATGCGGCCCTCGACAAGTATAATGTGTCCCGATTTAATGGCTATAAAACACAAAAATCATTTTGTTATTTGATACATATAATTAAATTTTTTTAATATTACAAACTCTCAGATTTTGTGGATTCGTTTGGGCTATTATCTGAAAATCAGCTGGGACGAGTAAACATTGTCAGGGCGTAGGAACAGGCCTTTATTAATTAATGCTCAAATAAGAAGTGTGGAAAAGCTTTTGATTATGCTTGGGTTGATGTGAAGAAAGCCATTGATTCTGTTGATCATAGATTTTTATTTCATGTATTGGACTGTTCAATACCACGTTGGATTGTTAACTTTGTAAGACCATAGTCAAGAAATATTTTTAAATCTGCAATAGGCACGTTTTTGATTTATTGAATTAATAAAATTGAATCTCCATATAGAAAAATTGAATATCAAGTAAAATTACTCAAATTTTGTCAAACAACCGAAAAAAGGTTTATTTAATTTTTTTATCAACCTTCTGGCTGAATCTGATGACATCGGATCTGAAAGTCGTGAGTTCAAATCCGAAAAAATGTAGTTTCAGCGAAGGTCAATTCTTTTCAAACAGATCCGACACGTGAGGCGACGAGTCCTTCTGGCACGACACAATTGTTAACAGGGATCTTCCTACCTTTCTCCCTGACCAAACCCTCTAATGAAGATTGCATTATGAAAACTATTCCGCTAAATAATGAAGTGATGTCCGTGACAGTAGGACGTGGGACAAAATTGGAAGAGGACGGACCTACTTCTCCACCTTTCTTCGGAAGCAGAAGCCTGTAATGAAGTATTGGAATATGGATTTGGTCGGCACAAGCAGATGTTCTCCCTTTGGTTCCTTTCTTGGATTAGTTAGTTATGACTGTTTGTGCTGGGCTTACAATGGTATGCCTGGGGTTAATAATAATAATAATTTTTTATCGCAGATTTAGGCAGGATCAGGAAAATCGATAATAGTCAACATGAGTCGAATCAAGAAAATATAGACTGTAAAAATTAAATTCTTTGATTTTTGATTAGAAACCAATTAATATCGATTGAATGACAGGCGACATGTCGATTTACAGGTGAAATGTTACCAGCATTGGATGGGTATCCCGGGCGGGACGCGACATATTAAGTTGAATGAGCCAGCTCCTATCTATCCTATCATTTTTTTCGCTATGAGCGATCTGATTCTGTTTAGCAGGATTGGTGACCTTCTTTATATGTTTCCTGACGTTTCCAATGCGACTGGTTCAAAAATGAACTGTCCACCAAAGCATGCGTATTTCATTAACTTTAGGTTTTCAATCTTCTCCGCTGAAGAGTCTGACTTAGTTGCTGTCGTTGCAAGGTTGGAGGGAGAGAGGCTATCGACACAGGTGGCGTCCCAGGAAACGTATTTACCACTTTCCCATGGGAAGAAAGTGGTTCTATCTGGTATTCAGTTGGCTTTAGTAAGTCCAAGCGGTTCCAATTAGACAGAAAATCCAGCAGACTCAAGTCCACATGCAATAAATTGATTGATTAGGGAGTGTCTTTGACTCCTTCTACCACTCGTCCGACAGGAAAGAGCGTAAAGACCTTTCGCGTCGACTATTCCTCCACATCTACACCGATGGATTTTGCAAACATCTATTCCGAGGCGAACGGATACTTCAATCTTCTTCACGTCGTCGTCTAATCGTGTCCCAAGTGAAGTGCATGGTAATGCTCTGAACCAGGCTCCACTTTCGTTCGTCGATGTAGAAACCACACAAGCCAGACGATGCTTATCAAACACAGGTTTTATCTCTTCGATTATCTTTGTGCATAAAAACTTGTCCCATTCTCGTCGTTTATTAGCGTTCTTCGGGAATCCAACATCCAGTCGCGTCTAGACATCCCGAGCCATACATACCTCTGGTTCTGCGTCGATCGTTAATCTGGCGTGTGAGACCACTGAATCCATGTGTCGAACATAAAAAGGCCGGAAGGAAAGTTCTACTTGTGAGCGTATTCCGATTCCTCCGTAGCGAAAAGGTAGTTTGGATTGGATCCAGCTAGTTTTATCAAAAGAAATGTTGAGCGTTTCTTCAACGGCAGTCCTCAGCTTCTCGTCAATGACTCTTAAAAAGTTCATGTCCTCGAAACATGGGGCTGTCAGTAGAAGACATGTGGAAGTCCATGGTTTTTAAATCTTGCTGTGAATTGTTGAAATGATGTATTTTTTTCTCTAGGAGAGTTGACACATGATTGCGAAGAAAAATTGCGTTTTCGATTCGGGTGACCGAGACATCCAGGAGATAATTAGAAATCGTAGTCACTGCACGGCCGAAGTCTTACTCAACGCAAGCACATTTATGAGTTTAGATTTATACGTTTTCGGTTACAACTCAAGTGACGCATTGCAGAGATGGTGGACTCGACTTCCGCAACCACAAGTTCCCAATTACCTACGACGGTCGCGTCATCAAGGTACTATAGGTTCAATGGAGTTCGCGTAGACGACGCTGCACAGCCGATACCCAAGGTAGAGCAGTGCGCCAAAGGGGTCACCTTGTTGAACTCCAATATAGGATTTGATTATGTGTTGCCCGAATATCAACATACATAGAGAACCATGTGCAAGTTTCACAATTCTGCTAATTTCCGGGATCCTTGAGATGCTAGCTTCTATGATTATATCTCTGCGAATGCTATTGAAAACATTGTGGATGTCCAGTTTGACTACTATAGCATTTTTGGTGCCTAGCAGGCTGGAAGCAAAGTTCCTGGTTGAGTGGATTACTGCCTCGCATCCATGAGGAACTCCAACCCCACGTTGAGTAGGGTACATTTGGGAACTTAGACTTTTGCTCGCTGCTCTGGCAGCAATCTTATTATTCTATTCCAGTATGTCAAACTAATAAAGCTCAAGGGGCCCCATAAGATAATTTTAGTATACAAGCAGGCCGGCTTTCTTAAGGCAATATTTGAATGCAAAGAGGAGTCCTCTGGCATAGGACGTAGGCCGTCCAAGCCAGCATCGCTGCTTCCTGGAAAAGATGAATTAGCAGATCGTATATTACCATTGGTGGTTGACAAATGAGGAATGTCTTTCACAATTTCTGTTTCGCGTAGATCTGACCGGGCGGGTGGATGATTTTGTATGATGATTTCGATGGTTTTTTTAGTTGGTGAAAGAACCTTGTCATTGCTGAAGAGCGTACGCAGGCAACCCCGAATGTCCACCACCAATGCCTTCTTATTCACTTCTTTGCGCATATCCCACTAGTCATTCTTGATCCTGGAAGATCAGCAATCGAATGACTCCCCAGTGAAGTCGCCAGGTTAACAGTTTCGTATTTAGAGGCATTTCTCATGATGATTGAATTGAGGTTCCCTTCTTTCAGTTCGGTCTGATGTGATCCGTGGACAAGAGGTGCAAAGCAGAAAAGGCGTATCCAGGCATCTTGAGTATTGTCATCGACTGCCCTGGTAATTAGCTTTCAAGACAGTTGGCAGCTGTTAGACGCACAGACTTTGAGATCCTGTGGGGATGATCCTCTTCGACTCAAGACGATTTAAACGCCGTAAGCATTCATCAGTGTTAGATAGGTCCAAGACAGGTCCAAGGGCGAGCACCCTTCTTCTGCCGTTATTCCCAAGGCATTAGGGGCATGACCAATTTGGCAGAGATTGTGCGGTCTTTCTTGTTAGCTTATAGCATCCAATGTGTTTAAAATTAAGGCAACAGGAACATTGAATACCAAATTTCCTCTTGTTTGCTTTGCTGCAGATTAGACAGGGAAGAGTCTTGCGGGAAACACGGTTTATTACGACCACTTTCAGTTCATTGTTGTTTGTTCTGGTAGTGAGATTTTCCATTTCAATCGAATATCAAAGCGGCCCACTAGAACGCTTATTAACTAAGAAGGTCTAATCATCATGCATCAGTTACTGCAAGCTATGAAATCAGCAGAATGATTGCAATGAATGGAAAGTCATATTGTGATTATGAAGAATTTCTCGAACTGCTCATCACGATACTATTCAAGTAAAGATATATTTGTAAAACTACTACAAATTCTCTTTGACTATGGATTTGATTAAAGAATTAAAAGAAGCTTGTATTTGTGTCCGAATATGGTTTTACGACATGCTGGTACTGCTTCCAAATTACGAGCTGAAATAAAAAATTTAAATTCCTGGTAATCTTGCTTTCATTGTATTATTCATCAGCAAAACTTGTGCCCAAAGATTTTAATAATGGAAAATACGATAAGTTCGGTCACGAAAACAGTAAACTATATCAGATGTCCTCAACCACCGGCAGTTTTGTAAACTGCGAATAGATATGAATAATCAGTTCAATGAATTCTTTTTTATACTTTAGCCCTCTGGTTATCACTTCAAAAAAATCAATTTTCATTATTCATAACACAATTCTCTCTTAATGTTTCCAATGCAGATGAAAGCTTACAAATAGAACTATTAAAATCCAATCGGATTCTATACTTAAAGCTAAATATCTGGAGGTTGGAATACCAGCTTTCTTTTCATATCTTCCTGAAAGTTTAAAAACATTAAGTTAGCGACAAAAATCAATGTTATGTTGGTTCTACATATGTATGTTAGCAGCTTATTTCATTTATGAAATTGACAAAAACTACTCAAAAAACAAGACTTACTGATGAAAATTTATCCGATTTAATAAAAGTCTACACAAATAGCTGAGCCCGACATATCAAAAAATTGTATTAAAAAAATATATCAATCATCTGGAAGTAGCTCTCACCAAAATTAAAAAGTGGTGATTAAATAATTAAGTTTCTCTTATTTTTGGTTTTTTATTAGAATAAATAAATATATTTTTAAAAAATAATAAATCAGAATTAATTTTCCCGGGAATGCAAAGGAGAGCTTACAGAGTAAGGGAACGTTGGATTTGTGAATATCACCGAACCGGACCTCTGGAGGCGCTTATGAGACTAGACTTCAGATTACGGGAATGTGTCCATGAAAATTTAATTAGCCGTCCTGTACGTTCATGTGGTGGACGAGGTAAGAACACCAGGCAAAGATGAGGTCGCTGTTAGAATGCATTGGTATCATGTGATAATTAGTTTGGTTTTACCGTGGTATTGGGTTGTTAAATAAATATATAAATTTTCCATTGATGAGAAATTATTATAAATGCAACTCTCAAAGCGATATAAGTTTGAGACCACTGATCTAACAATTTGAACTCGATTATATTGACTTTGAAATACTTCATCTGTTTACTATTCTGTGTTTGCGTCTAAAACAAGCAAAAACGAAAAGATTATATTTAAACACAATTTTGGAAGAGGAATTACTTTGGTTTCGTTCTAAATTGAACTGATACTCCTTCAATTCCTTAAAATTTAAAAGAATTCGGTTGTTTTTGCGAAAGTCGGGGATTCTGCGAGTTATTAAAACTAATAAATGGAATTTGGCTAAAATCGAAAGATTTATAATTTCTTAATATAGAATTACCGGTAAGTAGGTCTTTGGAATAAATTTAATTAATTTAATTTTTAATTTCAATTCACTAATGATGATGATACCGTCCACACCTGTATCTTTATCTGACTTGGAATGAAGATTTGCCAGACTCACAAGTACCGGTGTGGTAGTACCGTCGACTGTTATGGACATCCTTTCTTGTCGAGGAAATGCAGCACGATTCCTAAGACATAAAGCGGTCAACGGAATTGTTGAGCTAGCCCTTGAGTCTGCTGGATACCCCTTCATGCATGAATCTGTTGGCTTGGACAGATGAGACGGAAAACAGGCTGACCAAATCATAATTTTTCCATTCAAGGAGGGAAACCTTTTGTATGAGATGCTACGTGCGTCGACCCCCTTTGCCCATCCAACATTGTAGGAGTGCGGTAGAGACACTGTATGCTGCGGAAAAAAACAATGAACACAAATGAAAAAATACGAACGCTGCTTTATCGGTTCAAGTTCTACCTCATCGTTGTTGAGACAACAGAAGGAATAAGCGTGAAATCGCTTCGTTTCCTAAAGAAACTTGGACGCCTAGCTACACTAAAAAGCCATGACGCACGTGAGACTTGGTGGCTTCTCCAGTGATCTCTGTTGTGATCGCAAGAGGAAAATCAATGACGATTATGTCGGGGACCATTTTTGTTTAATTTTTTGTATTTTTAAAAATAAATAATTTAATTATTCACAAATATTATGTGGTTGCCGGTGGCGTCATGTAGTACTACCTGGATAATTGGTTGTTTGTTTTGTTTGTTCTTCTCTTCCTTCTTATTAAAATGGAGTCATGTGATGCCTGGCTGGCACGAAAAAGGATCATTTACTCTTTCCCCACTCCACTGTATGCTGATTCAGGATGGACTTTTTCTGTGCAAGTGGAAACTGGATACACTTACCTAATTGTTTACTTTAACTTCATTCTCAGAGTATCCTGGGTTAATAAATTAAAAATGAGTGCCGATGCGGCCGGAAGGTCGACTGCTATGGACATCATGCCCTTTCTTGTCGAAAAAGCGCAGGTCGATTCGCTAGACACAAGGCTATAAATGAAGTGGTGAAGCGCGCCTCGAGTTGGCGGGATACCCATCCATTCTAGAGCCAACGGGCTTGAGTAGGGATGATGGGAAGCGACCCGATGGAATTACTGTCTTCCCCTTCTCTCGGGGCAAATGCTTAATTTGGGATGCTGCCTGTACTGACAGCTTTTCCCAGTCGAAACTTTTGAGGTCGGCAATGAAAGCGGGAGAGGCCGCCCGTTTATATGAGAACTCAAAAATAAAGAAATACAGCAGCCTCCTAAACCGTTTTCATGTACAGCCAGTGGTCGTCGAGACGAGCGGAGTCTTTGGCCCCAAGACGGTCTCTTTCCTTAGAGCACTTGGGTGTCTATTGACCAAAGCCTCGAGGGAGCGTCGGGAAACCGAGTGGCTTTTCCAAAGGATATCCCTGGCAGTAGTCAGAGGTAACAGCCACTCGATCATATCCGCTGGACTTTAGAACGATTTTATTGTTAGCCGAAATATGATATTATCGTTTTGGATTTCTTTTTAAAAATATTTTTAATCAGTTAAAAATTAAATACTATGTAGATGACATAATCTTCATAGACAACCACAGAGCACATGTGGTTATTAAAAAAACTAAATTCATTTAGTTAAGAGAACAGAATTGTAAACAAGTTCCCTAGGATAATCGTCATTTCGTGCCAATACCTCAACCAAAGTCTTTTTGTCGTGACGCACTTGTATTTTTGACCATCAGTGGGACCAAACTGTATCTGATAACATTTTCATTGAGAATTTACATCTTGTACTAGTTAATAATCAACGTTAGAGCTTTGAATAGAGTGTGCACTATAGAATGGCTCGAAGTAAATTTTCTAGTAGGTCTGCTTTCTTTTTTTGTTTTTGAGTACGAATCAAAAATATTTTCCCAACTGTATTGACGAATTTGTGGCCAACATGTATTTAGTATGTTTAAGATGTGGTAAAAAGTGTCTCTGATACACAGCACGGATGTTTACTACTTTGTTGTTGCTGTCCTGACTTTGAAGTGATTTTGTTACTGAGAAGCTTATTCCCGATGACAACGGTACGATATTCATTAGGAATCCTTTTGATAATTCATAAATAGTTATTTTTCAAGTATTTTAATTTTTTCATCTCTAGTTAATATTATAATAGCTATACATTAGGATTTTTTTCTATAACCAACCTTTTTTCTATAACAACATTTTTTTCTATAACCAACCGTTTTGGTTGAGCTGGTGACGTGGTTCTAAGAAAGTATTAACATATCTGAAAAGTACGAACCTTATCTTTTGGAGAAATTCTCGCTGCTCTCATTCAACGTCCGAGGCCTAACCTCTTCTTGGAAAAGGACCTCCCTCTGTCAAGACCTACATAATTACGATGTCGCAATCGGTTGCCTACAGGAAACCAAAATCCAAGATAACCACGAAGAAACATGTGGTAAATTCAAATTGATCTTTCTTCCGACTGTCAACAGGCACTATGGACTGGGTTTTGCCATCAAAATGGAATTTCTCCCCCATATCTACAGAGTATGGGCAGTTAATGACCGCAACGGAGTTCTACAAATGAAGTTTATGAATACCAAAGCAAGCACTGACATTGTCTCCATTATCAATGTATACGCACCTCACAGTGGTTGGATTAACAAAGATCCGGCTCTATTTGATGACTTCTACTCAGATTTATATTTAGAATTGGCCGACTCCGCACTTTTATTTATAGCTGGTGATATGAACGCCAAGGTGGGGAGGAGAACAGATACCGACGAAACGTTCTTGGGGAGATTCAGCAGGGGGAAAAGAAACCTTCCTGGAACGCTGTTAGGAAACTTCTGTCGGTCAAACGATTTGTTCTTATGTCGTACATCATTCGCTCACGCTGCAAGACATATGAAGACTTGGTGTGGGACAACCAAGAAAAATAACGGAGAAATAATAAATATTTTTAACCAGATCGATTATATAATATGTCGATGCAAAGATAAGAGATTATTGACAAATGCGAGATCTTACGGAGGTTCGTCCATTGACACTGACCATAAGATGGTCATTGCGAAATTTCGAGTAAGCTATTACAAACACTCCAAATATACTACCCACCCAAAAAATACGCCTACAATAAGACTATTAATTTCTCAGATCCACAAATTAAGGAGATATACAGAAAACGAATAACCAACAAATTGGAGAATATTAACACGAACCAATCATGTTTAAACGTATGGAAAAACGTATCAATGGCGATGCATAAAACATATGATGAAATGTATATGGAGATTCCAAGCTGGATAAATGTGAATAGTGCAAGTCAAGATATCTCTAATCTAATCAAACTGCAGAGGCAAATTCGACTGCAAATACAGGAAAAGAAAACTATGAATAAATTTACAATAGATGAACTCAGGAAAGAAAAAGCAAGAATACATAAGTCAATAAAGAAAGCTGTGAGGACTGCTACTAGATGTGATGCCTTAAACAAATTAGAGCACCTGGAAGGGCTAAAGGGTAACAGGGGATACTACGAAGCTGTTAGGCTACTTAAATGTCACAATAAGAAGAGTACCCCTATATTATACGACCAAAATGGAAGACGAATAATGAACCCATCTGAGATTGCCGAGTTGGTTACTGATCACTTCAGGTCGGGGCTAAATACGACTCAGAATGTGATTTCGGCATTCGTTTGTGGATCCGGTGAACTGGGAATGAAAATTGCACCTTATGAGGTGAAATTAGCATGTGAAAGGCTGAAACCTGATAAAAGTGCGGGCCCGGATGGACTACGTCCTGAACTATTCAAACACGGCGGTGACTACCTCTACGAAATCATTGCGTTGATCATGAATAAAAAGTTTGAAGAACGTGTGTTGTTACCCATTGGAGAGGGTTATTTGATTCCGGTTCCCAAACCAAATAAGCCGAAAGGAAAAGTAACAAACTTGAGACCGATCATCCTAATGAATGTTATCAGGAAGATCCTGGCTATTATCACTCTCGAACGTGTAAGAGAGAATTTGGAAGCCTATCTTTCACCATACCATAGTGGATTCCGCGAGGGGAGATCAACGGCAGACGTCTTATGGAGCCTAAAATGGAGATGTTCAACCATTCAAAGATTTAGAACATCTTTTGGGATCCTTGGGATTGACATATCGAAAGCGTTTGATTCAGTTAACCGTTGTAAACTATTGGAATCTATCACGGGTCTATTCGACGCCTCGTCAGTTTCGATGATTAGGGCACTACTGGCTGAAACACAACTAACTGTTAAAATTGGAAATACTCAAGCCATGCCATTTTCGACAAATACTGGGACTCCACAAGGAGATCCATTGTCTCCTCTCCTCTTTGTTGCATATCTTGAGTCTGCGCTACGGGATCTCAAGCCTTTTATTGTGGAGGGAACTAGCATCCTAGCTTATGCAGATGATGTGGACTTCGTCTCGCAAAATGGGGAGGCCCTATTGGGATTACTCGAGACGGCACCAAGAGTATTCGAAAAATGGTCACTAAATATCAACAAAGACAAGACAGAGCTGACAACTTTGATGAGGAAGGAATCTATTCTGGAAGAGCATTGGCGAAAGGTTAAAAAGCTGGGATCCCTGCTTGGAGATAAAGAAGACATCATTGCACGGAAGATTAAAGCAAATACGGCCTTATACAACTTGAGAAGAAATTGGTTTCTAAGAAAGAAGGGCTTGAATCGAGAGATCAGAACTCGGCAATACAATTCGTTAGTCAAACCAATACTCCTATATAATGCAAGTTCTTGGTCATTAACCCTAAATGACATTGAAAAACGAAACTCTTTCCATCGGGGACAACTAAGGAAATTCATTCGTGCTGGGACCGTATGAGAACAAGAAGTCGAGAACTATACTCTATTACGTCTTCTAAACCGATTTCACTAGACATCATGGAATTTCGTTGGAGCCTATTTGGACACATCCTACAGGGAAATATCGAAACTCCAGCTAATGTTGCCATGGAGGAATACTTTCAAACCGAGGAGGTGAAGTTCCGAGGACGTCCGAGAGCATCACTGGCCACGACACTGAATGAAGACCTGAAGAGAATAGGATTATCTCTAACTACGGGAGATGACCTGGATTACTTGAGGGATTTGGCTCAGGATCGTGGAAAGTGGAGAAAATTAACTAAAAAATTAATGTTTGGTACTGCACTGGTTTTGTCATTTCCAATGGCAAGACGTTGTGCTTTATAATAATAATAATAATAACCAACCTAGGATTTTTTTTCTTTGACACGCCACCGGGTTTTCCTTTTATACAGTGCTATGAAAATAATTCTTGAATAATAACTTCCAATATTAATTTTATTGGAGATAACACCATTAAATTCTAGGAATAATTTAATTTAACGATTATAAATTAATAGAGGCTATCTAGCGGTGAGTAGTTTTAAAATTCCGATAAGTAGAAGTTGTAAACGGTCTTCTTAAGTTCTAGTTTGAAAATATCTTTGTGTGGTTGGATAATATCTTTGGGTAATTGGATAATATCTTTGGGTAGTTGGATAATATCTTTGGGTAGTTGGATAATATCTTTGGGTAGTTGGATAATATCTTTGGGTAGTTGGATAATATCTTTGGGTAGTTGGATAATATCTTTGGGTAGTTGGATAATATCTTTGGGTAGTTGGATAAAATCTTTGTGTGGTTGGATAATATCTTTGGGTAGTTGGATGATATCTTTGTGTGGTTGGAAAATATTTTTGTGTGGTAGGATAATATCTTTGTGTGGTTGGATAATATCTTTGGGTAGTTGGATAATATCTTAGGGTAGTTGGATAATATCTTTGGGTAGTTGGATAATATCTTTGTGGGTGTTGGATAATATCTTTGGGTAGGGATAATATCTTTGGTGGTTGGATAATATCTTTGGGTAGTTGGATAATATCTTTGTGTGGTTGGATAATATCTTTGGGTAGTTGGATGATATCTTTGTGTGTTGGATAATATTTTTGGGTAGGGATAATATTTTTGTGTGTTGTATAATATCTTTGGGTAGTTGGATAATCTTTGTGTGTTGGATAATATTTTTGGGTAGTTGGATGATATCTTTGGGTAGTTGGAAAATTTTGTGTGGTTGGATAATATCTTTGGTGTTGGATAATATCTTTGGTAGTTGGATAATATCTTTGTGTGGTTGGAATAATATCTTAGGGTAGTTGGATGAATATCTTTGTGTGGTGTTGGATAATATTTTGTGTGTTGGATAATATCTTTGTGTGGTTGGATAATATCTTTGGGTAGTTGGATAAAATCTTTGTGTGGTTGGATAATATCTTTGGTAGTTGGATGAATATCTTTGGGTGTTGGAAAAATTTTTGTGTGGTAGGATAATATCTTTGTGTGTTGGATATATCTTTGTGGTGTTGGATAAAATTTTGTGTGGTTGGAGAATATCTTTGTGTGGTTGGATAATATCTTTGTGTGGTTGGATAATATCTTTGGGTAGTTGGATAATATCTTTGTGTGTGGTTCTAATAGGTAGTTGGATGATATTTTGTGTGGAGAATATTTTGTGTGTAGGATAATATCTTTGGGTGGTTGGATAATATCTTTGGGTAGTTGATAATATCTTTGGGTAGTTTGGATAATATCTTTGTGTGGTTGGATAATATTTTTGGGTAGTTGGATGATATTTTGTGTGGTTGGATAATATAGTTGGATTATTTGTGTGGTTGTATAATATCTTTGGGTAGTTGGAAAATATCCAGAAATAGTAGTGATTGTTGGAGGTAATGTGTTAGTTAAAGTGGATTTTGGTGTTGTTTTTGTGAAAGTTGGACGGAATGCAGTAGTTGTAGTACTTCTCGGTGTGGTTGTGGTAATAGTTGGGTGGAATTTAGTAAATGTTGGTTTCGGTGTAGTTGTGGTGGTAGCTGGATGAATTACGATGGTTGATGTAGGTCTCGGTATCGTTGTGGTTGTTGTTGTAGCTGATCTTGGTGTTGTTGTAGTGACAATAGGACGGAATGTAGTTGTAGCTGGTCTTGGAGTAGTTGTCATCGTAGTTGTACGGAATGTTGTTGTTGTAGTCTTGGAGTTGTTGTGGTCGTAGTCGTACGGAATGCGGTCGTTGTCGCAGGTCTTGGAGTAGTTGGACTGAATGTGGTTGTTGTTGTCTTGGAGTAGTTGTGGTTGTAGTTGGACTGAATGTGGTTAGTTGTAGGTCTTGGTGTAGTTGTGGTCGTAATCGTACGGAACTTGGTTGTTGTCTTGGAGTCGTTGTGGTAGTTGGACTGAATCTGGTTGTTGTTTGTCTTGGAGTCGTTGTGGTGGTAGTCGTACGGAATGCGGTTGTTGTTGCAGGTCTTGGAGTAGTTGTGGTCGTAGTTGGACTGAACGTGGTTGTTGTTTGTCTTGAGTTGTTGTGTCGTTGTCGTACGGAATGTGGTTGTTGTTGGTCTTGGCGTAGTTGTGGTTGTAGTTGGACTGAATGTGGTTGTAGTTGTAGGTCTTGGTGTAGTTGTGGTCGTAATCGTACGGAACTTGGTTGTTGTTTGTCTTGGAGTCGTTGTGGTCGTAGTTGGACGGAATCTGGTTGTTGTTTGTCTTGGAGTCGTTGTGGTCGTAGTTGGACGGAATGTGGTTGTTGTTGTATGTCTTGGAGTAGTTGTGGTCGTAGTCGTACGGAATGTGGTTGTTGTTGGTCTTGGAGTCGTTGTAGTCGTAGTTGGACGGAATGTGGTTGTTGTGTCTTGGTGTAGTTATGGTCGTAATCGTACGGAACTTGGTTGTTGTTTGTCTTGGAGTCGTTGTGGTCGTAGTTGGACGGAATGTGGTTGTTGTTTGTCTTGGAGTTGTTGTAGTCGTAGTTGGACGGAATGTGGTTGTTGCTGTCGGTCTTGGTGTAGTTGTGGTCGTAATCGTATAGAACTTGGTTGTTGTTTGTCTTGGAGTCGTTGTGGTCGTAGTTGACGGAATGTGGTTGTTGTAGTATGTCTTGGTGTAGTTGTTGTCGTAGTCGTACGGAATGTGGTTGTTGTTTGTCTTGGAATCGTTGTAGTCGTAGTTGGACGGAATGTGGTTGTTGCTGTCGGTCTTTGTGTAGTTGTGGTCGTAGTTGACGGAATTTGGTTGTTGTTTGTCTTGGAGTCTTTGTGGTCGTAGTTGGACGGAATTTGTTGTTGTTGTAGGTCTTGGTGTATTTGTGGTCGTAGTCGAACGGAATGTGGTTGTTGTTGGTCTTGGAGTTGTTGTGGTCGTAGTCGTACGAAATGTAATTGTTGTTGTAGGTCTTGGAGTATTTGTTGTCGTTATTGGACGGAATTTAGGTGTTGTAGTTGTTCTCGAATTATGTGTTGTTGTAGTTGGATAGATTGTGGTAGTTGTTGTTGGTCTCCATCTAGTTGTTGTTTTTGTTTTAGTCGGATTGTTTGTTGTAATTGTTTCAGGTTTTTTTGTTATTTTATTAGTTGTAATTGTAGATGTTGCTGTATTTGAACTACTTGCTGGATAAGTAAGCTTGAATATTATACATAATTACTGTTTTGCAAATTACTACAATTTGTATCCTGGATAACATATAACATCGATTGTTAACATATATAAAATTAACACTTCCTGGACTATAAATTAACGTAAAAGAATTACGTTGTGGCTAGGCAGCTCACCAATGTATAACCATTTGGGCACTGTCCGTAAACGTAAACTGCTGTTCTCTGTTTTGGTTTAAAGCATTTGTATGACAAATAATAATTTCGAACATTTTCACAACTCATATAAATCTAGAAATTGAGAAATAAAAAAACATAATTATTTTTGTCGCTTTTACAATATCCTTTACTATAATAGCCATTCGAGTTCTCGGAATAGCAATATTTTATAACATACCCTGCGGAACATTTCTTTGGAGTTTTAGATATCATCGGAACAGTTTTCGGGACTGAATTACAACCAAAAATACGTATTGCAATCCCGTGGACAGTTACTCCCCTAATTGATACTTTGGAATAACAATTTTTGTCTAATAATTTGAGAATCGCATCATAATTTATTTTATAATTCCTAAAGATAATTTCCAAGTAAACCTCACATGTATTGAGCATCCTAAAACGAAGGAGTCGTATTTCTTGGTCGCTAATTCCGCCTGATTGACCAGTCTCCCCACGACCTGAGTGTCGAGTGTACATTCAGCATAGAACAGATTCAATTTATAATTTTACTGAAAATATTTTACGATGACGTTTATATATTCCAATGCACGAGTTTCCAGAAACGTATGATGATACTCGATTTGCAAGTTGCAGAAGTTTACAAACCTTCATAACATAGTTCGGTGGACAGGTAATCCGCGCTATTGATTTTCTTGTTTTCAATAATCTCCTATGAATAGCATATTCTTTAAGTTGAGATAACAGGCATACTGCGACAAGTGACCTCAAATGTGACAGCATATTGTTTTTTATTTGATATCAATTCACATTTATTGTCTTTTATTGAAACCGTATATTTATCGTATGGACTCATCCTTAGTTTAAAATAAGAGAATCAACCAGTTGTGAATCCTACAATCTGTCAGAGTTGTCCCACTAGGACACGTGAGTATACCAGTGTTGGCAATTTTTCTACATACCGTTACCACGTAATCAGATATAGGTAAACACGTGGCGATGGCCTATCTATTATTAAATACTTTACATTGGTTATTCCTCTTCCATTGCTTCTTACTTGGCATAAGTTACCCTGAACATATGATCCGTCGGAATAATATTTATTTTTAGGGCGACAGTTAGAAATATGGGTATTCAACGGACAAAATGCTGTCGATATTTCTTTCTTAGTTTTTACTGGTCTTCCATATTTAGAATAATTATCACAAACTTTGATTATGATTAAAATTACTTGCAAATAACAATAGAATTCCTAGCATTATCATTTAAGCCATCCTCCGCTTATAAATTGACTAAAATCCCAGAATGTAGTAATTGGCTACTTCATAGTTAACAAATCTTTGATCTTTCCTTAAATTTATCGTTTTGGCATTAAAGATAGAACAAGTATTAGTATAAGTATATACCATATGTTCTTACAGCATGTGCAGTCTTTATGTTAATAATGTTTATCAATTTAGATTTTCATGGTCATCTCAAAACATACGAATGCTCCCATGTACAAGGAAACGGTCCAAAATAAAAAATGATCTTTTTGGTATCAAAACACTGACAAGAAAGGAATGATCTTTGAGTTAGAGGTGGTCGAGAAATTAAATAGGTTTGTTGGTTAACACTACTCTAGTAATGAATGTCTTTATCGTACCCCAATCCCACATTCACTAAATTGTTAGACAAGATGTCTGTAAGTGAAGAATCTCACCTTAAACACTTTCCTTTGCTTTTTAGTCACTATCAATGTGGACAATTGAAATTTTTGTCTTCTATTGTGTACTACAACATAGCGTGACAGTGAAATTTACTCACAATGCATTTGCATGAAATAGCGTCTAAAATGGAAGAGGGAAAATCTAATTCCCCAAGCCTCTTCTGAAGCATGTGATGGACTATTGGAGGATGGAGTTAGCACAAGCAGACATTCTCCTTTGGATTAATTAGTTGTGAGTGTTTGTGCTGGGATTACAAAATATCGTAAACTTGGGGTTAATAAATATAAAATAACTGTCATTCGAAAATAAAACATTTTAGAGTACTTGTGCTTGTTTTCCATGTAGGTAGTTTCCAAACCAAAGCTTGTTCGGATGGATATTCGTTTCAAATATCTTCTTTTTAAAAAGTTTCCTTGGACTGAGTCGAATGCTTTTGTAATGTCCATAAGTACTGTATTTTGATTGGGTTTGACGGAGTTAAATTCTACTGCAATGAATTGTGAGAGGGGTGTTAGGTGTGTTGTGGTCGAATGGTTACTCCAGAATCCGTGCAGGGTTGAAGGTATTGAGATTGAATCCTGACTTTTTCCATAACAAGCCTTTCAATGATCTCAGAATAGATATTGGGCGATAGGATGATAGTTCATTTATTGGTTTGTTGTTGGTTCGATTAGAGACTTCTTCCGAATTTCAGGGATTGTGATGGATAGGTTGAAGATATAGGATAATAGTTACAAGGCTTGATGGCCTAAGTGCTTCGGTGTCAAAACCGGATTTTTCCAAACAGTCTCCATCGGGCGTCAGTGATGTTCAGGCTTAGAGACCTACACTTACATTTTTATAAATTCCAGGACACTGCATGCCAAATAACACTTTAAGCTGTTTTCTGTGAAACGCATAGAGAGCCATCGATTAGGCAATTGAACAGGCCCAAGTACCAGCTCATATGTTAGCATTGGGTTCGCAAATGCATTAAACATGCACATCCATACATTAAGGAAGGCGATTGGGGAAGGAAATTTCTTAGCCAACCGATTTTTTGCGTGGAACAGTGAGAGGCTTAGTGGGTGTCCATCTTTTACGCAAATGCGAAGAAATCCGGAACCACATCTACGAGTTGTAGATTCCGTCAGCAGGGGAGGTATTTCTGTTCCACATTGTGGTCCCAGCATACGTATTGTTTTCCTTGGCAGTAAGTTTAGTTTTTGGATTGTGGCCTCTGATAGCGCGAATCTCCACACAGCAGAGGCATATTCTACAGCCGGCGCGATTGTCTGGCGGTATATGGTTCCGATTGCTTTATTCATATTCGCTGGGGTCTTCTGGATGAGGGCACGTGTGACATTCAATTTCTTTAGTCCTTTGGTGAAGACTTGTTTGGCATGGTAGGTAAAATGAAGCAGCCTGTCGTATGTCACTCCCAGGATTGAGGGGTTCCTTGTGACAGGTATCCGAGTATGTCCGATGAAGATTTCTGGTTCTTCTTTGGACCGCCGGTCGGAGGTGAATAGAGTGCATGATGATTTTGGAGCCGATACCGAGAGACGGTTAGCTATCAACCAATCGTGGATATAATCCACTTTCTTCTGTGCGAGTGAGACTGCTTCTGATGTCGAACTGCTTCTTGTTGCAATGATGATATCGTCAGCATAGGAAAGCAGTAGGAAGTTCTTGTCAATGGCAGGTCGTTGATAAAAAAATTGAATAGAGTGGGGGACAAAGGCGAACCTTGGGGTACTCCGTTTGGTAGTTAACGTGATTTGAGGTGGCCAATGATGACCCTTCCACGTCATCCAGATAAAAAATTGGCCAGCCATAGCTTCAAATTAGGGCAAATTTTTGAATAAAAGATTTTTCCAATCAAATGTTTCCTCGGTACAGACTCAAACGCCTTGTTGATGTCAATCGAGACCATTGTTGTCCGTATGTGTTTTGGGGTAGTGTTGAAACCATCCACAATGAACTGCGAAAGGGTTGATAAGAAAGTCGTGGTTGATCTTCCAGAACGGAATCCGTGTTGGAAATTCGGTTGAGTTATGGGAGGAGTAATTTCAGATAGGATCAACTTTTCCAACACTTTTGATATTTTTACATCAATCTTCTTTTCCATATACGGTCAGTTTCAGCCTTCCATATACTGCTGATTGACTTCTTGATCATCATTAATCTGACAGATAAGATTTCCCCGTCTATATCACAAACGACCTTTAGATTACAAATTCTGTGGCAGTCCCGGTAGAAAATAGACGTTCCTGTACCAGCAACTTCTCCAGCCTTCCATAAAATTTCCACGGAATTGTATCCCTTCGTTATATTACTCTTTTCTTTCTTCTCCATACGCATTCAGGTCGTGTTCCCGTGCCAACAGAGACATCTCATCTTCACCCTACAGAAAGAGGATATGTGTTCATAGCGTTGAAGTTGAAACACCTCGGTTGGCCTCTTCTGTACCATTCACATGTGATTGGCACGTGGGAATTGTTAGCCTAGTTGTGGCATTTTTATATCTTTGAGATGTTGCTCACCGTCACCTATGACTCCATAGAATGTCCGCTGTCGACCTTCCATTACGAAATTTGGTTTGGCTTGCTGACAGGTATTTTCTTGTGGGGTTTTTAAGCGGTCCAAAGCAACGGATGCAAGAACTTTGCGTAATGTGTTTAACAATATTACTGGATGTAGGCTTTCTAGTGGTTTTTTTGGTTTGTTAGGCTATTGTATAGGTATCCCCTTTCCAAGAGGTAGGACCGAGTTAGATGTAAACATTAAATAATTTCGTCGTGGTTTCGAAAAGATGTATATGTCCAAATTTCAGCATTTGCGCATTGTCCTTTAATTGCTCCAGTTCTCTAAGGTGTAATAAAAGACGTCCTTTGAATATGCATAATTAAGTATCATAATTATTTTTTGATAATATTTCGTTCAGCTCGAACTTTGTTTTTGATGTTCATATCCGTCGTATTAAGACTGCATATTTCCCAGTGACATGTTTCCAGCTTTCCATTGTCTCATATCAAGGTGTGTGTTTGCGGCAAGGCAAATAATGCTTCTAGTATAGTCCCATAGGTCTTGTATAGTCATATTAGTCGGTAATGTAATTAGGTGGCTCTCAATATGCTTTTGGTAATTTATTCCCAGCAGCGGCTGGGACCAGAGCTTCTCGGTCATATATTTATGGGTATAATAAGGTGGTGACGCTTTGCTTAGGTTCGGATTCTTAGTATTTCTTCAGGCAGAACTTGTCAACCATTTTATGGTCACTATTTATCATCGACCCTCTGTAAGAATGGCATCATGCAGTAGACGTTTCTCCTTAGTACAAAAAATGATTTAATCGATTTGATTGTATATATTGACACTTTCGTTTTCAGAGTTCTTTCTATGGCCAGTCCATGCACTCCTGAAGCGAGCTGGATGCATATAGGTAGTGTTTCTGAGGAAGAGATCATTCACTTGACAAAAATTTGCCAGTAGTGTTCCCTGAGTGTTTCTCCGCCCCATTCCGTGTCTTCCGATGAACGATTCCTCTCCATCAGATGGTATCCCAACTTTTGCGTTGAAGTCTCCGGCAATAAAAATCAGCGATGAAGTTTCATATTTTGAGTAATTCCTTGATAATTACAGAAGTCATCCAGTTGACCAGGGTTTTTCAAAATATACCACTATGTGGAGAATACATGTTAATGATTATCATGTAATTTTTGAAAGAAACATGTAATTCATATTGATTTGCAAGACAATGATCCTGTCATTGACTTTCCATAATTGATTTATTCGAGGAACAAGGTGGTCATGGACTGCGAAACCTTTTCCGTAATGTTTCAATTCATTGGGAGAAGAGAATTAGTTTATGGGTTCCACGGTGTTCACAGCATCCATCAGAGACCTTCGTTTCTTGATAAATCCGATAGAGATACGGTACTTCGTTAAATCATGGCACAGTCCTTTCTTCGTCCATCTCTTCGAGATCCCCCTGACGATACGAGAGTAGATTAAGGCCTTTTAGAGTTCATTTTTAAGACCCAAGACACCAGCTCAATCTCCATCACAACCGATGAACCACGTGACGCAAAAATATGAATAGTCAATTCATAAATATAACAAATAAATAAAATTAAAATATATAATTTAAATGGAATTGCCCGCTGGTTGGTTTAAGTGCGAAAGCAAAACAGGACGTCCATATTACTACAATAAGAACACCAAGCAGTCTCAATGGGATCCCCCGAATAATGAAAAAGTCCGTTGCTCCCATATTCTTGTGAAGCACAACAAATCCCGTAATCCAAACTCCTGGAGGACGGGGGCTGTGATTATAACTGAAGGCGAGGCTCTGTGTCGAATCGAGGACATCCGGAGACAAATCATGGCCAATGAGGCTTCTTTTGCTGATCTAGCCAACAAATTGAGTGACTGTTCTTCAGCCATGAAAGGCGGGGACCTGGGCTTCTTTGGGAGAGACCAAATGCAGAAAGAATTTGAGGACGTCGCTTTCGCCATATCCCCTAACGAGTTGAGTAAACCGGTTTTCACATCTTCTGGAGTTCATCTAATTCTAAGATTAGCTTGATTTTTTCACTTTATGATCAAAATAAAGTTTTTACCACATTTCTTTCACGTGGTTTATAACAAATTTTTCATGATCCACGTGGGTACTTGTAGTCCTTATTAGTTGTCGATTTTTATTTTTGAAATGGAAACCAAACTTTGATAAGGTCTATGAATTTAAAGATAAATTTCATTGTAAGAGGTCTCCAGAGTAATAAAGAACCTCAAATATTGATACTCAACGGTACCTGATAATATTAGCTCATAGTTACTTAAATATGGCCAATCGAACACAAAAACTAGGTAGTGGGGCAAAATAGTCACGGCACCTTTGCAAATTTTAGATTTAATAATTCTCCACGAAAATATTATTAAATACTGTAGTTTAAAAAATAAACGAGCGGAGCGGAGTCTTTGGCCCCAAGACGGTCTCTTTCCTTAGAGCACTTGGGTGTCTATTGACCAAAGTTTCGAGGGAGCGTCGGGAAACCGAGTGGCTTTTCCAAAGGATATCCCTGGCAGTAGTCAGAGGTAACAGCCACTCGATCATATCCGCTGGACTTTAGAACGAAAAAATAAATATAAGATTCTTTAGATTAATTGTTGAAAAATGAATGTTAAATCGAGTATAGTGCAATAATTAGCGATTTATTGTTAAAATTCAATTTAATGGAGCAAAAAAGTCAACGCACGAAATCTAATTAATATTTAGTTGCATTCCCTTTTGCTAGTAGCACTGCTTACAATCTTTTTTGTAAGGCAAAATAAGCCTCCGCCATTCAAATGGGGTAATATTTCCCATTCTTCATCGCAAATTGTTTTCAATTTTTAAATATTTTTCGGTTTCCTTAAATCAACTTTGATTTTTAAAATTTTCCATAAATGTTCGATTGGATTAGCGATTGACTTGGCCATTCCAAAACATTTATTTCGTTTCGTTCTAACAATTCAACAGTCATTTTGTGTTTTGTATCGTTGTCATGCTGGAATGTCCAGTGTTTTGTCAAATTTAATTTAGTGACAGAAGGTAACAGACATTTTTTTAAGATTTCGCAATATTTGAGTGAATTTGTTATTCCATCAATTACAAGTAGTTCACCGACTCCTTTAGATGAAAAACCGCCCCATAGCATGATACTACCTCCCCCGTGCTTTATGGTAAGTATGGTGCATTTTTTGTTATACGCCTGATTGGATTTACGCCAAATTGATGGCGTGTAGTTCAGTCCGAAAAGTTTTATTTTTGATTAGTCCTAACATGAGTTCATTTTCTTTATTTAAAAGATATATTTAATTCGTACATAAATTTTTATTTTTTAATAACGGAACACGACTGGGCTTTCGTTTATTGATACCTTTGTGTAAAAATAATTGTACGAAGGGACACTGATGTTCCTGTAATATTCAAATCATCAGCCAATTCTTCTCGAGTAATTCTTGGTTTTGTACAAACTATTTTTTTCATTAATGAGCAAAAACGTTGAGATATTTTCCTCGGAGTACCTGATCTGTAAGGACTATGGATGTCAGGGTCATTATAGTCTATTTGCACGTGGTTGTTCATTTTTGATCTCCCGTCTAAGCTAGCTTAAGAGAAAATCTTATCAGACTAATCATCGAGAGGAACAACTCTGCCATAATATCTAGCGGTCGTTTATCCTTACTGGAAATCCCAGTTCAGTCATACCGAATGTGCGGTACGAAATAAAAGTACCGTAAAAGATGAAGATGGTAGTGAGAATCACATTATGATCACGCTTGGGTATTTGTGGATTAAATTTATAATTTTAATCTGATCTTTTGCAAGGAAACCAACAAACCCATTTGGGGAAAGGGTTAAGAATATAGAGGAATCTTGTCCTGACAAATTATCAAGTTCCTAGGAAGGCCTCAATCAGATTTCTCATCTTCTCTTCGTGCGCCTTCTTGGATCCAAAGTAATTTCTCTGTAGGCGGGTTGGTTTGGGGAATAGTAATTGGGGTGATTTATACTCTTCTCGTAAGACACGTCGTGGCTGTGTATTGTTGAGAGTTGCACTGCCTGCACAGGGTGGCAAATCACTTTCTATTTTGTCGGATAAGGTCTTCAAGTGATGAGAGATTACTAGATTACTAATTCGTTCAAGACAGATTGATTCCCTATGGCTCAATGAATTGTTTTTACAACAATTTTAAAGCTACGAAAAGGGCTTTAATGTTACCGAAAATAGTTTGATTATCCTTAGATTTCTTAGCAGCTTCCATAGATGCCTCGACGTGAGATGAAAAAGACATGTGTGTGTCGAAGGTTATTTCCAAGATTTTTAGTTTCTTCGTGAAAAGTATTTTTGTATAGTTGATAAATATATCCACTGTCATTTGTCCAAGTCGTTTGTCTGAGGTAAATAAGGACGAAGAAGATTTTTCAGTAGATATATCAAGCCGGTTATAATTTAGCTAAATTTGAATCTTGTGAAGGTATTCTTGTAGTCTTTCTGATGATAAAGGAAGGGACAGAATTATAAGATTAAGAATCAATTTTCCAATAATTTTGAGTGCATAGTAAAGAGATTGGTCTAAATAATGCAGGATTGTCCTTAGGCTTCCCATGCATGAGGATTGGGCGTATATAGGACAGTTTCCAGGTAGTTGGAATTGTATTCATGTTTATTGAATAGTTGAAAATCACTGTGATTGCATCAATAGGTCTTAGAAAAATCAGGCCCACATGAGAGGGAAAAATGTGAGATAAAGTCTCATTAAGGATAAAGAAGACCATTCATTTTCCTGAAAGTTTTATGGCTTATACTGGCGTTTTTGGTTGAGGTGGTGACGTCCCTCCTATAGCAACATATGTCTAATACGTATTTGAATAATCCTTTCTGGTTTTCTACCCTTACCTTCAATGCCAGGGGCCTTAATGACTGGTCGAAGAGGCACCAACTATGTCTGGACCTTGCAAAATATGGATGCTCTGTTTGCTGTCTCCAAGAGACGAAGCTCAGAAAAGGACTCGATGAAAACCTTGGAGACTACAGACTAATCCTCCTTCCATCGTACTGTAAACACTATGGACAGGGTTTCGCTGTTCACAAGAATTTGCTCCCCAGATTACATCGATATTGGAAAATTGATGACAGGATATGTGTTATTCAATTTCTTATTGGACCCAAAGGGAAGTCCAGGCAACTAATTTCCATTGTGAACGTGTACATAGTGGCCGTGTTTCCAAAAACCCAGAGGAATTGGACGTTTTCTACGAAGAACTTGTCGAGGTCGTATCTTCTCTGAAGTTTTCATCGTTCCTCTTTATCGCTGGTGATTGGAATGCTAAAGCTGGGGTACATCAAGGACACGAACGTTTTATTGGACCACATGGAAGGGGGATCAGGAACTATTCTGGTACTGCTCTGGCATATTTCTGCGAATCCTTTGATTTATTCCTGTGCAATACTCAATTCCAACATTCCGCACGCCACAAGACAACGTGGATGGGCACTAGACTATCGACCACCGGAAATCTGATAAGGATTTATAATCAGATCGATTATATTCTGTGTCGAGTAAAAGACAAATCTCTCTTACGGGACTCGAGATCTTATGGAGGACTAACTGTTAACAGTGATCACAAAATTGTGTCAGCAAGATTCAGCTTAAGACTTGGTCCAACTGCGGAGGAGTTCCTCTACGGGATAACTAATAGAAGATGCTTCTTCCAAACACATCGTGGTGGAGATTCCACGCGATCAAGAAGGTATATGACTGAACTCTTGGGCTCTTCACCAAAAGTACAAGCAGACTATAAAGAATGTGTATCGGATTCAATTAATAATACGGCATCGGATCTTTCACCAGGAAAGGCATGGCTCGAAACTATGAGAGGGATCATTTCCGCTGCTGACAAACATTTGGGGGAACTTAAACCCCATAGCAGTCAGCGTCACCCGGAAGTGTCAGCCCTATTGAATTTGCAGAAGAACTTAAGGCTTAGATCCGAAAATACTGTCGATCCTCAGACTGTTTGCAAACTGAAACAAGAACGAAGGCAAATTGAGAGAAAAATCAAACTCCTAAACAGACTACATCACACTAGTCAGTTGGAAAGCAAGATCAGAGAGGTAGAAAACCTTAAAGACAATGCTGCGACATTCATGGCTATACGACTAATACGGAGGAAGAGCCAATCAGTGAAACTTATTTTGCATGACAGAAATGGAAAAACAATAGGAAATGTTGCAGAACAGACAGAGTTCATAGCATCGCATATTGAACAACTGTTCTTTGTAAAAGGAGAAAAATCAGATTTCACGCCTAAGAACACAACACTTGAACGGATCATTTCACCGGAGGAGGTTTGCATG
Source organism: Dicyema japonicum (assembly GCA_011109175.1). Lineage (NCBI taxonomy): Eukaryota > Metazoa > Dicyemida > Rhombozoa > Dicyemidae > Dicyema > Dicyema japonicum. The sequence continues at coordinate 65,794 of RDEW01000056.1, read as the reverse complement.
GCGATAAGGAAACTTAAATCTGGGCGCTCTCCAGGACCAGATAATATACCATCTGAATTGCTAAAATTTGGCCCTCCAGAACTTGCAGATAAACTCTCAAAATTGCTGAATGACATGATAGAAAACAAGGACTTTTCAGAAATTGGAAAGGGGATACTAGTACCAGTTCAAAAAGGTAATAAACCCCCTGGGCCAGTTGAAAACCTGCGCCCTGTCATCCTTCTAAACACCTTAAGGAAGATCCTTGCCCTAATTACTCTTAATCGGATCCAAGAGCCGGTGGACGGGTACTTGGCCCAGAGCCAGAGTGGTTTTAGGACAGGGAGATCAACGGCTGATGTAGTATGGTGCCATAGATGGCAATGTGCTATTCAACAAAGATTCCGGAGCTCAAAGACTATCCTTGGAATTGATCTGACCAGAGCTTTCGACACTGTCCGTCGGGGAAAACTCATTGAAGTGCTTGAAAGTTTCCTGGATAAGGACTCGGTTATTCTGATACGGATACTCTTATCAAACACGAGGTTACGAGTGCGTATTGGAAAATGTTTGTCACGGGAAATTATTTCAACAGTGGGCACACCCCAAGGAGATTCCCTTTCCCCAGTATTGTTTGCTATATACCTTGAATCGGCTCTGCAAGACCTCCGGAAGTATTACAACAATGATATTATGGAGATCGTGTATGCCGATGATGTTGACTTTATCTCGACTGACAAAGAAGCACTCTTACGTCTCTTGGAGGTTGCATCAGGCTGTTTGGCCAAATGGTGTCTATCACTGAATGTTCAGAAAACGGATATTGTTGAAATTAAGCGGATGGAACTACGCAATAGTGAATGTTGGAGGAAGACCGTAAAGCTTGGCTCTCTTCTCGGAGACTCCGAAGACATTGCAAGAAGAAAATTGTTATCTACGGTTACTATGCAAAAACTTATGAAATGTTGGATAAGAAAATGCTTGGTCGGGCCATCACTCCGACTCAGGTTGTATGAGGCGTTCGTGAGGCCCATACTAACATACAACTCTGGGACGTGGGGAATTTCGAAAACGGACGAACAAAACCTTGAATCCTTTCACAGAAGGCAACTTCGGTCTCTCTTGGGACTAAAGTGGCCAATGCGTGTAGGGAGTGAAAATTTATATAGAAGATGCGGTTCCGGACCTCTGAGCACCATGATCATGAAGGCTCGCTGGAGATTGTTTGGCCATATTCTCAGATTGGTACAAAACACGCCAGCAAACGTCGTCATGGAAGAATACTTCGATACGTCAGGAGAGAAGTTCAGAGGTCGTCCAAGAATAACTCTTCCGGAAGTCCTTAATGGTGACCTGAGATCAGTAACCAGACTACTAAAGGACGGTGAAGACCTTAGTAGTCTGCGGCACTTGGCATCGGACAGGAGGGGATGGGAAAGGCTAATTAAGAGGATTGTTCAGACGCGGCACGAATAGAATTATAGTTTATATGATGCTTATAATAATAATAATACTGGCGTAATATTTCATAAGTTTATTAAGACTGTGCTAATCCGTATGTTGTCTGTTAAAATTTCCTTTTGGGCCAAATTGTTTAATTTCTCTCCACATCGTCTGAGCGGAATTCTGAAGTGGAAGGGAAGATACTAGTTTGTCCAATTTGTTGGCTTCAACTCTTCTAATCCTTTTTGATATTTCGTCATTGAAAGTTTTTGTTTGATTTTTCTATCCGGGAAAGGAAGTTACGTGTCTTTTCAGGCGATTCCTTTCTTTAATGATTTGGTGTTCTGATCGAGTTTTTCATTGTGGAATTTAAATGATCAACACGGAATAATGCTCTCCGTGCCATGAGAATAGTTTTGTTCAAAAAGTCAATAGCTTCATCTATTGAGGGAATATCATGTCAAAGTTTAGTAGAGCTTGATCGATGTATTTTGAATATTCATTCCAGTTTGCTTTTTTATAGTTGAAAAATGAAACAGTCTCTTTCATGTGGTATAGAACTTTTTTGATTTGATTGGATTGTGGAAAATCCATAATGACGAGGTGAGTACCACTCTTCATATTCCCGATAAACTTTTTCAATACGTTCAATTTCTTATCTCATTTCAATAGAATGTTTTCTACGTGTGGTGTCAAACAGAGATGCATATCAATTGTCACACCCAAGAACCTTTGACATATGTTGAAAGGAATGCCGACTTTGTTTAACTTCAAGGTGACTGTCTTCCTTCCCAATCTTTTGTCAGAGGTAAATAGTGAAGTAGACGATTTCTTTGCATTCACCACGAGCCGGTTTTCAATTATCCGGCTATTAAACCTGTCCAGGTTTATTTGTATTCTTTTTGTGGCCTTCTGGATGTCCAGATCTCGCGAAACTAACACAATATATCCGCATAAGAAAGTAGAACATCAATATCAGATTCAAGAGTCGGGAGATCAGCTAGAAAGAGGTTAAACAGAGCAGGGGATAAAGGAAATCCTTGAGGGACTCCGTGATATTGATTTCAGACCTCCGAAACAAACACGTACCCTTCGTCCACTTAGGAAGCTTTGGTAATCCAAAGCTTTAGCTTCCCTGGGATCTCCGATTGAAATATTTTTCTCGATAGAATCTTCCTCGAGACTGAGTCAAAAGCTTTATGTATGGCAATCGAGCAGAGCACTGTTTTAAAGTGTCTCGGCTTGGTTGTGAATCCGACCGAATGAAGTCGGTCAATGTTATGTAGACGTGGATCTCTCATTTTCAATTTTATTTTTTTTATTTATTTAACTCTAAGACCACCAAGAATAATAGGTCAAAACTAAGGTGATCCCAGCCTTCCAACAACATCCGAACTCTCTTCGCCTGGTCTTCTGATGACCCAACCACATTCCGGATGCGCCTTCTCTTCCTTCTGCATAGGAATTCAATCGGCATGCACTTTTTATAATCGACCGAAATTCCTCTGCATGGGCCACCTTTTCCTTGGATGAGTTTCCCAGTTCCTTGCAAAAACATAAAAATCCCTGGCCATTCTTCAACGTCGCCTCCTCAGAAACGAATATGTCAGTGTGGTGCATAATTTTCCGCCTGAGAGAGTTCAAACGATCAATTCTCGAAGAGAGAATGGCAAATCTCTAGGCGGAGCAGGCATATTCAATAGTAGGAACAATGGCTAGTTGGTAGATCTTTTTGACGCAAGCAGCAAGGGGGAAGGGGCTTTTCATTATGATCGCTTTTAAAATGTTCCATTTCCGAAGACCCTTTACAAGCACCTCCTTCACGTGACTCGAGAAGGTCATCATAGAGTCGAAAACTACCCCAAGGATCTTTTGGGTCCGCGTAGAAGGGATAGAAGTATCTCAAAAACACAGTTCGAGTTCATCCTTAAATCTTCTATCAGTAATGAAAATGATGAACATGGATTTAGGTGCTGACACACATAATATTTTTGCAGATAGCCAGTCACATGCCCGGTTTAGATGTGACTGAACGGTTGCTACAGCCACGGAAGGAGATTTATCTCTTGCATCGATAATTAGGTCGTCCGCATAAAATAAAAACATAGTGTCCTGGTCATTGGTAGTAGGTAGGTCATGTAGAAATAGGTTGAAAAGAAAATGAGATAAAGGAGAGCCTTGCGAGACCCCATTGGGAAGTAGTCTTTATTTTGAAGTGGTTTTCAATCCGGACCCTTCCGCGTCGCCCAGTTAAGAAATTTTCCAACCATAGCTTGATGTTCGGATGTAAGCTCGAATTTAAAATCTTTTGCGTTAGGAGTTTCCTCGAATAAGAATCAAAGACATTCTGTATATCGATGGATACTAAGACCGTAAGTGTGTTCTCATGTTAAAGGCGTCAGTAATAAACTGGTAGATAGAACCCAAAAAAACGAACGGTCTGCTTTGAAACCATGTTGAAATTCTGGTAGATGTAGAACAGAAGATATACGCATTAATAAAAGTTTTTCCAGCACTTTTGATGAAACACAAGTTATTGAGACGGTAAGAGGGAACAACTTTTGGTTTTCCAGGCTTTAGAATTGGCGTAATCAGGGAATTCTTCCATATATTAGGTAGCGTATGGTAGTTGATAGCGTTGTTGTACAGTCTTGATAGTATTGGCCGTGCCTGAGGTCCAAGGTGTTTGAGATGAATAGTGCAAATACCGTCGGGACCACAAGCAAGAGTGGAACGTAGCAATTTAGTAGCCTTGTCAACATCATGGAGGTGAAGAAAATGGAATACGGTTTTTGTTGCGGCCCGCGCCGTTCAACATGTGTAGAACGAGAAAAAAAATTTATGGCTGATCGATACGTAGTACTTCATAATATTGTTTGCTAGTTTGCGAGCGGGTTCCGAAGCATTGCGGGTAACGACTTCAGTTCCGCAGTCTTCCTCATTGATAAGGCTATTGATCCTTCTTAGCGTTTTCCAAAATGTGGCACAAGAGTATTTGTGACATAGTCGTCCAACTAGACAGTTCCATTTGAGTCTGTTATTAGTTCAGATAATTTGTTATTCAGTAAAAGTATAGAGTAAAAGGAGTTATCGGACTGCGTTCTGTTTCTCTTCAGCGCATCTCGTTTCTTGATAAGTGACACAATTTGCGATGATAATCTTGGATTGAACTTCTTGTAAGAGGCGACAGGTATAAATAGTTTATCAGCTTTCAAAATGATAGCAGACAGAATCTTGGCCGTCTTCTCTACTGTACAATTATCCATAGTAAGGTCAAAGAGACTATTGTCCACATACGCTCTGAAACCTTGCCAGTCAGCCTTCAAATAATTTTTGAACTTTGTAGAACAACACAGTGAACAAATAGGCCTTCTAAGTCTCAACACAATGGGGTTATGGTCGCTTGAGAAACCATAACAAACATTCCATGAAATATATGGAGAGAGACAGGTCCGGGGATGTTGGACGCTCTGAAACCACACTGTCGGCTGATTGTGTCCGGAGACAGAGTGGATGTTTGCCATTTAGGTCGCCGAGTAATATCAGATCTTTCAGTTCAAAAAGTTTCAATAAGTTTGGAACATACTTTCGGATAAGGGAAGTCGACGAACTTGAGGTGGAATATAAATATTACATAGTGTAAAACGTCTTTAGGGTGAGAAAGGAACTTCAATAGAGATTTGTTCCAGAATAGGGTCTCTTTCGCAAAGAAAAGATACAAACGGGGTGATATCGGTGAATAAAAGACCCTCCCTAACAAACGTCAATAATCCTCCACCGAGACTTCTTGTCCGGTCCTTTCGGAGTATATTGTAGCCAGGGAAGCGTGGGGTGGCGGCTGACCTGGAGAGTTAGACTCCTGAATAATGGCAATGTCCATTTTCAAACGGGAGAAGAGGGAACGTAGCTCCAGCACTTTATTACGGATTCCATTGACATTGAGTTGCAGAATGACCAGCGTGGAATCAGGACACGGGTTAGGCTTGATGTCACCAGCCTGGAATAGCAAATTGAAATTGGTAGGCCATCCATCCAAAGGACGTAAAGGGGTGGAGAAGTTCAAACGGTTCTCTTTAGTGCAAAACTTGCACCGGGCGCCACCACAACAACAGGTGAACCGCATGCCGCCACCCTAAAATTCAAACATTTGTTTAATAAATCAATTTTATTTAACTCAAAAACTAACAGTTAACAACTGCTGGCTGCTCTCATGATTGAGAACGCATTTCCCCTGACGATTTGCAAGGAAATGCGCTCAATGAGCCAGCTTTTTACTCTCCTATCATTTTTTCCTGGCGATGAGCGAGCCGATGTTTAGCAGGACCAGTGTCCTGTTTCCTATGATTACTGATGTTTTCACGGCGACTGGTTCAAAAATGAACTTCCACCAAGACAGTTCTTTAACTTTAGGATTTCAGCCTTTTCGGAAGCAGAACCTGGGTTAGTCGTGGCAAGGTTGGATGAAGAGAGGCTATTTACTACTTTCCCATGGGAAGAGAGTGGTTCCGTCCGGGATTTTAAATATTATCTAATAAAAGGTAAGCATGCTTGTCTATTTGGTTAAATTATTTTACAATCAAAATATATAACCGCACAAATTCTTTAACATTTCCTAATTGAGCTATTTAAGAATTATTGAGAAACATCAAGATATTCCCTTGCAACCTCGTTACTAACATCATTATAAGCTGTACTGTGAACAAGACCCACCATTTGGACTTATCAATGAATGAGATGAATTCTACTGTGACATTTCATACAATGTGAATGTCAAATGATCAAAGATTCCAAACGATTTTCTTTTTTTCCACAGAGTATAGGATGACCCTTAATAGAATGTGATGTAAGAGTAACCACTTACAGAATTGTCATCCCTATTGTCAGTGTTCATTATTATGCACACATGTAAAAAACAGTAAGTACTCATAATACTAGCAATAATGTCATATTTATTGTTAGTTATGTAATCCTAGTCTCATTTACTCGTAGGAAACCACCAACTATTAAGTATGATGCAATTCGGTCGCTCCCATAAATCAATCAGTCTTGGCATTGTAGAAGAACAGTGTGCTAATTCAGAACATTCAAACATTTGATTTACTACCAACCCGGAGAGGTTCCAAATGAATAGAGGTAATCTTTTACATCATCCAGTTATGTCGGCATAGAATGGTGGTGCCCACATCATAGACGAGGCAGGTATGTTTTGTGATTGGTTAATTAGGAGCCGATGTAGTATTTTGTTATCACGAACTTTTATTTCTTTCTCTTCGACCCAGTGATCCTGGGGTAATAATAATTATCACCGATTCTTCGAATGGCTCTCGTGTAAACAAAATAGTGTGTGTCAATTATGCAATAAGTCAATAAAATTGTAATATCTCTTTTCAATATAAAACCTAAGTATTACAAACCATTACGTAGATTAAAGATTATTAAATGATCTTATTCTTCACTAATTATTCACTCATGAACTAAAACAAGTCCTTAAAAAGCTATAATTCAACCCACCAAAACGTTATATGGTTCCAAAACCCACCTCTACCAATAAATGACACTTCCTTAAAAATATCCGCTAAAATGCCACGATCTAACACAAATCAGTTCAACTACTCATATAGAATTAACAGAATCTACAAAACCCCCTTACAACATAAACTAACAAAAAGTACCAAATCATCCACCAATAGTGATAAGCCAAACAAAGCCAGTAATAAAACATAAAAGAATTTAACTACTACTCCTCAGCATTCCCAGATTTCCACAACTACAAATTACCCCACGTGTACTGATAAATTGTCATGAAAAAGTTGAGTTATCAAATTCAGTTCATCAGTCTCCTCAAACTGTCCGGCCCCTAACTCTTGCAAGGCCTGGTTCGCCACGGATATAGCCTCTCCAGATTTTGCACACATTTCATACAGAAACACAGAATAATTCAACAGGAATCCCATCTTTATGAGACAACCACGTGGCAATACCGCAGAATTCTCCAATGCTGTTCTATATGCCTCGTCGGCGGTTTCTATAATTTCTGAAAATAAGTCCCCCAGTGACCTGCTTTATTTGGAGGATCGATCTCCGCCTTGTAGCGGTTGTAGTCCCCACACATTTTATAGTAGAAAACCTTAGACTCCGTGGAAAGTGAGGGATTCAAGAGTAGTTGCTTCACTATGCCGATTACTTCGTCACAGAGAGAGATTATCTCCCGCCCCTGAGCCTCCCGGATTGACTGGTTAACTGATTTAGAAAATTCTTCGTTCTCCCCCATATCAGGCTTGTGATCGGCCAGGGCTCGGTGAGCAAATCTGCGAGCGCCAACAACATTCTTGAATGCCGCAGAGAATAGATTCCTTTCAACGGAAGTTAGCTGTGTTGTTGGGTCACATTCATACATCTTCTTCACTTCCTCTACCATCTGCTCATAACAATCTGCGCGTTCACAGAGCTTTGCTCGAATTCTGTGTTCCTCTCTACTAGAAGTACTAGACATTTCTTATTTAAGATTATTATTTTTTTAATTTTTATTTAGAATTTTCAATTTTAATATAATTTTACTAAATTCAACCATAAAACTGTGTCGATGGAATTTACTTCCATACCGATCTATGGAGCGATCGGCATTTAATAACCATTGGTCTCCTACAAGTTAGTAACTTGACTACATAGGGAATATGGAGAAAGTCTGGTATGAACACAGATAACTCTAATTTTCTTGTAGTTTCGAGGTTAAATTATTATTGTCGACAGTGAGGGGCATTCACAAATTTTAAACCATTAACGGTTATTTTTATTGATTTTAAATACCATAACTAATATTCTCGTGTTTACTTGTTTTTAATTGGATTTTACTTGTTTATTTACCAGTTTTTTCTACGAGTTCAAAGATATTTTAGGAAATATGATTAATCTACTTAATTTGTATTGAATTAACTTTTATTATTATTAGCACTTTCACGAGAGCCATAATATTTATAGCCCCGCATGTGCAGCAAAAATATAAGAGAAAAGAGTTAGCTTTTCCAGGCTTTTCTCTTGTTCTTAGCCAGATCCCTCAGTTTGTCCAGGTCGTCGTCAGTAGATGCCAATGTTTGCTTTACGGCTTTCAGATCGCCTTGTAAAACGACCCGGGATTGGTTGTTCTTGGTCTTTCACGAAAGCGTTTACATGGGAAGAGTAGTAATCTTCCATGGCAATATTCGCGGAGGTGTCGAGTCCAACTTCAGGACGTATTCAAAGAGACTCCAACGTGAGCTAATGATCTCGAGACTTATTGGTGTACAGTCACACTTATTGTACAGTCCTTTCTGCGAGATCTTGGTTTGACAGGACATTCCAGTTATGTTTCTTAGATGATTCCTGTGAAACGAGTCTAGCCTCTCCAATTTTTTTTTGAGGTGGCCCAGGTCCCAGACATATATAGGAGCATTGGTTTGCTAAAGGTGTCGTATAACATTATCCTTTGTTTTATGCTATTCCCTTTCCGTTTAAGTCATAGGTTTTTCATCCTGTGCAATGCCGAAGTTTGCAATGGTTTTTCTCCGTATGATATTTTCACTCTCTCCTAGCAGGGAGCCAAGTTTTTTTCCCTTTCACGATGATAAACCATTTCATAAGTATATCTGGTGCTTTTTCTAGTACATGTTCCAGGAGTTCTTTGTCTTCGGTAATTAGGTCGACATCATCATCATTCACTTCTATTTTTCCTTGGTATAATGGTCTCAGTTCCCTCATAGCAGCCTCCAAGTATATTGTGAATAGTAGCGGAGAGAGAGTCTCCTTGAGGAGTGCCTGTATTTGTTTCAAATTTTCTTGAGTAGGTTTTTCCAACTCTTACAAGGAGCTCTGTGTTAGATAGAAGGATTTGGATCATTCTTAGACTCGATTCGTCAATAAACCCTTCCAGCACTGTCGTCAATTTTCTTGTTAACTGAGTCAAAGGCTTTTTAGAGATCTATTTCCAGAATGTGGATGGCATTGCAACATCTTTGATGCGTTGCACATCTCCATCTGTGACTCCAGACTGCATCAGCTGTTGATCTTGCTTCTCTGAACCCACTTTGACTTTTGGGTAGGTATTCATAGGCGGGTCCATTTATTCGTTCCAATACAATGTTAGCTAAGACTTTCCGTAGAGAATTTGATAATATAATAGGTCGTAAGTTTTCAACCGGTCCTTTGGGTTTATTGGGTTTTTGTATAGGTATTAGTAATCCCGTTCCCAGAGGTAAAGTTGAGTTAGTTGAAAACATTTCATTTAGTAGTGTAGCGATTTTTTCAAAAAGGGGGTCAGGGCCGTATTTCAGTAATTCTGGGTTTATCGTATCTGGTCCGGGACTTCTGTTATTTTTTAGTTTTTGACATGCTGTTTTTACTACCAAAATTGTAATTGGTTCTTTCAAGGTCTTGGCTTTTTTTGAATGAAGGGATTGCTGTAGTCACATTAAAAAGTTTCTCAAAATGTATTGCAATTGCCTCCGCTCGCTCTTCATTATTCAGTATTGTCTTGCCATTTTTGTCTTTGATGATTATTCGTTCTTTCTGGTTTGTGTGGCGTAGTAAATGAACGGCCATATACATTTGTGAATTATCATTTAGTTTGGTTACTTCATTGATTTTGAGAAGCAGTTCTTCTTGGTGAGTGTCTTGTTCAGTCCTGATTTTTCTATGGATTTGGTCCCTCTGCCCCTGAAGAGCTTTTCTCTTGTTATAGTCTTTTTCGTTTAGCTTTTTTTGTATGGATTTCTTTTAACTCTTTTGCTAACTCCTTTGCTAGTTCTGTATGTATCGTCCGACCCATACTGGTTATCTCCCGCGTGCCGAGGTACTGGCTTGCTGCTTCGTTTATTATTTCTTTGTGCGATCCCACGAAATTACTGTTGGTCCTTCAGATGAGAGCAGATGTATTTTTAGAAATTTTTGCTGTATCTGGATGAGAGATCAGTTTTTACCGTAACTTTTATGTGGATTAAATATAATAATTGGCCATTCGTTACTCCCACATTCAAATCAACGTAGCTCTATTACAATAATAATCAACTGATAACTCCAAATGTGAGTAAATACTGACTCTGGAGTTTTAAAATTAAGAATGGAGTATATCTATGTTTGAGCTCCATTTAATAAAATTTGACATCGTATGCTTCAGAAAACAGAAGGATTATTAATTATTGGTTTTCCGACGTTTTTTTTAATTATACAATTTATTTTCCCTGCGACTAAGTTATGGAATTGACCTCAGCTCCTAGGACCTTTTAATCTCTGCTTGTGTGAGAGTTCTGCTGGAACTAGTCAGGATCATGGAATTAGTTAGTTTGGTTTTAGTCTTTGAAATACTTTAATTTTGTTTATTATTTATTGTGGTGGAGTCCATGTATGTTTCTTCTACAATGAAAGAATTGGATTCAGGGGCGTTCCTACAGATATAAATGCAATAGAGTTGTTTGAACGCAGGATAACCGTGGGGCTGGATAGAGTTATTATTATTAATAACAATGTTCGCGTAACCAGAAAAGTTAATTAATTTGAGATTCCACTTTCGCCATCAATCTCAGAATACGCGCTGTAACTCGTTTCCATCCTCCCCTGTTCTTCACAACCGCCCTCAGATATTAGATGAGGTGGTGACGTGCCTCTCTTGCACAAGATGTCTTCTTCATAAATTCTTCCTGGATAAAGTTTACAGAAATAATTAAGCATATAATGATGTTATCTGTTCTTCCAAATTGGATGTCTGTATCACATTCTCTGGAAATCCTTTCCAGTGGCTAGTTCACCAGAGAGGCTCCAAATGCATTTCTCCTTCCGCACCCGTGTCTTCCAATAGAGGATTCTTCGGGTCCCATTTACATTCCAGCCTTTTCATTCATATCTCACGCAACAAAGTAGAGGGACAAGTGATGAGAGAAGTATTCTAGTAGAGCGGTGTAGTTTTTAAGGTAATCCACGTGTAAGGAAAATCCCATGCCGTAGTGCTTGCATTCAGTCGGGAAAAGAATCAGTCGGTAATTGTTCCATGTTTCATCGCGTCCTTTTTCGATTTTCGTCTATTGTATACAGCCAATAGATATTTTGTATTTCTCAAGACGTCACAAAGTACTTTCCTTGTCCAATCTTTCGATATTCCACATACGTTAAATGTAATTAGCCTGAGTTCTCGATTGTATAATGAGTGTTTTAAACATGTGTAGCAGAGCCACGTCACCAGCTCAAGCAAAAAATCCAATATCTTTTAGTAAAATTGAAAATAAAAATTCAATCAGTAAATAAAAGTAATTATTTTTAACTCCCGTCTAACTCAATCTTCTCTTTTTGAGGCCATTCCCTATTGCTAGGCGTGTTCACGTCGCTGCATACCCCACATTCAAAGACTACCCTAGGTTGACATTTTATGCCATCTTCCTCATCAACAGGCATCGGTACTCCATGCCTCTCCTCAGCTTGCATACTCTCCAAAGTCTTCCGTAACACTAGCGTCTTTATATTAGCTTTGATCCTCTCCTCCACCTTGAAGGCATCCAGGTGGCCTTTGAAGAATCTGAGACAAATCCAACCCAAGTGATGACCACAGGGATTATTTTCACCTTTGCTCGATGGATAATCTCAAGTTCGTTCGTCAGTAGGTCATACTTGTGGAACTTTTCTACCTCGATCTGCTTGATGCAGTTATGCGAAGTGATCCCAATTTCAACGAGAGTAATCGCATTTTTTTCTTATCATAAACGAAAATGTCGAGTTTGTTATTCGTAACATCCGTACTGATCGTCGTGTCTAAAAGAATCTCCACAAATTCATTTGCGACAACAGATTGTACTGAATGGGTCTTCAGTTTCTTAGTTTTTCTTATTCCATATTGACGGCAGAGATGTAGGTATAAACGTCTGACAACTTCACTATGCCGCCTGAGATATGAGTTATTCAGCATTCTCCCACACCTAGTTGCAAGGTGATCGACTGTCTTTTTTGCTGAGTTACAATGTCCGCACTTAGTTTCTCCATTATCAAAAAATATGTTACGATCCTGAAGTAGACACAGCCTTTCCTCGGTTATAGGGGAGTGATTTGCACTAGCCATCCAGAGGATTCAGCAAAATTCTCATCTGTGTCTTTCAAACACTGAAATAAAATAGAGTGCAGCGATTTCTTCTCAATTTTTCCCAATAGATATTCATGCTATATTTCCATCAATTTCGACATTGTCAAGTCACATTTTCAATATTGTACTTTGGGGAAATGAATTCTGCGATAGTGGCCATGTGTGCTTTCTTTAAATTAATGACCCGTAGTATTTCCGCTCTTTTTTGGCAGTAATTTGCCTTTGTTACTGACAGACTCAAGGCCTCTTCCAAATTTATTTCTGTCTTTCTTTGTTTGCCTGTTGCAAGTGTATGTGGCTATCCATAAGAATTCTGCGGATGTTTTTATCGATCTGTTCAAATTCTGACGGCTCGATATCAATCAATCCAATGTAGTTATAGAGTGAAAGTGCATACTCGTTCATCCCTTTAAACAGGTTTACTGCGTTTAAATTGTCAAATTTTTGATCCGTTAGATGCTTCTTCATAGATTTTATGCATAATTTCTCCTTTAAGAACATTACTGTTCTTATCTTCAAGATACTTCGGTATCCATCCAATCTATCAAGGAAACGAGCTTTCTCGGACAAGGACTTAACGTTTGTTGCAGATATAATATACAGTAAATATAATAAAGTAAAAATAATGATATAATATAAAAATACACTTAATAATTTTTGTTGTTGTTGGGTTGTGCATGTCCGTTTCTAATCATACCGAGAAATCGAATCCTATGGGCCTTCCTGCAAAATCAAATAAAGAAGATAGTATAAGCAGACCGTCGTCTGTGGGGCTGGATATTGTCACAAGAACTAATATCAACATCGTTGGGAATATTGGTGCCAAAACCAACTTGCATTCACTATCTGCCATTATTGAAGAGGTCCACTGTGTCTCTGAAGCTGAGTGGGTATCTAAAATTTTTCTTGCCACGAAACAAAGATTTGGAAGGATACCTAGAGGTGGCTGGAACCTCGTACTTAAAAAGTTCAATGAAAAGTACTCCAAGAGTTCCAGTCTATGTCAGCTATAAAAGATGCTGAAACCTGAAAATCGGAATAACAATGTAAAAGGAGGCGAATGTTTCAAAGTGCAAAATAATACTAATGTGGAAATTTCCACCTTCAGAAATTGCCTTGAGGAACTAAAAGAACAAATTGAGAAAATTAAGTCAATTCCGAGGGATACTCGAAAACCAACACCCAAAATTCAGAGAAAGTATGTCAGAGTTAATGTTTTGTCGGGACTAAATTCTGCAATATATTATATTACGAAAGATAATCCGCCTCAAGATATCAATCAAATTTCTGATAATTCATATGCTGCACAGTGTGCTTATATGACTTTAACTGCGAAGGTTAAACCGCAAAGTACGTGGTTGGGGAACACTGAAAAGAAAATCTCAAAGCTGATGGCAGAACTAGAACTTGTCAATCGCTTTTCCAGACAAGCTCTCCCTGTGTATGAAAAACAAAAGGTTATGGATGTTCTTTGTGCCTATGGATACAAAAGGGCCAAAAAGGGGAGGTTGCCAGGATTGAGGCTCTACTATGTGACCTTGTAAGAATTAAGAAGAAGCAAATAGCTGTACATCATTCGAGGAAGGACTTTCGCAAGGACAACTGTTGTTTTGAATTAAATCGAAGAAGATTTTATCGGAACCTATCAGCAAGCAATGAAGTAACGTTATATGGTTTCGATGATGAGGATTGTATGTCGTTTTGGGAAAAAGTGTGGTCTAAAAGAAAAGAGATGAACGTGCCATATGACAGTGTGGGTAAAGTAAATACTGGTATTGAAGGCATGTTGCCAGAGTTCACAAATGAGTTTATCCTGGATGTTATTAAATGGCTCCCCGATTGGAAGGCGTGTGGATGCGATGGCTCATATAACTTCTTTATTAAGAAAATGGAATCTTTACATGGCTTTTTATGTACTGAGATTAACCGAATTATTAATGGGGAATATATGCCTGAAAGTTGGTTTTATACTGGAATAACCTATTTAATTCCTAAAAAGGATGATTGTGAGACTCCTAAAGACTTACGTCCTATACGTGTATGCCAACATTATATAAACTTATTACCAAATGTGTTAATGCCAAACTCTCAGATTTTGTCGATTCGTTTGGGCTATTATCTGACAATCAGCTGGGAACGAGGAAACATTGTCAGGGTGCTGAGGAACAGGTTCTTATTAATCAATGCTTAAATAAGGAGTATGGAAACGCCCTTTAGTCTGCTTGTGTGGCTGTGAAGAAGGCCTTCGATTCTGTTGACAATGAATTTTTATTTCATCTATTGGACTGTCTAGGAATACTTCATTGGATTGTTAACTTTGTAAAGACCATATTCAAGAAGTGGACTGTAAATCTCCACTTAGATGAAAGAAGAGTTGGTTCTGTAAAGCTGGGACGTGAAATTCTGTAAGGAGATTCATTATCCCCTCAACTATTTGTTATAGTAATGGAACCTTTTAGCAGGATCCTTAACTCTATGTTCCCAAGACTCCAAATTAATCAGGAGGATCCTATTACTATGACTTATTTTACCAATCATTTGTTTTTCATTGATGATCTAAATATATTTGAAATAAAAGAAGATACTGTTATTAATATGATGAAAGTTGTACGCGATTTCTTTCATGTTGCCGGCTTGGAGATGAATTCGGAAAAGTCAGTCTCTAATGTTAAATCGTTCTTGCGAGAACAGCACCTGAAGCTGCCGCCTTAGACACTCGGCCATGTTGGCTTTTTTTTCGGAGTTAACAAAATAAATAAATGGCCATTCTACGTGTCTATGCAAGTTGCGTCCCAGACCAAAGATCTTCCAGATGTGTAAGGGAAAAGGGTCATCCAGTCAGGTCTCTTTCCTTTTCCTCGATCGAGACTCACGGGCTCAACCTGTGATGGAAAGTCTGTAGCCTTCAGAGCAGCGTGGCGTGGTCCTCTTCCGGAGCTTCTTCTGCAGGACAACGGGTGCAATCCTTTCGCATCGACTATTTTCCCGCAGCGGCATCGGTGCTCCTGGCAAACATCTAGTCCTAGCCTTTGTCCGATTCCAATCATCAAAGATTCGTCGTTCAAAAGACATGGCAAGGTGTTGCGCCAAGCCATGCTCCACTCTCTTCACTTGAAGCTGACACCAAACAACCCAGACGATGTTGGTTTGTTCTTTTTAAGGTCTTGCAAAATTTTGAGAAAACAATGTTATCATAACGCCACGAAGCATCGACTTCGTTCTTATATGAAACTATCATACTCTCCAAAGTTTTCTTGATTACCAGCGATTGAACATACGTTCTTTCATTTATATTTAAAGATCTGGCATACTTCCACGAATGTGAATCACTAGGCTATCCCAAGTGAGTACAATCCAGACAATCTTGATCTCTGCGTGGTGTATCAACTTCAGTTCTTTGGAAAGAAGGTCATTCCTCAGCTTTTCGCATTCCACCTGCTGTTGTTTTTGGGAAAATGTTATTCCTACTTCGACCAAGGTAATTTTGTTTCTCCTTTTATCAAAAACGAACAGGTCTGTGTTATGCTCAATAATTCCGTTTTGATAAAGGTGTCAACTCAGATTTCAACTGAGTCATTCATTACATTGGATTGCACTGAATCAGTCTTCAGTTTCTTCTCGTTTTTGAGTGTCACCAGAATTCGCTTATTTTAGTGTCAACCTGCTGATTCTAACTGTTAACGTTTTTCTTTGGTTTACGAAAGGGAATCATTTTTTAATTCTTCAGGAACCTCATTGAGAAAGTTTCTCAAGGCTTTTTCTTTGTCAGATATTAAGTTATTTCGGTAAAAGTCTTCTGAGGTTACAGAGTTCCGTCTTTAAGTCCTTGACTGAACGTAAAGTTAGCACTTATTCAAAAACCAACCATTTATTTACTCTCGGTCCCTTCGAGTGAAAGAAACTGGTGACTAACAAGAACGTCGTAGCCACGAGCGGATGCTCCCAGAGATCTGAAAGATATATTTTCTTCTGTGCAGAACTCAAAGGCGGACTCTGACATGAGAAGAGGTCGTCAAAACAAACCATATTAAATCTTGTTGCAATTTAAGAAACAGTTTTCCACCTCTTAGCTGCATTGGACTGGAAAGGTTACATCTCCCATGTTTGAATACAAGATATAGGAATCCCCTTTGGGTTAAAGAAGGCATGTACTTGGTACTCACTGGCATATGAGCAGACATCTTCTAATGCAGGATTAGAACTCACATTAAAAATAAAACTTTAAAATGAAGTATAATTGTAGTATAAGAGCATGAGGCACTCGTGGCAGACCGAGTCGAACTCCCTCTCCACATCATTAACTTTACAGTGTTTCAGTCTCCTTGCTGACGGATATGAAAGGCAACCTCCAAAAGCAGTCAATACAAAATCACCTCTCATAAAACCCCACCTAAAGGTCCGAAAAGTGTCTTTCATTATGAACTCCTGGGCTAGCATTTGGTGTATCACTCTCTCTAAGATTAAAGAGTAGAAAACTTCATAAATATTACATGTTAGGAAATTAATTAGAAGTTATTTAAAAAAAAAGAAGAACATATGGATTGTTCTTACCCGGATTGGATAGCCTCTAAATTCTTAAAAAATATAGAGTTTTCCTATCACTAACGTTAATCACTAACGACAATAGTCAGTCAATAACGACAATAGTCGATCATTAATGACACTTCGTCAACCAAAAATGACAATAGTCAATAAACAACGACATTTCGTCAATCAATATCGATACCTGGTCAATCATTACCGACAATTTGTCAATCAATACAATACTGGTGCAGAATAAAAACGAATTTTTCTATTTAGTCGAATTTCAACCTTAATGATCTCATTAATTATTGTGACTGGTTCTAAATGAGGTTAGGCTGAGAATGAGGCGCAAATTCTATCTATCAGTTAAAGCCGCTTAACGTATGACAGAAAGTTAACGCTAACCAGTTTAGACGGTTAAATCTGAGCGGTTAAGTTAGGAAACCTAACAAAGCACTATAACTATCATTTAGACAGCAATGCAAACGGGGCAGATAATTTTATTAACATAACAAACTCGTTACTAATTACTAATTAAAAAGGGAGAACTCAATGAGTTTGTCCTAGTTGATAGAGTCTGGTATAGCGAGACACCATATGTCACCTTTCAAATTATTGACCCCTTGCACCAAACAAGAATTATTTTTTCAAGTGGTGCAATATTTTTTTCAATAGATCTTGCACGTCTTTCATAACTAAACGGTAATTTAGATTTTAAATCGGAATGCGGAAAAAAGGTCAAGCAGAAAAAAAAGTCATGTCGTCTTTTTTAGTTTATATCGCATTTTTGTGATACATCTTTTAATTTTTAATAATTTTTTCAACACTTGACTTTTTTTCCAATTATCTTAATTTTCCCTTATAAATTTTCGAAATTTTAGTGCAAAACGGAAAAAAGTCAAGTCCGTTAACAAAATCACGGACTTGACTTTTTTCCGCTTTGGTATAATCTTTTTGACTTAAATCAATATACGGATTTTAAGTTATAATTAAGCGTATCTTAAATATTATGCTTGCCGCAAAAATAAGTGACAAAATGGAGATAATATTAACTAACAAAGAAAAAAAGAAAATTTGTTTTAAGGGTTATATGTATACAAAGCACTCGGTGACAAAAAACTATATAATTTTTAAATGTGTGAAAAATCTTCACAAGGATGCAGAGGAAGCCTAAGAACAGATCATAATTTTGAATTTCCCAAGAAGAAATCTCACAATCACGAATGTGACAAAAGTCGAATAAAAACTGATGAAATTGTACAACGAAGCTCAAAACTTATTGCTAAAACGATTCAAGAAAATTCCTTACAAATCTATTCAAAGGTTGTGTCTCAATGTGAAAAAGCAACCAGAATTATTCTCCCTTCTGCAGATTCTTTCAAGCGAACATTAAGGAATCAACGCTTGTCTCTACCTATTCCGAAAATATTTTCGATCTCGGAGATATTCCATCGTCTTTAACTCTTGGTCAGATTCAGAAAATTTTTTAATTTATGATAATCATAGAAGAAACCGATAGAATATTAATATTCAGCACCAAAACTAATTTAACGTTATTGGCGAATTCAAAATCATATGGATGGAAATTTCTCCATAGCACCATATATCTTTAAGCAAATCTATTTTATCAAGATTCAGTTCAATGCCAGTGCAATAACAGTTATAGAATATTACCTTTTAAATCACGAAAGATTTACAATTAATTTTTTGAGGCTATTCAAAATGCAATTCATAATTTGAATTTGGAATTTTGTCTTGAAACTATTATGGCAGACTTTGAAGATTCGGTATTTGGAGTATTTGGGAGACGAATACATATTGGAGGATGTTATTATCATCTTAGACAGTCAACCTGGAGAAAAATTCAAAAATTGGATCTAGTAAAACAATATAAAGAAAATATTAATTTTAACTGGAGAATGCCATCAGCTACTTTACCCAATTAATCTTGGAAGCAAGATCAAGGGCTATACCCAAACATTACTTAAATTCGTAGAGTGGTCGAGGGAAGACTTGATTAAATAAAGAAATCAGCTTTAAAAATCTAACCGGATAACCTTGGATATGAAACTCCGGATCAGAACATTGAAAAATGAAATAAAGGCCAAAGAGCTCAAGGCCCAGAGGTTAAAGTGGAATCGTGTGCTTACAATGGTAAATAGAAATCACACTACAGGAGAGGTGTGGAAAGTTATTCGAAATGTGGCAAAAGGCGATGAAATTTCAACAGAGGAGGATTATGTTCAAAGAGATGTGAATAACTTGATAAAATTCTAAACTAAAATTTCACACAAAGACCACATCAAGTCCGATGCACTACCATCACGCAGGAAACTAAAGAGACTATCAGAACCACTCTTCTTTTCTGAGAGAAGGGTGAGGGATACAATACATTCCGCAAAAACGACATACTCCTACGGACCAGACAACATTCCTGTTATTTTATTAAAAAATCTTGGAGACAGATGAGTCACTTTCCTAATTTCGGTTTTCAACTACTCGATAAACCAGAATGTGATACCATTATTATGGAAACAGGCAATAATACGCACAATACTAAAACCAAGAAGACCGAGCGGCTTTTGACCGGTGTAACAAAGCCTTTAATTTGCCCAGTCATTGCTAAAGCACCATCAGTGCAGATACCCACACATACATTCCAATCCAACTTTATATCCTCAAAAATGAATTTATAGAATTGAAAATGTCATATCCCTTTGTTGATCCGAGCAACTCTTTGAGCAAAGAAAATCTTCAACAATGGATTCATCGAAAACAAAGAGTTGCATTCTTCCTGTAATATCTGAGATTTCATCCACTTGAACGCAAAAAACACAGATTTTTTATTCGCCTAACTAAAGTGGTTTTAATATCATCAGACATATCCTTGAGGCGTCTGCTCACAGAATTATTAGAAATAAGAATTAAGTCGAGCTCAGCGGAACCAATTTCTCCGAACATTATCTTCACTAGTTCTTTGCATGTAGGCAAAATAACAGTTTCGGAGAGAGTATGCGATTTCATATTTTAGCGGTAATCTCAGCAACAGCATAGCTAGCATGCAGTGCTTTTTCGTTTATTTTGAATTTTTTTTGTAAAATGGGATGCTTTAACTTTATTCTTTTTTTGATAAAATGTATTAACTATTGAAAAAAGAATTAAAAAAATTTTGGAACTTCGCAGACCCAGGTTGGTTTCCTCTGCTTTAGACCATCCAGTTCCGCAGTGAACCTCCACTGATGACGGCGTCACTCGTCAAGCTTTTTTAGCATCGTAGACGTGTGAACCTTCCACCAGGTGAACAGCAGCGAGAATCGAACCCGTGACCTAAGCCACTTTGAACCACTGTGCCACCCTATCTAGAAAAAATATTTCAATCGGAGATCCAGGGAAACTAAAAGCTTTAAATCACTAACTTCCTAAGTGGACGAAGGGGACGTGTTCGCCTCGGAGGTCTAAAATCAATCTCACGGCTCCTCCCCAACGGAGTCCCTCAAGGATCTTCTTTATACCTTGCTCTGTTTAACTATAGACACCAGAGACGTCCATAAGTGCGTCTTCATGTTGAAGCCGTCTGTGATGAACTGGGAAACAGATCCCAAATGCGTAATTGTAGAACGGCCTGATCTGAAGCCATGTTGAAAATCAGGAAATTGTAGAACAAGGGAGATTAACATTAGTAAAAACTTCTCCAACACTTTTGACAAGGCCAAAGTTATGGAGACAGGTCGGTAAGAAGATGGAATGTCTTTTGATTTTCCAGACTTGAGGATTGGACTAATCAATGAGTTCTTACATATCTTTGGTATTGTTTGGGAATTTATAGAATGGCTGTGTAGTCTTGAAACACAATACGAGTCTGAGGTCCTAGGTGTTTGAGGTAAATAGCACAGACACCGTCGAAGCCCCAGGCTCGGGTTGGTCATAGAAATTTAATAGTTTTTTACACGTCGTAGAGAGTGAAGAATGTAGTAATATCGTCTGTTGTGGACCACATCGTTTGTCATGTAGAAAAAGAGAAATTCTTGTAGCTGATCGACACAGTATTTCATGAGGTTATTAGCGAGTTTCCGTGCATGTTCCGGGGCAAGGGTATTAGCGAGTTTCCAGCCAGACATTTATTTATTTTATTAACCCCGAAATCACGAATAGAGGATAAAAGTTATCGTCTAATTAAGTGATCCCATTGTTATTATTAACCCCAGGCTTACCATTGTAAGCCCAGCACAAACAGTCATAACTAACTAATCCAAGGAAGAAACCAAAGGGAGAACATCTGCTTGTGCCGACCAAAAGTGATCCCATTGTCCATACCAATCCTTTTCCTGCGGTTAGTTTGGATTCCTGGATTAATCTCCACAACGGGAAAGTTTCTTCTCATATCTTGGGCAGGCGTCCATATATAATCTGATGTGCGGTCCAAGGGGATGGTCAGGGGACTTTGCCATCTTGAGGAAGTCTCGGTGACGTTCCGTAAGGTATTCCATAATTGGGGGGGGGACGTTTAGTGTTCTCCGCAGTAACGAGGTGAACGTCTTTTTCGACGATCTCACTAGAATCCTGAGACATCAATTTTGTAGAACCTCCAGCTTGCTCTGTGCCGATATTGATAAGGGAGCAATCCATGCAGCACAGGCGTACTCGATACTAAGTAGAAGGAATTGTTTGTATAAAAGCTCTAACGATGGGCGAGAAAATACTCCGGCCAGGCATTAACAACATTATTATTACTGGGTCAAAGAGAAAGAAATAAAAGTTCTCATCTAACTAAGTGATCCCAGACCGACAAAGGTGAGGACGAGTCCGGCGGGGTCGAGAATCCTGAACAGCTCTTCTCATTGGACATGGCATCGGCTCACAATTTCTGTATGATTGTAGATAATTCGATAGTATTTGGAATAGAGGGCAGCTCGGTAGAACAGCCTCCTTTAATAGTTTCCGTTGTATTTTAATTAAAAAGTTTTCAATAGGTTGGATATTGTGATCTGGTCCAATTAACCTTATTGCAGTCTCCTCGATTGCAGATAATTTCAATGTGGAAGATCGTGACATTTGCATTGCCCATGAAGGTCATGCATACGTCATCGTTAGTCGGACAAATTGTTTGTAAATCGTGGCAAGGATCCCAGTTTGATCTCTAAGTGTTTTTGAGAGCACTTTTAAAATTCTCATTTTTTTCAGAGCAGAAGTTACTCTGTTTTCAACATGCCGGATAAAGTTGAGTCCCTGATCAAAGGTTACTCCCAGAATCTTCGGTGTTTTGTTAATAGAGATAGCTTCGTTCTTCATAAAGACTTTTGGTTCGATACAGAGCTGTCTCTTGTAGGTGGTAAACAGTGTGACAAAGGACTTTGCTGCTGATGTGTCAAGTCTCCGCTTCGAGAGCCATAGTTCCAAGTTGTCGAGCATTTGTTGAGCCAACTGAGTCGCTGATTGAATGCTTCTGTTCTTGGAAGCAAGAATGATATCGTCGGCATAGGAGAGGATTAGACAGTTTTCATTACAGGTTTGTGGCATGTCGTTTATGTAGAGATTGAAGAGTTGGGGTGATAGTGGGGAGCCTTGAGGGACTCCATTTGGGAAATAGCGAGATCTTGATTTGATGTTGTTGCAGAGTACTTGTGCTCGTCTTCCATTTAGGAAGTTTCCAAGCCAAAGTTTCAGGTTCGGATGGTTGGTTTCGTATATTTTCTTTGTTAGGAGTTTCCTGGGGACTGAGTCGAACGCTTTTGTGATGTCCACGGATATAAGTACTGTTTTGATGTGGTTTGGGGAGTTAAATCCTTCCGCAATGAATTCTGTGAGGGTTGTAAAGTGTGTTGTCGTCGAATGGTTGTCCCGGAATCCGTGCTGGGTCGGAGGTATTGCGATTGAGTCTTGTATTTTTTCCAAAACAAGCCTTTCAAGGATCCTTGAAACCGGACTTGGAATAGATATTGGGCGATAGGAAGATGGTTCATCTATTAATTTGTTGGGTTTTCGGATAGGTCTGATTAGAGACTTCTTCCATATTTCAGGGATTGTATTTGTGTTAATGGATAGGTTGAATATATAGGCTAATAGTTTCAGGGATTGATGGCCTAGGTGCTTCAGTTCACATGTGGTTATGTTGTCTGGTCCTTTGGCCTCTGAGTTGTTGGCCTTTGATATGGCTCTGCGAACATCCTGACTAGTAAATAGGATCCAGTCATCGGTGCGCTTCGGTTCAATCTTTTTCAGGAATACTTAGTGTTCTTTTGAAACCTTCCTGTAGGATATAGATGTGTAATATTTTATCAGAGTGTCTGGTTTTATGTAGACTTCGACTTTTCTCTCTGGGGAGGGTCTTTTGATGTTTTTGATCCACTTCCACACTCTTTGCATTGGGGGGTTTTTGTAGAGAGCTTTCGATAGTCTCGTCCATCTATTTGCATTTTTTGTCTTTATGTTGTTGTCGCTCTCTCTGTTCAATTCTCGTATTTTCCTGATGTTCTCTTCTGTTGGCGATTTTACCATCTTTAGATTATTTCGTTCTCGATCAGATGTTTCGTCGTTGTGTTAAAACGTTTTGATGACGTTGGTTGTCTCCCCATAGGAATGTACTTCTTTTTCGCATCGTTTATAATGGAGTTGAACCATTTTACTAATTGTTCGACGGAGGGAAAAGTGGGGAAATTTAATAGTCCAATACAATTATCGACGTATTCCTTGAATCCTTTCCAATTCGCAAGGCTGTAGTTAGTTATTGTTGGGCATTGTCCTTTTATCCGGGACCTTGTTTTGACCTCCAAAAATATTGGGTTGTATTGACATTAACAACATCGATCTAAAAATAAAAGAATAAAAATACTTTAATTATTTAAAGTTTAAATAATGATTAAACCATCCAATTAAGATATTTAAATTAATAATCTGAATCATAAAATGTGCAGTAATGTCTTCGACCTAATCTGTTTGCTTGATAGCCTCGATAACTCATGGAGGAAATCCCAGGTTATATGTTCTTGACGACAACAGATCACGGCAGCCCGGTTGGTGGATTCCATGCTCTACATAGGGACTACTACAGGGTAAGTTACGGCTATTAGCGATAGAATGATGCATAAACTGTCCCTTCATGTGTCACCACCGGCACATATCAAAGTGAATCAATTACATGGAGTATTTCTTTATTTATTGACAGAATTCGAAAATTAAGGACTTATTTGTTGCCTCTAATATTGCAAGAATCCTGGTCTTACATAATTCACGTTTGTTTCTGATGGATATGGAAAGTCTGGAGGTAATGTTCGTCCAAGTGTTCTTTAGTTTGTTCCTGATGTTAAAAATATCCGTGGGGTGGTCTCATTCCACATGGAGGATAGATTGGACGGATTGTTTCTTTGGACTGTCCACAGGGGAAATGTTCAGCTTCACCGAGTGACTTCTAGTCGTTTTGAACAGATCAGGTCAGTCAACTGTGACAGTCCCGTAAACACACTGGTGACACGTGAGTTCTTCAAATAGGCGGTGGATTTTCCTTGTCTATGCGTGGGGACCAGTTCTAATTACCTTCTCATCAATATTGAAAGCTCTATGATCCTCCGTTTGTTCCCAATCGAGTCATCCACGACCAGCCATGTGGTCAGAGTGGGGGATGTAAGCTGTTGGTTACCAAATCAGGGACTTTTTCTTGTTAACGGACCTAACTCGCTTGGGATTTTTACCAAACATGATGGAGTCTCCGATAGGCCACCCATCCAGTATGCAGGGGAGGTCCACTCCATAGCTTTCATATTTCCCTACATAATTTGCCTCACCCCAACCGGACTCCACGTTTACAGGTACTTTTAATTGTATGATGAAGTATTATTGATCAGAAACTGAAGCAGTCCCTCCCATTTAACGGCGGGGGATTCCTGGTCGTGGAGAAGAAGCAGGTGCTACTTGTATCTCCAAATATTATCTTCTCGTTGATCCCCGTTGAGCACACCAAACATGTGGCTTCCCTCTTAGAAGAGGGATTCGTCTATGATGCACTCACCCTGGCCCAAAATGCCGTGAAACCGACAATGGACTCGTCAGAATTTGAATCTGTGGTCACCTGTGTTATTTTTGACTAGTATTACTCACATCTTAAGTCACGTGCTGCTATAATAAAGTTTGTGGAAGCTAAATTCCAAGAAGCCGACGACCTATTCAGGAATTCAGCCATCGACGTATTGCAAGTACATAATTATTTTATTAAGATAATACAAATGTATGAAGGACTAGTTCCCCCAGAACTACTCCCAGAAATATCCTCCTCTGATTTGCCACGTGTATCTGATGTAATAGCCTCGAATGGGTAATTTTGTATATTATGATAATAGAGAGTCAATTGAGGTTTATTGGCATTTTTTATTGCAATTTTTATTAGAAACAGATTTATCAGAGTATTTTCAAAACAGAAGGGTATTCCTGGTTTCCATTTTGGTAGTGTGTAGACTGTGCTGTTGTCTCCCTTACTTTGAAGTTGGAGCTTGACTTTAAGTTGAAAGACCTTGTGGAACGTCCTCCTTCTTGTCACATAGAGGATTGCAGAGAGTCCTTTGTCTCTGCAGGGAGATACCACTATTTGGCTTTGCTCATGTACCACAAGAATCAAATTGGAGGTGCTCTCGAAATATGGACAAAGTCTTGAACCACTAATGTTTAGATTGGAGAACTGTTCGTTCGAGGACCCCCTCTACCCTGGACTGGAGGCAATCGCAGACCTCGTGTTAACGTACCCTTGTCCTTTGATTATAGTATGGAGGACTCTGTGAGCGTTCTGCGGTTTATCAAATTCGTCTTCTCCTACGATCCGCAGACGGCTATCAGGGTTCGTGTTGTACCTACGTGCAGATGTACACGTGTCATATTCCACCCTTAGAGATGGATCCTCATGAGAGGAAGTCGTTTGTGGAGTGTTTAAAGTCACATCCAGCGACTCTCCAGATCTTCTATGAGTACAACGTGTTCAAGTTAAGGGATGAGGTATGTGACCCTGCGATCCGTAGGACCAGGATTTCCACACTGAGTTATGCCTCTTATTACTTGGAGAGGACCATTCAGGCCCACAAATCCACGGTGAATCATTTCAAGGACGAAGATTTTGATACAGCACGAGGGCGGTTGAGAGAATTTCTCCTCTTTTCTGAAAATCTAAGGATATCTGATATTCTGGTTCGTTTGAAATCTTTTGACTTTTTGGCTTATGAGCTCTGTATGCTCTATGGGAAGGTATTCCTTGGTTTACCATAGATTGGGGATCACTCGAAAGCCTTGGATATTATAGTCAAGGATCTCGCAGATTACGAGGGGGCAGAAGAATACTGTAGGAAGTTCTCGACTTGCTCAGTAAATCTATATCACGTGCTATTCGATATGTACATTGAGATATACCGGTTATTTTTGTTGTTGACGGAAGGTCAGATGTTGATGCCACATGGTCCCCCCTTCACTCGCTTTTCAAGAACTCAGGGACAAAATTAGAGCTGTCGAAGGTGCTTGAGTCCCTGAGTGATGAAATGACATATTCCTTTGTGGCTCCTTTAATTGTTCAGACCTTCCACAAAGATCTGTCGGCTCATCGGAGTTTGACCATAACGAAGGATCTGCTGAAGCATAGAATAGTGGGGATGTACAAAGAGCTGAATCAACTAACGAGTAGGCCTATAATGGTGAACAATGACACGTATAGTTTATGAATATTCAGTGTGTGCTCCGTCTGTGGGCAAGGTATTGCTCAGTCTGTGTTTGCTGTGATGGAGGGTGGACTGCTATGTCATAGATTTTGCATGAAATAAAAATTTCATTTTTTAATAAAATTGTTTTATTTTATACTGTTAACTAATTGTGCTAGTATTTATGTTTGCTCTTCTGAATGGGTAGAGCTGGATGGAACTTAGAGTTTAACGTAAATATCCTGAGTTTAAATCTTTATGAGCTGAATGGTTTAAATATAGTAAATAATTATGAGGGCTAAAGTAAAACTCTATGCATGAAAGCTACCATTTTTACAAATTTCAATACGCACATGAACATGTCACGAACGTGCTTAACAAATGTGAGAAGAAAATCAACCTTCTGAAATGCCTAACAGGTCTATGGAAAATTGGACATCACCCTATATTTAAAACGCTCTACTCACAGTACATCGAACCATGCATTTCATATGCGTGTATTTCATGGGGACCACTGGCCTCTTATACAAACATCCAGAAAATCTCCGCAACCCAGAAAAAGGCCTTCAAAGTAACTGAGAGATTGTTTACAGGGAAAACATCAAAGCATCGACGCCCATGGAGACACTAATCGAAAAAAAACAAAAATGGACACCAATGCCAAAAAGGAAGTGCTCGCCCGCAACAGACTTGTGTAGGCTCATGGGATCAACACCGAGCAAAGATGAAAGCCTTGATCCCCTTGATCCAATTCGTCGGGATCACTTAGTTTTTTTCGGTTTAACAGTGGTCTTGTAAAAAATGTTATTTATGACAACTAAAATGAATTATGTTATTTAAAATCAAAAATGGCATTTATAAGTTAGTAAAGATAAACAAGTAATTAATAAAAAATGACCCTTCACTGTAAAATGTCTTGGATATATTAATTAGCATTACTGTTCTTGTTAAAATAATGTGCGAGTTCTGCCTGAAGTTGGTTTAAATAATGGAAGCACTACCTACTTTTGTCGGTAGAGCTGTGTTTTTTCCTGAAAAATTTATTTAAGTCTGAGCAGGAAACTTTCTTTGAATATGCATGAAAAACTCTGGAGATAGCAAATTTTCATGAATTAAATGTAAAATACAAAAGGTTTCAGGTTTTAGTCAACTGATTAATCCCCTCAACATGGTAGACAGTAAGAGTATATAAAATTAGTATAAAATAGGCAAAAAGAAGTTAGTCGGGAACTGTCGATCTACTAAATTCCCTCCCTTATTTTCTTCATCCAAGATCCATACTTTAGTGAAACATAAATAAACTTTTACAATGTGAGTGAAAATATTCAAATCCAATGTAATATTTACTTAAAGAATCATTCAGAGTTTCTAAAGCTGCCAGAATATGACTCGGTCTGTTTGCTGCAAGGCTATAATGGTGAGGGATTGATTTACGAGCTATTTAAGATGCTCATAAAGGTATCTGGGCCGGATCCTATGCCCAGTGCCCATTTTTGAGAAATATTGTAGGATTTGTCTACTTTTATTACGCCGAACCCAGCTTTGTCCCTTCCAGCAATAAGGATTTCCTAGGGTTGTAAATATAAAGATTTACTGAAGATTGGGTTCTTATACTTTCCATATAAATGCTAATTTCTACGGCTAATTGACGTAATTGTATTTGGTATCCATTTATTCTGTAGAAATTCCTTATTCTCAGTATATCAAAAAACCTTCCGAAAAAGTACATTTTTTGAGATAAATCTAATATTTCTCGTTTTGGGGCGACGATTCCGAAACCAACAGTCGAGGACAGTCGGGATAGTAAAAAGTTTTCATGGTCGGCTAAAAATGATTTCACATAGTACAGGATGTGTAATCGTTAATGGGAATAGAATCAGTACTAATAATAACTCCTCTGTCATATTTGAAGGCTATAATTTTATATGTGTTCACAAAAAACATTGTGCAATTATTACCAATTTTATATGGTTTCTAAATTATTAACCAAATTTCATTAAACTCGAAATTTAACTTATTTCCTTTATATTTTCCTAGAAAGTTGGCCCTAAAAGAATCATGTTCTAATAGTTTATCCACACTGATTTAATCGACTTGGGTGGCTCACAATAATATTAGCATAAACAGCAGATCGCATATATCCTCAGAATGACCTCCTAATACAGTCCGACCCAGAAATGGGCCAAAAATTCCCCAATTTTGAGGTTTTCCAAAAAATGAGGGTCTTCTTAAAAAAAGCCTAATAGAAAGTGTGGAAAATTACTTTTATAATAAAAAAATAACTATGATATGTATAAAAAACAAGATGAATCATTAGATTTTTATATTGATAAAGAAGCCTGTAAATTTCATGATATTTTGTTATTTTTTTGTACTTAATGCACAATACCTGTTTGAATGGGCCTTTAGGTACGTCTGATGACATTGGATCCAAAGGTCTTGGGTTTGAATACGTATTTTGATTAATTAATTTCATTTAAGGCTTGAATATGCCATTGTATATATTTCGATCCCTTTTATAGCTTCATCTGGAGATACTGGATTTTTATCATAATTATTTAATCATCCTGCAATGATTTTTAAACACCTACCCCTCGATGATATTTCTATATTAAAAAAGTCGTATTTTTTAATATTATGTCGATGTTATAATATCTATCAGTATTGTTATTTTCTTCTTTCCCTATTTTCTTTGTTAATATAAAATAGCTAATTTTCAAAAATACTTTTTGTCATCATAGCTTTGTATGAAGCAGCATATTTGGTGCCAATAGCTTTCAGATTTACTACTCTAAATGCTCTTGGCGACTTTAATTTTTATCAGAATATTTCGTATTAAGAATTTTCAATTCATATCAAATTGTTTCTTAAATCGGTTAAACCACCCATTTGATACGATTAAGTCTTTAGAATGCCTATTATCAATTTTACAAGCAATAAGTTTTGATGTTGGTCCATTGATCGGGATACACTTATATTTCAGAACAAAGGCTCACTAAACTTCTGTGTTTAATTGGTACATTTACCTAATTTGATGTAAGCAAGGGATTTCCTACCTTTTCAGTATAGACTTGCCTTAGAGATGCCAAATTTCTCACAAATAAATGCATATTTATTTGATTGTATTTCCCTACATATTTTTTTATCATTTTGAACTTAAATTTACTAAGGAAAATTTAAAAATTAAGAATTGTGAATAATTTTTCCCCTCTCTTGATTGCGTCATTGGATCCATCTTACTGAGGAGACGTTCAATGCCTGGCCGGCATCAAGAGGATCCACTATTTTTTTTCCGGAGGACAATGTCGTTACCTGGAGACAAGTTCTGGGACGCTGGAAAGAGTCAGGATCAATGAGTTAGTTAGTTTGGTTACCCTTGGTCTTTTGAGTTATTATTATTTATGAGTGAGATTATTACACTAGTGAACAAGACTTTAAACATATTAATATTTTGTTACTAATTTTCCCCATTTGGGTATTACTAAAATAAATTTCATTATTAAAATGATAAAATCTCCCCAAAATCGAGGTTTTACGCAGTTTGGGTTTCCCCAAAACGAGGTCGGACTGTATAACCAACATTACCACCTATAGACGATGTCTTTTGTTGATAGTCGGACGTATCTACAATATTTATTTTGATAGAACTTCATGGAAACACTTCCAACAGATTTGATCGCCTTAGAATTCACTGCTCTGTAGATGTTTTTCTGCTGCGAATTTCCCCCGTTACTTCCTATATGTTGGCCAGAAGAATTCTATACTCTCTTTGCAAGTTGGACCACAGTACGAGAAACGTGAAACCGTCTTCATTATTTCCTCCCTCCATCTCAAGACTCAGCGTAGTCTGGAAGTGTTGCTTGCTGAGAGTTGTTCGAAAATCTCTTAAAGTCATGGAAACATAACTGCTGTGTCTTCCTGTTGTCTAGAGCTTCTCCCGAGTGAGGTCCTGGTTTAAAACCATCCGAAGCGGAGATTGTGAACCTTTCATTAGAATTGGAATCTAATTACGTCTTGGACTCAAGATTTTGCTTACAGTTTTGTGAGGTAATAGCCATGTGGTTCGGACTTTTTCTTTTAATTATGTGAATGTTTTATTTTTTGATAATAAATAAAACTTAACAGTATGTTAATGAAGGTCGTAAGGTCTGGAATGAGTTAACCTTAAAATATCCTTTTGCATTTTTAACACTACCATTTGTTCTCTCACGAACGTTTGGTACGTTTTCTTGATCCCGCAATTAAGGAAGCACGTTGTGCCTCTATTATCCATATTATCTGATACAATCATCTATATGAAATGTCTCAAAGTAGTCGTTTTTATAGCTGATCCTAACAACAAAGATCAGTCCTTTAGCCATACTACCCATTCTGTGTGAAAATATGTAGTTTTACCAATCAAGTTGAGTATTCTTGAGCAACAGATTTGTCAATTTTGTTTCGTCAGTATAGAGGAAACTGTTTAATACTTTCATGAGCATGCCTCCGTGGATGGAGTAAAACTAATGTCTGTGTCCAAATTACGTCCGCGGTCAATCTTATCCAGGGGATAAAAACTGTTTACTTAGTTTTTATTTGTTGCAGTATAAGAGATAATATTTTCGTAATTTCGTTTATAGAATAATTGGTCTCAGATTATATGGAGCTACTTTTGGTTTTCCTGGTATCGGTAGGGGAATTAACCATCCTCTACCAATATCTATACCATTTCAGGTTTAAAGTGGGTCTTACCAAAAGCAAATTGGGTCTTACCAAAAGCAAATTGGGTCTTACCAAAAGCAAATTGGGTCTTACCAAAAGCAAATTGGGTCTTACCAAAAGCAAATTGGGTCTTACCAAAAGCAAATTGGGTCTTACCAAAAGCAAATTGGGACTTACCAAAGCAAAGTGGTACTTACCAAAAGCAAAGTGGTACTTACCAAAAGCAAAGTGGGTCTTACCAAAATCAAAGTGGTACTTACCAAAAATCAAAGTGGAACAAAAATTATTTTTTGTTATAGGATGAAGATTAATTTCAATTGCAAAAGTGTCGAGATCAATCGCAAAAGTGTCGAGATCATTCGCAAAAGTGTCGAGATCAATCGCAAAAGTGACAAAGCAACATGCAAAAGTGTCGAGATCAATTGCAAAAGTGTCGAGATCAATCGCAAAAGTGACAAAGCAACATGCAAAAGTGTCGAGATCAATTGCAAAAGTGACGAGATCATTTGCAAAAGTGACAAAGCAACATGCAAAAGTGTCGAGATCAATTGCAAAAGTGACGAGATCATTTGCAAAAGTGACAAAGCAACATGCAAAAGTGTCGAGATCAATTGCAAAAGTGACTAAGCAAAAAACCTATATATTTTCCAGTAGTGCTAGTAGTAGACAATACTCCATGCCATTCAGGAATTGAAGAAATTGTCAAAGATAATGAATTCATCGGAAATAAAATTTTAAGATTGGGTCCCTATAGCCCTATGCTCAACCCAATTGAGAATATTTGGTCAGTTTTCAAAGCTGATGTAAAAAGACACATTGCTACAGATATGAAAAATATTTTGAATGGTGTGAGACAAGAAGCTTTGTCAACTACGGAGTTTCGACTTCAAAAGTTAGAAGAAAGTATGATTAATTCATTATGTATAATCACTCCATCTTTATGCAACACCGTAATTGCTAGAATTCAGAGGTTGGCCCCATCGGTGTTAAATAATGATGACATGGTTTATTAAATAATTTTTGTTCCACTTTGCTTTTGGTAAGTTCCACTTTGCTTTTGGTAAGTTCCACTTTGCTTTTGGTAAGTTCCACTTTGCTTTTGGTAAGTTCCACTTTGCTTTTGGTAAGTTCCACTTTGCTTTTGGTAAGACCCACTTTGCTTTTGGTAAGACCCACTTTGCTTTTGGTAAGACCCACTTTAAACCTGAAATGGTATAGTTCTTGGTCCTCTTCAAGAGCTTCATTTAGTGTGTTGTGTAATAACCTCTGTCAGTTTCAATAGGCCCAAATTGATATAACACACAGAAATATCACCTGGGACCCCGTTACAGTTTAGCTTATTAATAGCGTCGAGTGAGACACCAATAAAATGATATGACTTGGTGTTTTGAGTATTCGGATTATCTTGAATTTCCTTTTTGTTAAAATCTGATTAATATAGTCCAAAATAATCTTGGTAAACTAGTTTATCTGTATCAATAATTTCTATGTCGCTTGTTCGGTTGTGTATACCAACTGTTCTCTTCAAGACAATCCGAGTCACAACCATTTTGTGGTCACTACTTGTCTCAAGATCGTCCTAGGTTCTGACCTCACAATATCTTTTTCACATTTCTTCTAAATAGGACGTAATCAATTTGGTGGTATATTTGGTAAATGTTTCTATTTTGTCTTTTCTTGAGCCAGTCCAAGTAATTCCCCCTTTATGATACTTATTTCCTTCTTTGACTAATCATGCCACACAAGACTACCGAAATTATCCCACAAAAAGACACCCATAATATTAGACCAGGGGTCGGCAACCTTTTAAGCCAAAGAAACAATTTTTGGTTTTTTTGAATATTTTCTTGAAAAATTGGCCAAAAATAGTTCAGGAACAAATTTGAGCCAATTTAAGGGACTTTACTGTATTATTATTTTTTTTAATAATCAAAAAATTTATACAATTAACATTAAATTCTAGTTGTACAGTGATATATGCCCAACAATAACAAATTTATAATACACGACATTTTCAATCTGAATAAACTGCATCTTTCGCATTCACTTTTAACTCATGTTTTTTTTAATGTTATCCTTAGGTGTCTCCGTTTGTTCATTTATGTGTCTCGAGGCTTCCTTGGACAAGAACTTTTGGCATTATGCCTATAAAGCAGGAGTGGTCAAATTCATTTTTTCCTCGG
This sequence comes from Dicyema japonicum, assembly GCA_011109175.1. Classification (NCBI taxonomy): domain Eukaryota; kingdom Metazoa; phylum Dicyemida; class Rhombozoa; family Dicyemidae; genus Dicyema; species Dicyema japonicum. Next base: position 32,204 of record RDEW01000056.1, on the reverse strand, counting down.
CCTATTAATTTTTGATTTAACCGGGTATTTGATTTATACTATGATTTTTATGATCTATCCAAGAGAGTCTGCCGATATTACAGTGTGAATGATAGAATCGAAGTGTTGCAATTGAAACTGGATGACCTCAACCCGTCGAAGAAATATCTAACTATAATAAACGTGTACGCCCCTCACAGTGGATGGCTTAATAAAAACCCTGAGAGATTGATGACTTTTACACCAGTCTTTCTGCCGTCTTCTCCAAGTATGCTCTCTCAACATTAGTAATGATCGCAGGAGACCTAAATGCGAAAGCTGGCACCCAGGTTACGACCGATGAGACATTCATGGGAAGGCATGGTAGGGGGAAAAGAAATCTCCCGGGAACTCTACTAGCTAACTTCTGTAAAACGAACAACTTAGTTTTATGCAATACAGCCTTCATGCATCCAGCCAGACATAAATCTACGTGGTCGGGAACAAATTCCGAAGGGCGAGTGATAAGTATGTACAACCAGATCGACTATATCATATGCAGGCAAAAAGATCGAGGGATTATACTTGATGCACGAGCTTATGGTGGATCTATTATCGACAGCGACCACAAAATGGTTATTGCTAGACTTTCTCTAAAGAGATTTATGGTACTACAAAGAACGAAATGGAAGCACATTGAAACCACAGAACCCAACTATAAACGTTATAATTTGGAATCCTTAATCAGAAAGGGCCCTAGCATTTAAAGAATATCTGGATGCAGAACTAGAAAACATGCCTACAGATTTGCCGCCCGGAAAATCCTGGGATTTTGTAAAGCAGTCAATACACAAAGGAGCCAGTCTGCATCTATTGAAAGAACATGAAAAAATCCCATCGCACAATGACATTTACACGGTGAAGGACCTTGCCAATAAGCAGAAGACCATATGGATGCTATATCAAAATACTGACGATTCGAATGTAAAATCAAAATTGCGGCTAGAAATAAAAACCATCAAAGCAAAAATAAGAAAAACTATACGCCAGCATAACAGAAATAGAGCACTGGACCAGATTAAGAAGATAGAATCTCTCAAGGACAACGCTAGATTCTACGAGGCTGTGAAACAGATGAAAGGAATGAGACCCCATCAACCGATAATGATAAGAGATGACAAAGGAGCGCAGATTGTGGACCAAAGGGAAGTGGCGAAATTATCGCTGCCCACTTTGGAAAACTTTTCAATCCAAGAAACGACACTATCATCCTAGAACGAGGAAAATTGGATAAGGAAATCACATCATTTAAAGTTGAACTTGCGAGTTCCAAGTTGAAAAACAACAGGACTCCTGGCCCCGACGGACTCGGTGAATTCTTCAAATATGGAACCCAAAAGCTGTATGAATGCATCGCTAGGATCCTGAATGAAATGTACTATTATGGTCACACGCTGACCCTGGGAGAGGGTATCTTGATACCTGTACAGAAGGCGAATAAACCAAGAGCTAAGGTGGAGAACCTCCGTCCAGTCATATTAATGAATTCACTTCGGAAAATTCTGGCGAACATAACATTACAAAGGATGGAAGGACGCCTAGATACTTTTCTGTCGCTATACCACAGCGGATTCCGAAAAGGAAGATCTACTTCCGATGTTTTGTGGTCCCACAAGTGGAGATCTGCGGCCGTTCAAAAGTTCAAAATGTCTACAACCATCCTCGGAATCGACATTTCGAGGGCCTTCGACTCTGTCGACAGACGGAGGCTAATACTGGTTTTGGAAAGTTTCCTAGACGCTTCCACTGTCAGAATGGCCACCACCCTCCTAGCTGATACTTGGCTCACTGTAAGAGTCGGGGGAGCCTTGTCTCGCCGATTTGAGACGACTGTTGGCACTCCACAGGGAGACCCATTATCACCTATACTTTTTGTCATATACCTTGAAGCTGCTTTACGGGAGTCAAAACCGATAATGGGTGAAAAGACAAACATTATTGCGTATGCTGACGACGTAGACTTTATTTCAAACAAAATACCGCTCACCCGCTTGATGGAAGAAGTGCTGGAAGACTAGCCGAATGGTTCCTAACAGTAAATCCGGACAAGACTGAGTAACTGAACTCAAGAGGGAAGAAACAAGGACGGAGGAGTACTGGCGCAAGTGCAAAAAGCTTGGCTCCCTCCTAGGAGACCATGAAGAAATTACGAGAAGGAAAACCCTAGCACAAACTGCCCTCTCCAGATTAAAGAACACTGGCTTACAAAAAGGGCCTTGACATTATAACAAAAACTTGATTATACAACTCGCTAATGAAACCCATACTACGGTATAACGCTGGTACCTGGCCCTGCTCAAGAAATGAACTGAAGAGGCTTAATGCGTTTCATAGAGACCAACTACGACATATGATGTTCGAAAGAAGTGATACGAGGATGTCATCTAATCTTCTCTATAAAAGGACGAGGATCTCTGAAATTTCAAATGAAATTCTGGATACACGATGGAGGCTTTTCGGTCATATTCTGCGACTGGACCTAGATGCCTCCGCGAACTTAGCCATGGAGGATTACTTCATGTTGGAGGCCCCCCGTTTCCGTGGTCGCCCAAGGACGACACTGCCAGTCGTTCTCGACAAGGACCTCAAAGAAATGGGACGGCATCTTGGAAGTGGAGAGGATCTTGACTGGTTACGCACTACGGCTTCGAATAGGAGAAAGTGGATGAAATTAACTAGTGACTTGCTAACTCGTGTTGCACATGCTTTGTCAAGTCCTATGACATAGCAATAAGTATTATTATTATTTAAAGCACTCCCGAGAAGTCATAAAATTAATCAAGCCTCCCTTGTGCCGTATTTCTAGCCATCCTCTCTATCAGCCTTTTCCAGGACCCTCTACTTCGTGCCAGTTCCCTTAAGGTATCTAGGTCGTCTGCGGAAGTGAGCTTCAGTCCCACAGCCGACAGGTCTCCATTCAAATAGTTGGGAGTGTGACTCTTGGTCTTCCACGGAAACCGGCTCCCGTATGCATTAGGTAGTTTTTCCATGGCGATATTCGCGGGTCTTGAGCATTTAGACGTAAGATATGTCCAAAGAGACTCCATCTTGATCTGAAGATCTCCTCGGATAGTATACCAGATTTGCACTTCGAGTAGAGGTCATTGTTTGAGATCTTCTTAGGCCACTTGATCTTGATTACTGATTTCAATTGTGTCCTGTGGAAAGCGTCAAGACGGTCCATCTCTTGTTTAGAGATTCCCCAAGTGCCTGAATTGTAGGTCAGGACGGGGATGACAAAAGCCTTATATATTCTGAGTTTGGTGTTTAATCCCATCCTCTTCTTATGATATTCGATACTTTCTTTAGTGCACACATTGCGAGGATTTTCCTCCGAGAAACATCTTCTGAGTCCCCGAGAAGCGAACCCACCTTCTTTGCTTTCTCCAAGACTCGTCCGATCTTTCGACATTGCGTGTAAGTGTTTGAACTCTGTTTTATCGGTGTTAACGGTTAAGAACCATTTCGAGAATACGTGTGGAAGAACGTTAAGCATGTGTTGAAGTACTTGAATATCCTCAGAAACAAAGTCCAGGTCGTCCGCGTAGATTATCTCGTTATAATTGTTGCCAACCAGGGGTCTGAACTCTCTTAGTGCGGCCTCAAGGTAGACAATAAAGAGGACCGGGATAGTGAGTCCCCTGTGGAACTCCACGTGAGTCGAAAAAAAGTTAGAGGTAGAGTCACCAATTTTGACGGCAAGTTGAGTGTTCCGCATGAGTAAGTGTATTATTTTGACATCGTCAGGCAGTAGAAAACTCTCCAACCTTCCATAAGTTTTCCACGGTCCACCGAGTCGAACGCACGGGACATGTCGATACCAAGTATCTCAATAGATTTTTTGTATTTTTTGGCACAGGCACAATACACCTGTGCCCCCATACCACGTCAGCCGTGGACCTGCCCGTCCGGAATCCACTTTGGCCGTCCGAAAGAAATATGTTCACCCTCTCCTTTATTCGGTTTAAAAGCATGAGGGATAATGTTTTCGTATGGAGGTTAGGAGTATAATAGGTCTGAAGTTGTGAGAGGGCCTTTACTTTTCCCGGTTTTTGTAGTGGAATTAGCCACCCTTTTCCCAGTTCCAGTTCATCTGCACCCTCGAGAGACCGGTTGAAAATGTTAGTAATCATTTCAATTAGCTCCTCGGGCCGTATTGTAAAAGTTCTGCAGTAATGAAGTCTGGTCCGGCGATAAGTGCTAATAATATAATTAAAATATGTTCCTGAAACTTGATATCCTTTTTCTTCATAATAGCTTCAATATATCTGGTGTAAAATCCTGAGTTACCTCAATCTTAGAATTTCACACTTAGATGATTGTGTGTGAACCTCGAACGAAATCTTGTTTGTTTATGTTTATTAAAGAGAACAGTTGTTCACATAGTACTCCCAAACATGGACAAAATCTTCGCAGCTAGGGCTGTTAAGTTGGGATACTTCAGCAAGAAATAAAAGCTGCCTAAGTCCACCATGGTGAATTTATTTTTCAGATCTGAGTCACATTTCAAATCAATAATTTCCAGTTGTAGGCTAGGCTGGAAGATGAGCAACATTTGCAGTAAATGGTAATCGAAAAACAGTAAATTCATTTTCAAGTACACGGAAAATTTCAAAAACGTGTCTCAAACTATCGTAGCAATCCTGTAATTTTTTTATACTGATTCATGTCAACATTAGATGTGGTGGAAATTACACTTTTCAAACAAGAAAAATGCTCAGTGTTTCCCACTGTCAATTGTGTCTCCATAACATTAGTTTCATGGTGAAAGCTTGTATGCAAATATTGTGTAACAACTTTATGTCGGCCTTTGCAAACTTTGTTAAGTGTGTTCTGTAATATCCACAAAAAAGCAAATCTAGCAACCAATCAAAATTCTGATAATGGTTTGTTCTTTGCAAACATGAAGTGTTTGATTTCTTCTCTTAAATCAAAAAATCTCTTTAATACACACTTGGACTTAAGCACCTTACTTCGGAATGATATGGTAATTCGTTAGTAAAACCGATAAGATTTTATTTTAAATACACTTTCAAACTCGCGGGCCATATCTTTGATACCTCTGCTCTAAAGAGTCAACCCCGTGGTCAAGATATTGTCGACACAGTTGTAGAATATCTGGAAACTAATTTTATTCTACTCAATAAAATCGTATCAAATTCAACTGACGGTGCTGCAAGAATGATAGGATCGAGAAAGGGATTTATCACACTAATTAAAAAGAAAATTGACCATGAAGTGATTAGGTTACATTGTATCAACCAACTAAACTCAGAATCTCAAGAAAGTGGAAATATAGCCTTTTCATGTTTGAGGAAGTGATTTTGTTAGAAGAGGATATAGAACAGGAATATTTTACATTTCTCTAAATTACGTCAATATTTAGGAGTAAGTAATCAAGTTTATAATATTAAACTTATTTAAAAAAAATGTCTTTCGTTATAAATTAATGTTTAAATATAGATTTCAGGATTTTAGAAAAGAAAACTCTATAGTTTGTTATAATCCTTATGTGCTAAAGTGAGCACTTTGAAATTAGCGCAGCTGAATTTGAAATGCAACTATTGCTCTTGACATGTAAAGATTTATGAGAATCAAAAATTTATTCGTCTTTCTGAAGAATTTGAAAACCTGGTAAAGAGGAATTATTATGTAGAATGCAAATACAGCAATATTGATATAAAACTGGAAAACCTGAGGAATATTATTTACAAAACTTGGAATTCCCTATCAGATTTCATTATTATTATTATCAGCACTGCCGAGAACACATAAAAAAACAAAAGTCAATTAAGGTTCCCTTGTGCCGCGCCGGCCACCCTTTGCACCAATCGCATCCAAAGGCCTCTCCGTTTCGCAAGATCTCTTAGTTCATCGAGGTCATCCATTGTTTTCAACTCCCTGCCTATGGCTTTTAGGTCCTCATTTAGCGTGATAGGTAAGGTTGTTCTAGGCCTTCCTCGGAATGATTTTGTTTTTTTCATGAAATATTCATCTATTACGTGATTTGCCGGGACATCCAGGTCCATCCTCAGAATGTGACCGAACAGTCTCCATCTCGATCTTCTGATTTCCATGGATAATGGTTCTGTTTTGCTCAACTTATATAATTGTTCGTTTTTGATCTTCATTTTGTAGTGAATATTAAGTGCCTTCCGAAGCATACTGCGGTCGAAACTGTCAATAGACTCCATTGCCCGTTTAGACAAACCCCATGTCCCACAGTTATATATTAGGATGGGCACAACAAAGTATTTGTATATCATAAGCTTTATTTTTCCACAAAGTCTTCTTCCCGAACTCCATATTTTAGATAGGCTTCTGAAAGCACCAGATGCAAGGATTTTCCGTCGAGCTACATCTTCCTCGTCCCCAAGAGCGATCCGACCTTCTTATGTCTTCTCCACGTCTCGTCGGATATCCTCTCTGCACGGCTGAATGATGTAAATTCCGTTTTGTCAGTGTTTATCTTCAAGAACCATTTTTGGAAAATGTTAGGAAGATGTTCGTTTATGTACTTGAGAAATTCAGAATCATCCGATACAAAGTCCAGATCGTCTGCGTAAATCAACTCATAATATTGTCCTTTAATGGATAATCTGAAATCCCTCAGTGCAGCCTCAAGATAAATAATAAATAGAATAGGAGACAACGAATCCCCTTGTGGAACTCCCCGAGTGGTTTTAAAAAAATTGGAAGCGGTATTTCCGATTTTGACAGCCAGGTGAGTATCTTCTAGGAGCAAGGAAATAATTCTAACATCATCCGTGTCTAGAAATGTATTCAGAATGTTAATAAGTAGTCCCCTGTGTACAGAGTCGAATGCACGACTCATGTCGATCCCCAGAACTTCTATGCATTTTTTGTATTTCTGACATATAGCGCCAGACCATCTGTGCGTCCATACTATGTCGGCGGTTGATCTTTTTTCCCTGAAACCGCTTTGTCCAGGCGATAAGAATTTGTCGACTTTCCCTTTGATTCGATTTAATACAATGATAGAGAGGGTTTTCCGTAAGACCGATAATAGAATTATTGGTCTTAGACTGTTTGCGGGACCTCTAGGTTTCCCAGGTTTTGGTATTGGAATTAGCCATCCTCTCCCAATTCCAAGATCGTTTTTGTCTTCAAATGCTTTATTGAGTATGATGGTGATTATTTCACCCAATTCAGTGGGTCCACATTTTATTAACTCTGCAGGTATATTATCAGGACCAGCCGCTTTCCTGTAGTTTAGTTTTCCTATTGCCTTGATAGTTTCCGCGATAATAATGGGGCAGTTAAGAGGAGCCGTTGATGTTATTGGAGTTTTTCAATTTCTTGATTGTTAAAGATGTCATAGTAGTGTGAAGAGACTATGTTCGCCTTTTCAATAACATTCAATACTGATCGTCCATGTTGGTCGTGAATAACAATATTCCCTGGTCGTTTCTTTTTGCTAATAATCCGAATGGCTTTGAACATTTTGGATCCGTTCTTATATTTCTTGATTTCATCTGTTCCTCCACTTCCTTTTTTACTTGATATTTTTGAAGTTTTTTGATTTTTGTTAAAATTGAGTTACGAACTATCCTTAGCTCTTTTTTTAGACTCGGTATATTTGAATTATTAATTCTAATCCTCAAATTCTTTTGTTCTGAAGATAAATGATATTTCTTCGTTGTTATATTTGAATTTGTTTTTGTGAGTAGTCCCCAAAACCAACGACGCGGTATTCTTCATTGCAACTCCAACGTCATTCCACAAATCCTGTGCACTATTGTTTGTATTCATCTTGCTTAATTCCTTTCTGAGTTTTTCGCCATACTCTTTCATCTTTATTTCATTGCTTATTAGAGTTTCTGTATCCAATCTTTCGAATTCCGTTTTTCCATATCTTCCAGGTTTGTACAAACTTCCCAAAGAGAACCGAGTGATCACCAATTTGTGATCACTTGATGTTTCAAGCCCATCGTATGTTCTCGAGTTTCTTTGTTTTCCTTCTTCTGCACAAGATATAATCAATTTGATTATATATTTTAATCAAGTTGCCATTTTTGTCCTTTCGTGAACCAGTCCAGGTAGTTTATGTCTTGCTGGGTGTTCAAAAGCAGTGTTCGTAATAAATAAGTTGTAGGATTCGCAGAATTGAACCAATGAGACACCAGAGGAATTTCGACGATTCCGAGCATGTGATCCAATACAAGTCTCCCCATTCCGTACTTTACCAACTCTGGCATTCCAGTCTCCACCAATAAACGTCAGATATGACGACGAAAGTGAGTCATATGTCCCTGTCAAACATGAGTAAAACGCACCAAGTTCTTCAGGATTGGCATCAGCCCGGACAGCGGTCGGAGCATAAACATTGATGATAGAAATAACAGAGTTGGGCTTTGTTCCAAACTTCAGTTGCATGACTGCAATACGATCCGAGACAGCCCATACGCGTGTCACACGGTCGTAAAGATCCCTGTGAACCGCAAATCCAAGACCATAATGTCGGCAGTCAGAGTCCAAAGTGATCATGTAGTAATCATCCAATTTCGTAATAGAATATGCTGTAATCTTTGTCTCTTGAATGCAGCAAATACTGACACCATGGATAGATAAATCACGTGCGAGTTGATGTTTTGGTGATGAACTTCGAGCCTCAAGTGTTGAAAGTACCAAGAGAGAATGGGCAACGGGTAATTAAGCGCGAAGAAGACATATTTTCAAAGAGGGACGTCACCACCTCAACCAGATTCATTTTATGAATTAAAAAAATTTGTATAAATTTTTTTATTGGACTTTTGATTGGTAAGCAAATAAAAAATGGCTCTTCAATTTTTCGTAATTTGCAGAAATGTCAAAAAGTGGCTCTTCTCCAAAAGTATTGGCCGAGCCCTGTACTAGACCATAGTAAATTACTACCACCAATAAATACATAGAAAAGCAAATTATAAAACATCCAATCACACTCCACTACTAATAAGAGTGGCTGCAATCTCCAACTGAGGAATCCCAAAGCCAACCTCTTGCCAATCAATCTCACATCGCCTCAACTGTTCTCTCAACTCTGTCAACCCTCCAAACGACTGCACCCACACGCAGTAGTCATTCATAAAAATATCGTTTAACACATAGTAATGACCCACATCTGTCACGAAAATACCACGTACATGTAGTAGACACTTCAACACTCTCACACGAGCTATCACAGTCATTCACACACTTACATTCCATAACCCACAGAGCATATTCACGCGCGTGCTCCACTAGCTTCCTACTGCGATACAACGGGTAGCACAGACACCTCCTAGCGAAGGACCTTACAACTTGATCAAAATTCTCGAATTTGGCACAACAGCTCAATGTGGCGCTCACCCTCGAAACTGTCCATGGGGATTCAACCTAGAATGACACCTAGACAGCACATTAAACTCTCCCCCGGTCGCCACATTTTCATAGGAGCACGCCAGTAGAATATCCACGAGTCCTAGAGTCACCAGGCAGTATTCGTGCCTGTCCAACAGATCTGAGATTAATCACTTATAACTACAGCTTCTTTTGGGTAGATCTTTGAGGACATCCAACTCTGCCTCACTGAATGCATGTACGTCCTGATCCCAGGGGACACAAAGAGCAGAAATCTCTTTATCCTCGTCAATCATGTCCACTCTGAATAGCAACAAAGATTACACATAGTGCTCATCGCTGAAGTGAGCATCCTCGACGGACTCCCTAACTTCAACTCCTTTCAACACACAAGAGTGGTCAAACACGTCCGAGTAATCAGGCTGGAATTACTAGAAACACACCTGACTGAAGATCTCGTTGTTCTCACATAAGTTTTGTCTTCCACCAAATCCATACCCTTCTGTGAGACGAGGACCACAGTCGTCAGTGACCTCGATATATGGTTCAGTGTCAAGTTCTTCAATCCAAGATTTTCCAGGCGCGACACCATGAGGTTTGGTCATAAGTTGTGTCAGCATTTCTAGGTCGTCAAAGAATTCTCCGTTCGTCTGTTTTAGTACAGAAAACTTAATCACGCCTGCCTTATTTATCAATTTTACCTGCTCAACGTCATATGAGCAATCACAGTCACCGTTTCTGTTGGGGACTATCCCATTATGGAAATTGAGCCTGAGAAAATAAGGGTCACAGTTGAAGATAAAAGTGTTGTCATCTGATATTAGTATTTCAGTATTGTGAACCTTATCTATTAAATATGTGGTCATTACACGTATGTGGACTATTTTTATGTAAATATAGACAAATCTGTCGTCTTGTTCGAGCCAAAAACGTGGAACTATCATTTTACACAAGAAATGTGATTTATTCAAATTTGTTTAATTTATTGATTTATTAAATTCATAAATATTATTAAAAAAATCATTATTCCTCGGTGAATAAAATAATAAATATATTATTCATCAGAGAATTAGTTTATATAAATCCCAGTTTTGTCCTCGGCCACAATGTCAACCAGCAAAAGGGTCTCCTCAGAACTCTTTTTCTTCAACCCTAACAAGAACTTCATAAATCGGAATATCCTCAAATCACCTGTTTTAGTCACATGACTACTCGTATACCGTTAAAGACTGGCAAGGATCTTTTACTGTGTTCCTATGGAGTTGCCACAGAACGGTACTCTGACATTGACAAAGAAACCGATTTTATCAACACGGTCACTGACCAGTCCACGCGCTATGCCTTTGCTTCCATGAAGAGCCAAATTGAGTTATTTCATGCTGACAGGATTTCACGGAATACAGAATTGAGGTTGAATTCCAATTCTGCTTGCTATAAAATGATCAACAATGAGTACATGAGATTTCTGACCTCGGCCTCCACAGAATCCAATGTGACCTTAGACTTCTTGCTGGATTTCTCCTGTTCCAATTCTGATCCACCTGACGAAGTCTCTTGTATTCCCGAGGACATATCAACGACTCTCCAAAATGAAGACTCAGTCGAACAAATTGAAAAACCTTGCCTTGAGGAGACTCCGGTCTATCAGGAGTTGGCCAAGGATACTTTTCTCGCCCCACATGACTTATCCTCGATTCTTCGATCTATGAAAACCTTTCAAATCCAGGTGACTCTCTATCAACAACTCATGTAGAGAACGACAATGCCAACCCAAATAATTATACGTCAGCTACTGGAACCAAGGAAGACCATGTCAAACCATGTGAATGTCACTCAACTACCAATACTGACATCAAAGAAATCAACCAGATTATTCAGACAGACCGAAATATACTTACCCCAACATTGGAGATAACTAACCTAATAAAAATCCCTCAACTCTCCGCAGAAATCAAGCTTTACGCGCATGTGGGAAATTCCGGGGGGTCCTCAACCAATCAGAACGTGCTAATCTAACTTAACAACCACTAACAAGGTTATCTTACAAATAAGGCTAATAGAAATGATAAATTTAAGTCAGTCACGTATGTCCCCGAGTCATCACGGAGGTGATAAAGGCCAACACATCCTCCTCTTCTGGATCATTTTTCCTGCAAATGGGTCCATTTTTCGACTTTGGGGGACTCATAGGGGAGATAGGGGGACATCAGATACTCTAGCGGTCTCGACTATTCCGCACATCTGAGTCTGAATATCTTCAGTAATTGATCCAAGCATCTCGAGGACCTCTGATCTCTGAGTTGACTGCTGTCTGAGCATCTCCACAATGTATTCTCGGGCCTGGTGGGTCGATACTCGTTTATGAGATTGCTGATGTTGGAAAAAAGCGTCTCTAAGTCCTGGACCTTCTCGATCCGCTCGTCAGAGGAGGGACTGTCTGTTAGGATGGTGATGATATCTAGGAAGTTGACGAGAATAGAATGGTGGAGCTTGTGAATTTCCGACTTTACGCCCAATTTTGATGGGGGAATATCGACCAATTTTTTTGATTGGAGAGGTGGATTTATGTCGTTGGAATTGCAGTAGGTAACACCAAACATTACATATGGTTCCTGAAAGTGATATTTAAGGACATACATTTTTGAGTGGAGTAGGGGGAGGAGTTGGGAATGATCTAACGTGCTCACCCTCGTATTTTTGAAAATACTTGTAGGGAGGCATTGGAATAGTAGAAAAATCTGGTACATTTTGATCCATCACAACAAGAACATTTTTAACTTATTAATAATATATTTAAATTAAAAAATTGCAATTAAATAAAAACTTAACTAAGTCTACTTATTTGTAACGGAAAGTTCGAAGTGATCGTAATTTGACATGTGTTTGTGAAACTTTTAGTTATTTTACCGTATTTCCCTGTGTATAAGTCGACCCCCTACTATTTATTTTACAACCCTGTGATATTACGCGAGAGAGAGACTAACAACAATGAACACTCTTAGAAAGTGATTTATTTTTAGTTAGGAAACAATAAATTAGAATTATAAAGTGCTTACATAGAGTTCAAAATCAGTATTCATCGTCACTATTTCTCACGAAAACAGTTTTCTTCATTTTTGGCAGATACAGTTTTCGATGTAGGCATATCAAACCATACTGGTGTTTCGTCCATATTTCCAATTTGCAATAAGTCATATTGTTCTTTCTTTCTCATCTTGATTACGATGGATTGAAAGAGAGTTATCTTTTCCTCTAAATCTTCAGGCAGTTTCTGAGCAAGTTTAGTTCTTTGTCGTAGCACAAGGTCACTTCTCTTTAAAAATCGTGAACACCAACTTCTAGTTCCTTTGAAGTCGGTAATCTTGCTTTGTTTGGCACAAACCAAAGCTCGCAGACAAATCATATTTCTTGTGATGACGAACCCACACTTTCGTTGCTCCTCGACCCATCATACAAGATCTTGTTCATGTGCTGGCTACTGTCAGCTTTTCCCTCTATTAGCACATTTGTTTCTTGGGATCACTGCTAGCTGTGTTGCATTGGGTTGCAAGAATTTTTCGTGAAGAGTTTAGTAATTACCATCACATTTGACGCGATGAATACGAAGTTGAATTTCATGACTCGGTAAGATTAGGTCGATTTTTTTAGATCGATTTGATCGAAAAAGGTCGACTTATACACCGGCAAATACGGTAATTTAAAATAAAATTTTTGTTACCATGAAGAACAGGGAAATAATGCCGTTTTTAAAGGAACAAGTCAAAAGTAAGGGACTACTGAATGAATGGGACGCCAAAGCTCAGAAAAATGGGCTCCATAGAACGATTTACTTGTCAATGGATTCAGAATACACGGGAGAATGGAGAAATAACCTCAAGCACGGCAAGGGGGTCTTCAAATGGAAAAACGGAGACGTGTATAAACGGAGAAATGGATGGACGGAAAAAAGATGTGGAATTGGGACCTTTAGTTCAAGATCAAAGGGACCGTCGACTCCTCAGAGTTGAGTACTCGGGAATATTGGAAGGACGATAAGAGACATGTAACTGTGTTTGAGACCACAGGGCCAAGAATCCGTTATTATTCAAACGGTTCCATTTATGATGGAAAGTGGAGGGATAAACAAACGGAATGGATGGGGGAAAATGTACTACGCTAATGGGGAGATATATGAAGGGGAATTGGAAGAACGATCTCAGATCGGGGACCGGAATGCATAGAATGGTCAACGAGAATAGATATGAGGGATTATGGAAAGAAGATCTTAAAAACGGTCACGGAATATTTTACTTTCTCGACTCAGGACAGATCTACGACGGATTTTGGAAGGATGGGTACCAAAATGTGGAAAGGTCTATGATTATAAACCGAGACGAGGCCGTAAATCCAACCAAATTTCCGATCCCTGAGGTTGCATGTGGTCTCACATAAGCTTTTTCTAGAAAATCCTGAAGACGTGCTGAAAAGTGCAGTGAAGGAGTACTCATAATATTTTAACCACTTATTTAATATTATATTGAATTAACTTGTTAAACGAGTCTCATAAAAGTCAGTTGCCAAACTGAGTGCATCAGTGAAAATCTCACTGCGGAACAGGATCGTCTACAAAAGACCCAACAAAATGAAAAATGAATTGAAGAGCATTCCTTGGTTCAACGATTATCATAACTGTTCTTTACCTTAAATAAAACGTGTGTCATATCTGGAGGAGCTAATATGGCTTTTCGTAAAGTGCAGTATCATTATTGACTAAATTGGCCGAATGTGCTGGAAAAGTTTCCGCGTGGTTCACCTGTATGGTGGTGTTATGCATCACATGATGTTAAAAAGAACTACACCTTCCCTATCTCTATCCATGAAGGAGGATGGTTTTCCAGGTACGCTCTAATTTTGTGTGAAATCGAATCCAACCCAGGCCCTGAAATCAACCTGGTCCAGATCAATATTAACGAATACGAAACAAGGTGCTGGAAGTCTCCACTTACTCAATAGTAATGAAATTGACATTGCTCTAGTCCAAGAGACAAAGCTACAAGCAAACATACGAACCTCAACCTTTTCCGGATACTCCGTTATCCGTAAAGACAGAAAGATTAAGCTTGGTGGAGGACTGGTGACATTAATAAGAAATGGATTCAACTGAAGATGTTTCAAACCAAAATCCGAAAAATTCTATCCAGAGGATGACCCTTTGGAACTAATGTATATATTCCACCTACTAGCTCCTGTCCAAGTGGGTGTTACCTTAACCTAAAAAATTTATCAAACCTCAAAAACGTACTACTATGCGGTGACATCAATGCCAAACATCAATTATTGGTCCAACTTCTCTAATTACATCGACACCAATATGGAAGTATTTTACACATTGGTATTCTCATCAATTGACCACATTATCAAAATTTTCACGGACATTATACTCAAAGCAAGAAAACTATTTATTCCAATGCCATCAAACAAGGAATACCCATTATAATATGCATGCAAATCACTTTGAGAAAAAAAATAAATTAGAGGCAAAAGGAATTATCAAATGACGATTTCCAAAAAAATGAAAACCTTAAATATAAAAATTAAACAAGTTACCCAATCTAGAATCAAGAAGCGATGGACATTACTTATTGATCACTTAGTAGTTAACTTTTAACTTTTTCTAATCCGATGACTTTGGGGTAAAAAAATGTGCTGGAGTTTATAACATGGTTCTCAGTTCGCTTCAATCACAGTCTGTAACCCTTTGCGAGTTTAGTCCATTCACTTAGATTTATGTTTTCATTGAGCTATCCGAAATTAAGCATATGTTTGTCATCCCTATATGCCAATAGTAAAATGAATTACAAAAATGTTCCAAGTTCGAGTACCTTGTTCTTGATTCCATTTATATTGAGTTGGACTATTCTGGTTGGTCCAGGGTTTGCCTCAACGTCTCCGCAACGGCGCAGGCCTTCCTTGGTCCACCCGTGAAGATAAGGGAAAGTGTTTTCTTTTTTCAAATGCCACCACATCGTCGGTGAGCCACATGACATTTTTTGATGGTGTTTTTGTTCGATATGTGAAGGATGAATGCATCGTTGAAGATTTTCTTTTCTGAAAAGAGTTGCTCGGAACAACAAAGGGATATGACATTTTCAATCTTATAAATTCATTTTTGAGGATGTAAAGTTGGGTTGGAATGCATGTGTGGGTATCTGCACTGATGGTGCTCCAGCAATGACTAGGCAATTTAAAGACTTTGTCTCTATTGCGAATAATAAGAATCCGAACATTATTCACACGCATTGTTTTTTCATCGCGAGGCATTGATCGCAAAAACTATTGGGCATGATCTTAAATGTCTTCAGATGGTTGTAAAAATACTTAATTACATCAAAATGAGGCTGTTCGAATAGCGACAGTTCTCGAACTCTGTGAAAATGCATTCAGTTTTGATTTTGCACACTGAAGTAAGATGGCTCTCAAAGGGAAACATGTAAATTCGCTTCTATAAACTAAGAACACGAAAACTTTCACTAAATTTTAATATCTCCGCTAAAAAGGTTGAAAATACGTAATGGACAGTATTCTGTAGATTTACAACATTTTAATTTCCAAAACTATTTAAGAAATTGTGAATACAAATTTCGATAACATTGGATTGAAGCAAGCTTTCTTACTCGTCAGATTTTTGGGAACTTCTGTTGTGGACGTTTCCTTACTATCTTTCATGTCCTCTTAATCGTGGATCGAGTTTCTCATCCGGAGCATTCTTCAAGATTTTTGCAAATCGGCTCTGACGGCACAATTGCTGATGGGTTGAAGAGATGATCGGTGGCTTTAGAAGAAACCTCTCTTGATGCACACCTACTGACGAGCTGGACCAACATTTTGTACAAAAATACTCATTAGACCCTTATGGAAATGGAAGACTTGCACCGTAGGGCTTGCATTCTGGCAGTTTCTTCCCCTCACAGCGGTGATTGGCTGAACGCGTTCCCATCATCTTCAATTAGTTGTCTTCTGGAACAGGACACCCTTCGGAATGAGATATCTATCCGTCTCGGGATCGACCTGTGCCAGAATCATCCATGCCGTTGTGGATCTGTTTTAAACTGCAAAGGACTTCACCAACTTTCTTGCCGTCTAAGTAGAGGACGGTTCCGAGGAATGCAGCCATCAACGGGGTTGTGAAACACTCTCTTGAGGCGACTGGATTCCCGTCGTCTCTCGAACCGGTGGGCTGGATCATGGAGATGGACTGTCTTTACCTTCTCTCGGGAAATGCTTAATTTTGGATGGGCTTATTAAGTTAAATTCACTTTTTTCGACGTTTTTACGTTATGGACAAGATCGACTGCTGTCAATCACCGTGTTCTATTGACATCGCTGAAGACTTTTAACCCACGGGTTTTATTCGAATTCATAGCTTTTTCGCTTTGAATTCCTTTACAGCTGACTTTTTCCTTGTTATGACGAAGGTGTCACGCTTGCGTGGGAGGCGTAGTGTGTCTTGGTTACCGATATGTTTAAACTCAGTCCAATGATTATTGTCTAACACGACGGTTGTTTTCTTCTACAGTCTTCTGTTTTGATTTATTGTGTGTAGTGATTTCCTCTGATTTTATTCGACGATCAAAAAATATCATGTGGCTCCCGACGACGTGGTGGTACTTGAAAGAAAAGAGCTATACTTTCCCTATCCTTACGGGATGGACCAATAAGGAAGGCCTATGCCGATGTGGAGATGTGAGGCAAACCCAGAACCCACCAGAATAGTTCAACTCAATATAAATGGAATTAAGAACAAGATACTTGAACTTCTGAAGTATCTGAAAAAACACCACATCGACATGTTGTTAATTTAAGAATCCAAACTTTCCCCCAAAAATGCAACACCAAGATTCATGGAATTCATAGCCATTCGTCGTAACATACCTGGGAAACATGGTAGGGGCCTTAAAGAACACCTCTCGACATAACCCTCATCCATTGAAACCTTATTTTTATTGACTGGTCAGTGATATATATCACCAAAAGTGACCACAATCCAACATTTTTGGAGGTCAAAACAAGGTCACGGAGGAAAAGAAATGTCCGACGATTATTAATTACAGCCTTGCGAACTGTAGAGGATTCATGGAATACGTCGATACTTGCATTGGACTTATCTATTCTATTCTGAGTCCGGTCTCAAGTATCCTTGAAAGGCTTGTTCTGGAAAAAGTAAGACTCAATATCAATACCTTCAATTCATTGCGGAAGGATTTTACTCCCCCAAACCCCATCAGATGACAGTCCTTATATCCGGAAATCATAAAAAGCGTTTGACTCAGTACCTAGAAAACTCCTTACAAAATAAATATTTGAAACCAACATCCATCCGAACTTGAAGCTTTGGTTTGGAAACTTCTTAAATGGGTGACGACCAGAAGTACTCTGCAACAACATCAAATCAAGATCTCGCTACTTTCCAAATGGAGTCCCTTAAGGCTCCCACTGTCACCCCAACTCTTCAATCTCTACATAAACGACATGCCACAAACCTGTAATGAAAACTGCCTCTTTTATGCAGACGATATCATTCTTGCCTTCAAGGACAGAAGCATTCAATCAGCGATTAAGTCCGCTCAACAGATGCTTGAGAAGCTGGAACTATAGCTCTCGAAGCGAAGGCTCGACACATCAGCAACAAAGTCCTTTGTCATACTGTTTACTACTTACAAAAGACAGCTCTGTGTCCAAAAATCTTTATGAAGAACGAGCTATTCCTATTAACAAAACACCGGAGATTCTAGGAGTCACCTTTAATCAGGGACTCACCTTTATCCGGCATGTTGAAAACAGAGTAACTTCTGCTCTGAAAAAAATGAGAATTTTAAAAGTGCTCTCAAAAACACTTAGAGATCAAACTGGGATCCTTGCCACGATTTATGATCAATTTATCCGACCCACGATGACGTATGCAACTCCTTCGTGGGCAATGCAGATTTCACGATCCTCCTCATTGAAATTATCGCAATCGAGGAGACTGCTATATGTTTAATTAGACCAGAACACAAAATCCAGCACATTGAAAATTTTTTAATCGAATTACAACGGAAACTCTTAAAGGTGGCTGGTTTACCGAGCTGGCCTCTATTCCATACATATCTAAATATCCACAATCATGCAGAAATTTTGAGCCGATGTCTTGTCCGATGAAAAGACCTGATCAGGATTCTCGACCCCGCCGGACTCGTCCTCTTCCTTGTTTGGGATCACTTAGTTGAGAACTTGTATTTTTTTCTCTTGACTCAGTGATCCAGGGGGTAATAGTAATATAATAATTCTTCCTGTAATATCTGAGCTTTCATCCACTTGAAGCGCAAAAAACAGATTTTTTATTCGCCAAACTAAAGTGGTTTCAATGTCTTAAGAAGTATAATAAGCCGCGTGGCGCCATGTGGTGCTGCGTGGTTAATTGGTTAAATTTTTCTGCCAGCTTGTCTGTTCCTCCTCTCTTTTCCTAATAGAGTGGCTTCATGTGATCCACCTGTCTAGGTGACGCCCAGTGCCAGGCCGGCATGAAAAAGGATCATTTGCTTTTCCCCACTCCACAGGAGGGGTTTCCACAACTGCATGTAATGGACGTCTTACCCTTTATGCTGATTCCGGATGGACTCTGTAGAAGTGGAAACTGGATACACTTAATTAGTTGTTTACTTTAACTTCTTTCTCGGTGTATCCGGAATTAATAAATAAATAAAGACATATTCTTGGTGCGTCTGCTCACAGAATTATTAGAAATAGCAATTAAGTCGCGCTCAGCGGCAGCAATTTCTCCGAACATTATCTTCACTAGTTCTTTGCATGCAGGAAAAATAACAGTTTCGGCGAAATAATGCGATTTCATATTTTTAGCGGCAATCTCAGCAACAGCATAGATTTTTTGAAAACTGGATGCTTGAACCTTATTCTGGTCCAATTTCTGCATAAAATATTTTTTTTTCTTTGAAAGTTCATGGTGTTTAGTGGAGAAATGACGTCTAAGTTTCGTTGGAGCCATAGCATTATTCGCAAGTTTATCACCGCTAACAACACAAAGTAGTAGAGGGCAATTCATGTCACCAGTCCATGTGAAACAAAAGGCAATATAACTTTCTCGATAAGATCAAACTTTAAGATATGCACTGTCACAAGACTTTATTTAGACCCGCGCAAATTAAATTAATTCGTTTTAAAAAATTATTCTTTTGAAAAAATAATTAAAAAAATTTTTGAACTTCGCGGAACCCAGGTTGGGAAACACTGGCCTAGACCATCCCTGCCACTCTCTATGCAAACCGCAAGACAAAAGAAAAATTATGACAACCAGTGAACCGATCTTGAATACTATCATCCATCCCTCCCAGCCTTAATAATAGGAGTTGTCTGAAACAGATACACGATTTTGTTTCTACGAGAAGCATCAACAAAATACTACAACGACCCCTCTCCCAAATAGACCAATCAGAATCTTCTCTTCCGAGGGACGTCCGAGTAAACCTGGTTCGTCTACGATGTGGGCACCACCCCTATCTACCAATGTACGATATCCTCTGTCCTTTTTGCAACCTCTACGAGTTGACAACAAACCACCTATTTGAATGTCATGAATTAGCACAAAGTTCGTCAACAATGCCGGGTTAGTGAGGCTGGGATTACTTAACTAGGTAACTAAAAAGTGCACATATAGACAGAGCCATATTATCTATAGTTCTGTTAAGGCAGAGCACACAATTTACTAACTAATCTTGTTATAATACATATTATATTAATTTTATTATAAAAGTAATTTTTCCATATTTTTTTATTTTGCTATTTAAGAAGACTATCATTTTTGAGGAAAATCTCAATATTGGAAAATTTCTTCCTCATTTCTGGGTTGGACTGTAATAAATATAAGCTTAATAATGACGGATGTAATTAAGGACTTAATAAGCTTAGGAAACGATGACTTAAAAACTGACGAACCAAAACAAAGTTCAGGGTTATTTGACAATCTATTTTGCTTTAAACAGAATTGCATCCCTCATAACTCGTATGAAAAAAGCTTGTCATGCTGATAAAGAGAATAGTTATGGGAAATCGATTGATAAGAGAATTATAATTTATTAAATGTTAACGTAGTTGATATTGGAGGAGGAAAAAAGAAGTTTTATTTTATTTACAATCTTGTCTTTTTGCATTTCCGCTATACATCCCCCGAGAAACATTATATCGACGATTGCATAGACCTAGGCATAAGAAGGACACTCACCTCAATAAAATTGAATATAATGTCAATTTCCTTCACATATGGGAAACACATGTCCAAGACAATCACAAAATCACGGATTGCCTCATAGTGAATAAGACAGTTGTCTTCTGGTTCAATGCAAATGATAAAGAAGAGGTTGACATATCGCTTGTACACAAGTATATCTTCCCTAAACTTACACTAAAAAGAAATAAATGACCTGAATGAACGAGACTGCTTGTAATCACGTATTGTTACAGCGCAGTGAATGTCATCTATCAGTTTATTTTTCTCTTCCTTGTCGTATTGGCCAAACCAACGGGCGATTCTTGTGATCCCTGAAATGTTTTGGATGAGGAAAAATTTAATCTAAAAAAATATTAAAAATATACCATTTTCTAGTAAAGGGATTATTTAGATTATTTTTTATTAATTTAAATTTAATTTAAAATTCTAAAATTATTAATAAAATATTTTGTTTTAAATATAAAATGTCAAATTTTGAGTTTAAGAAAGCTAAATCTGGCAGAGTTAAAGAACTTTCTGAGAAATTTAATCTTGGGTTCTCCAAGTCATTCAATATTGAATCTTCAAGTCATTGGAGACTTCCAATATGTTTAGTAGTACGAAGGAGAAGCATTTCTCAGTTTGTATTGTAGTGACGTTAGAAAATGGTTGGTAAAAGGAAAGGACCAGAAAAGGATGACTCGAATGGTTCACGGGAAAGTGGAATCGATTTTGGTAATTTCTAATCAAAATGCAGAATACAAATTAAATGATTTGTCTACAAACTGTTTTTACCCAACGGATAAAATTTCACCGAAAAGGAATACTCCTAAACAATATGATGACGTTATCAAACAGTTAACGAGTAGTGATCGAATTTCACCATTTACAGAAACTATTATCAAACAACCTGAAAATTCCTCACCCCCTGGAGGGTCCATTAGTAGTCATCAAAATTCACCATCCACGGAAACAGTTGTGAAACAACCGGAGGATGTAAGAAGTGATCGAATTTCACCATTGAAAATAAACACTCCTAAACGTGATATGGTCAAACAATTAACTAGTAATATTAATTTTGATATTTATAGAGAACACTACTCCTCAATCTAAGAACGTCTCAACTATTAGGGGATATCAAGTTTCACCATCTACAGAAACTGTTTCAAGTCCCCAACGGTTCAGCTGTGATAAAACTTTACCATCGACTAAACCTATTTCAAAAAAACGAGTGAATGCTCCAACTCCTGAACAATTCATTAGCAGCTATCAAAATTCTCCATCAGCGGAATCTATTTCTAAGCAACAGGGAAATATTTCTGTCTCAAAGAAACGAGGGAACGCTCCAACTCCTGAACAGATCACTAGTGGTTATCAAAGTTCACCATTGAGGGAAGCTATTATAGCTCCTGAACGAATAAGCAGTTATCAAGATACACAATTGAAGGAAACTATTATTAAACAACCGGAGAGTGTCAAAATGCCTGGATTTGAATTAAAGAAAACTAAATCTGATAAAATAAAAGAACTCTCAGGAAAACTCAATCTTGATTTATCGAACTCATTCAGTGGAGTAAATATACGCAAAAAAATGGAATCCTCAAAAATATTGGAAACGTTGGGATTATCCGATGGCATAAAAAACGTTATATTTTCAGTTTATTTTGTAATAAAGTTAGAGATCGAAAGGTAAAAAAAGACTACCGGGAAATGATTACTGGAACATGTCACGGGAAGCCGGAATCGAATTTGGTAACCTATAATGAATATGTAGAATGCAAGTTTGAAGATTTCGCATCATGCAGTTTTTACATGTCGGATGAAAGTCCACAGTTGAATGAAAATATTACCAGACGATCAGCAAACATTGTAACTCCCAAACGGTTCATTAACACTGATCGAATGTCACCATCAACAGAAACAATTTCTAGGCAACAAGATAACGTTTCAACTCCTGGACGATTTATGAGCAGTTATCAAAGTTCACCATTGAAAGAAAATATATCACAATTGGAGAACGTTGAAACTAATGACAGCAATTCACCATTGAAAAATAATATTTTTAAACAATATGATGATCGGATCAAACAGCAAACTAGTTGATAAAATTTTAACATTTAAAGAAACTGTTGCTACAAAATCGGAGAACGTCTTTACTCCCAGACAGTTCGTTAGCGGTGTTCAAATTTCTCCATCGACAGAGAACAAAGTAAAAGAGACCGCCTCCACTTCTGAACGATTAATGAGGAATTGTAAAAATTCACTGTTAAAAGAAACTAAAAAACCTGACGATGTCAAAATGTCAAAATTTGAGTTAAAGAAAGCTAAATCTGGAAAAATAAAAGAACTCTCTGGGAAACTCAATCTCGACTTATCGAAGACATTCACTGGAGTATATAAACACAAAAATGTGGAGCCCGCAGAAATATTTGAGACGTGTATATTGTCTGAGAGCGTTAGGAATGTGATATTCTCAGTTTGCATTTTAATAATGTTAGAGATTGGAAGGTAAGAGAAAACCACCAGGAAACAATTATTGGAGGCAGTCACATGGAATGGAATTTGGTAAATTACAATAAATATATAGAACACAACTTTGAAGATTTTTCATCAAACTTTTTTAACTTATCAGGCACCTGAGAGAGAATATTCACCTTCTGATGACATTACAACTCCCCAACAACTCACCAATAATCAAATTCACCACTAAAAGAAAATATTATTGAGCAATTGGAGAAATCCACAACTCCCGAGCAGCTCACTGATGATCAAATTTCACCACTAAAAGAAAATATTATTGAGCAATTGGAGAAATCCACAACTCCCGAGCAGCTCACTGATGATCAAATTTCACCACTAAAAGAAAATATTATTGAGAAATTGGAGAACCACAACTCCCGAGCAGCTCACTGATGATCAAATTTCACCACTAAAAGAAAATATTATTGAGCAATTGGAGACCACCACAACTCCCGAGCAGCTCACTGATGATCAAATTTCACCACTAAAAGAAAATATTATTGAGAAATTGGAGACCACCACAACTCCCGAACTCACTGTGATCAAAATTCACCACTAAAGAAAATATTATTGAGAAATTGGAGACCACCACAACTCCCGAGCAGCTCACTGATGATCAAATTTCACCACTAAAAGAAAATATTATTGAGCAATTGGAGAAATCCACAACTCCCGAACTTTTTATTTGTGATCAAAGTTCACTAATGAAAGAAATATTACGAAACGATCAGAGGACGTCTCAACTCTTGGACAGTTCGTTAACAGTGATATAAGTTCACATCAGTCGATTACTATTCCTATACAATCTGATGACGCTTTAACTCCTGTTCAGCTAATCGATGATCAAATTTTACCATTGAAGGAAAATATTACTGAGAAATTGGAGAAACAATAACTCCCGAGCTTATTAGTGATCAATTAGGTATAGAACAATCTCAAAATATTCAAATAATTGAGCAACACATTAGCATTAATGAAATTTCAACGTTAGTAGAAACTAATCCTAACAATCCGATAACGTATTAATTACAGGACAGCTCAGCTGTGATCAAATTTCATCAGAGAAAGAAACTATTGCAAAGCAATCAGAAGATATCTTGACTTTTGGTCAATACACTACCGTTAATGAAGTTTCATCCATGAATAACAATATTCATATACAATCAAAGGACATCTCATCTCCCAACAGTTTATTCCACAGCTGTTAGAGAATATTCCAAGACAATTTGAGGATGCATCAACTTTTGATTTTTCAATCTTGGGTGAAGTTTCTACGCAAAATAAGTCACTGCCAACGCTATCAGATAATGTGGATGATCCTGAGAAATCAATTAGTAGACTTCGAAATACAACATTAACTGTATCTGACACTAATCATGAGGTTAACGAAACCTTTGATGAACTAGAAAATCAGTCATATTGGATTTTATTATTAATTTTTATTTGGGAAAACATGAAAGAATTGGTTATGAACATATTTTTCCGCAGTGACAAATAACTTGAATGATTCTAAATTTCGAGTTAACATCTAATATTTTAAATGGTTTGATTTACTCAAAGATTAAGAGGTTTAATAATATTAAGACGTCTTCATTCTCCCATTTATTTATCTAATCTCTGCGTCCTCTTTGTTACTTTTATATTATCCGTTTCCAAGAGACGACTGGGAGTAAGATTGCGTTATCAGAGATATGGCCGATATTTTTTATTAATGAAAATGTAAATGGAGAATTAAAATTCAATGAAAAGTTAATTACATGTTGCTTTATTTAGTTAATAACCCGAATATAGTGGAAATAGGTGTACAGTTAATTTACGTATAATTATGTCCATTTCACGCGGTCAGAGTGAGAGCCCAATAGTCTATCCATATACCATTCTCTCCATTAGAGGCCATAGGTTCGATCTCAGAGGAACAACCATTTTCTTTTCTGATGAAGCCTGATAAATTGTTATCGACTTAGGAAATTATCGTGAAAAGTTAAGTGGATTTTTAATAGGTTTAAATATTTTTTATTTTATTACTTAAATTAGTTTTTAAAATTAAAGAAAAGAGAGTAAACGGTTATATAGAGGCTGCCCTGACTGCGTGGCTATTCCCTCTCAGGATAGCGAGATTCGCTCAAATAACCAGCAGCGCTCACGAGAATCTCCTGTTTTTGTAGCGATCCAATTCCCTAGAAGACTTACGAATTCCATCGTCGCAGCCGCAAGGGAACCAGACGTCTCAACGACGAATGGAGCAAACAAAAAGCCTTGGGTAAGACCGCGTATTTTTCCCGTTTCATCTTCTCGACCTTCTCAGCCACAGAACAACTTTGGAGTAGGTTGCAAGAGAAAAATGTGTCGGTGTGGTAAAGTCCCAGACAAGATTTTAATAAATTTATATACATTTTTTGACCTAATTATTTTAAAAAGATATAATCTTGTTTCCGACTTTTTTTGTGGCAAATTTGAGAAATAGCAGATTTCAGAATTTATTCAATAATTATTATATCCACTTTGTAGTAATTTTATTTAAAATTTAAGTCAATTTACTAATAAAAAATATAATGTCGGCGGGGTCCACTTTTGATCGTTGGCTGTGTTAATTTAATTACATTATTGAAAAATTAACTATAATAAATTATATTTTTAAGGGAAACAATTTTATTAATCAAGAAAAAAATATTAAAAATTAATTAAAGTAATGCTCAATTCCAAATTGCTTCTTTTTATTATCTTTAATTTTTTCCTTATATCTTCTTATTGAGGTAATGAGCATTACATCATTGACATTTTTAATGTTTTCTAAAAGACATTTTTTGCATTACAAAGTTTTAAATAAAATAGTTTCAATATTGTGATCATCTATTATTAAAACAATGTTCTGATTTTAAATTGTTTCAATGAAACCATCAAGAAACTTTCAATGTCAAGGTTTCCGAAAGAACAGAATGACCATATTTGTCGATGATTGCAGGATTTCGTAGCTTATAAAGCGGTATATTAGCAGATAAAACTGTCTCTGCAGGATCATAGCAAAACATCATTTTAATATAATTTTGTAATGTATTTTCGTATTTCGCATACCTGTAATATGCTTTTGAGTTTGTCTGTTTTTTGATAAACCATTGATCTTAAAAGTTACACATAAATTAACAAAACAATTTTCCTTCCATTGATAAAGAAAATTCTTTTGGATATTTATTGACAATAAAAAACTCTTTTGACATCGGAAATTTTGTTTTTCGGCATTACGACAACAATAACGACTAGAAGGTCGAAAAAATATTTTATCCCATTTGTAGACATATATTTAAATGACCTAATTTAAGATACTCTGATATTTATTACTATAGAATATTTGGAACCTATAGATCATCCGCTCTTCATGAAGCAGATTAAACTCAATTTCTTCAGCTTTGATTGAAGCTGATTCTAACCCACGACACTTGGATATCTGACTTTTATTGGATTGTCCACCAATATTAGAAAAGGCAGACAATGTGTCACATTCATCACTAAGGGGTAGTAACCTATTTATTATTTTTTAATCAGATTTCTCATCCTATCCTCGAGCGCCTTCTGGGATCCAACGCAACATGGTTTGGGGAATAGTAATTGGGGTGATTATACTCTTCTCATAAGACACGTCGTGGCTGTGTATTGTTGAGAGTTGCACTGCTTGCACAGGGTAGCAAATCACTTTCTATTTTGTCGGATATTGATTCTCAAATTAAAGATTCGTTTTTAAATTCTGGAAAATGGGTGTTACTGGTTTATTGGTTATTATTGTGGTTTATGGTTTATAATATGTTTCTGCCTTCAAGTTGCCACGGATCACTTCGCTTGTCCTGTTCCTCCTTAATTTCTGCGTCATACCAGAAATATCTAACTGATCCCTATAGCTTCCTCTTTTGGTTGTCACTTTTCTGTTAGCTAAGGCACTGGGAGTAAAACACTAGGTAGTAAGATTTTTCATACGCAAATATTTTTGGTCGAAAATAAGCAAATATATGAATAACAGAAACTTTCATTTTTAAAAAATATTAAAAATGATGTTAACTTTCTGGAATAGAACTGGTTAATAAATTATTCTATAAAGCTTTCGGAGTTTCAGTTAACTGACTATCTTGTGATCGCCCCGATACGTACATGTGTGGGATCGAGAGAGGAACATCTTGCATGATGAGGACTTTATTCGAACATATCGGGATCACGTGATAGTTAGGTTTGATAGTCAATTTGGTCTAAAATAATATTTTTAATGGTTTAAGATATTTTATTACCTGTGTGGTTTTGCATCATAATGAAAAAGGCGTGTTGAACAGAAACAAATCTTAGTCATTGCAGAAGTTATCAATAAGTTACGATAATCCCTTTCGTGGTTTTCAATGCAGTTTTCACCAATACATTTTATTCCCACTTTGGAATTCTAGTCTATATAAAAAAAGTTGAGAGTATATTTCAGGCTGGAATAAAAATCTTCAAACTCATTGAAGTTGTTAATCTACCTATGTGTTAAGCATGCACATTAATCGATTTCTTATGCACATCCAATTGGATGACAAGTAATACTGCAAAAACATTCCATAATGACGACAGTCGAATGGTAGTTGTATTTACCGATAATTGCGTACGTCCTGATCTACTTTCACATTCACCTTTGCAGTCATGCCAGGGCTAATTTGTATCTTTCCGAATCCTTCATGAGATCTGTTAAGTGTTCGAACTGATCCTTCTGACGTTGAAAGTTGCAGTAGATTGACTGAGGGTACGATACTAAATATCTACTTAATTTTTAATAAATTACTTTACTAATTACAAGGACATTAATAAATAACAAAAGACGTTATAAAAGGAAAAAATATCAATTTTATTAATGGAGCGTAGAATAATTGAATTTTGCAAAAATTACAATTCTTTTGGTCTTATTTTCTTTTAGAAGTAACAAATTCTAAATTATAAGATTCAAAACAAAGTGATCTATAATTACAACAATCACTCATATGCTCTTTCTTTTGATGAAATATTACATCCAGACTATATTGAAAAGAGGTGCAATGGAGATTGGTACCCCATCGACATAAGTGATGAAAATGAAAATAACGTAATCGCAAGTATTATAATTATATTTATATAGGCACTCTCAGAGTTGATCACATTATTGGAGTAAAATATTATTGGAATAAATGGAAAAGTTACCATACTAACCAAAAATTGGTAATATAAAGTTAATAAAAAAGAATTACACAAATTGGAAATTTACCCGAAAAGATTGGGATGATTATGCAAAATTAGAGGCCATTAGCGCAAAATGGAATCCAGTAAACTGGTATGGAAGTGGATATTACAGCGGTATATGAGGAAATAAACCCTAGATACCATATCTTCAAATGGAATAAATATAACTGGGGGAAAACTAATAAATAGTAATTGGTGGATATAGCAAATAGTACAGCCAGACTATGTCTTAACTTACCGTCGTCATACATATTACATATATCAGGTAAAACGTGACTATGGAAAAGTGAGAAGAATATGTCACAATGATCATGATGGGTATTTGTTTATTCCCAATGATGGGGAAGAAAATTGTGCATTTCACGGTAATTTCGTGTATTATTGTAGAATACTTATTGGGCAACCATTTTATAGGAATAACTAATGATATGTATACTTTTTGGACTGAAAAAAACTATGTCGCTGTTTTAGCCGACATTTAAATTATAGAGATATTTACCATGGAGTGATAATAACCCCACTTCCGAAGAGTGTGTTGTGAGGACGAAATTGAACGGAGAATTTCAGAGTTCAGACTGCAACGGAATTAAGTCATATTTTGTATGTGAGACCGACAAAGTTTATGACAACCCAAAACATGTCTTTTGCAACTCGACAAACAGAAAATGTACATTCAACATTAAATGTAGATTATTTCTCACAAATATTTACATTCAATCAGTCCACCTATTATATTTATGATATTGACGTATCCTACGGGGAGGCTAAGGCCATTTGTGACTATAGACGAGCTATTATTTATGTGGCTAGGAATTCCATGGAAAATTGTATTTTTCTGGTAAAAATTATGTTAACAAAGAAAACATCGATTATTCAATTCAGCTTAATTTTGGGGAATACTTTGTGAAGGGGATTTTATCTCCTAATAATCTAATTTATTCAGTTAATTTATTATTAATCAAAGAATTACACAAACTGGGCTGATGGATACCCCATTAAGAATAGTAATAAAAAATGTGTCTACCAGGACTTTAAAAGTGGGAGATGGAAATAATGAATGTTACCCTCGAAATTTGCATGCATTAAAAAGGCAAACAAAAGTAAACGTGGATTATTGGTAGATGTAAAGACGAATGCAATATCCGACTGTAGTAATCATAGATACAGTTTATAATTTATGAATATTTCAGTTAAGGAAGAATATAGAAGAAATATAAATATTGGCAAATATAGTATTTACATATATGCAATACCAATGACTTTTCATGAAGCTCATCATCTTTGTTATCACCAAAATAAAACTTTACTTACTCCCATCTCTTCAATATTGTTAATTCTATCTAAATGGTACTTTGTATCCAAATTTAGAAATTTTATTTAATGGATTTTATATTAATCACCGTTTAATGTGGAATGATAAAATTATTTGGAATAATGGCCCTACTCCAGTTTATAGTGTTATATAATTAGATGACTCCAAATTGGGGGTTGATCAACCTCTTCCTCTTGATGAAGAACTTGCTTGTATTGTGATTCTAATCAACGGAACTTGGAAAACTGAATATTGTAATGAATACAACATCCCTGTTTGTTATACAATAAATGAACCAAGTACATCGACATCACAAACTACCAGTCAACATACGACCAACAAAACAGTTTCGGGTCAGTCAAGTATTTTAATTTATTATATTTCAGAAAGTACAGTCAACAAAACTGCTATCGGAGTTGGGTTATTTTTTGGAATACTAGCAATATTCGCTGTTTCTCTTACTCTTTATATTCGATTCAAGTTACTCTTTTCACTTTCTTTTAGAAGAAAATTTCCTTCATTGAATCTCTTTAAATCTTTCGGAAGCTTAAAAATGAGTTTGTATAATTATAATTTGTAGAGAGAACATCATTCTCATCACATTAATACTTTATTTGAATAACTAACAAATTTGACATTTTTAAATTTATAATATTCCTTTTCATAATTTTTTTAACGCAACATTAGTCCACGTTTATTGGAGGTGAAAATAGTGGCCATTCGTTTAAAAGACTTTGATCTCCCATACGTCAAGTTTACTCATTAATAACTGAGTTATGAAGCCGGGACAATGACTTTAATCAAAAATTCATTTATTTAATCATTTCAATAAATAAAATGAGGTTTTATAAATTATGAGGGGGCTGCCTGACTGATCTTCCATCCTTGTGCCAAGATTGTCAACCTGCTGGATGATGAGGCAGTGAGAATAGTCGCCTCGCTAAGTTTTGGTCTTAAAGTGTGTGAGAGCGAAAATGTTGTTGTGGAGGTTTGATCGATCCTTATAGCTACCATCCACTTTCATGCAAGTCGAGCTTTGACCGCTTTCCGAGGCATGCCTGTTTCAACGTGAAGTTGAAAAACGCACTTTCTGGCCACCATCATTTTGAAGCCAACTGTCTACCCGAGACGATGGCAAAACGTCCTATCGGGTTGGCAACATTCCTTTTTGATAATGGTTGAACTTGGTTTGGGACTCTACGTGTGTTGATACATAGTCTCAGAAAAATTCGACTGCTTCAGTCTCGGATTCAGGTCATACATATAAGCAAGCCGAGGTTCAGAAGAGAAGGAAGTACAGAAATAATTCGGGGATCATTTGTTTTTCCTATTTTCAGTTGAGACGTCAGGAATCCTTTGCCCACAAGCCGACGATCTAATTATTCTGATCGGCTCAATGATCAAAGGGTAACCAAGGATCCATTTGGCATGGTTTGGAGAGCGTATCTCGATAGCTTCTATTTGCGTGACTCAAAGTGAACATTTACCAAGACCCACTAAGTTTAAAAAGTTAAATATTTAACCTGAAAATTCTTTCATTTTGAATATGCGACATCTGTAGAGTATGAGAGAAGTCTTTCATGGTCAAGTTTCTCTCCAGATCCGGGATTTACTATGAAGAGATATACTTCGTCAAGGTGTTACAATTTAATTTATGGTTTGAATTTAAAATCGCTGGGCCCAAACATACAATTTTGGTAAGCCCAACACAAACAACTAATTAATCTATATTCCACATATGCCATATAGTTTGTCAAAATTATTTTCCTTTTTTTCTGATAGTGTTATTGGACCCACCTTATTGAGGAGACGCCCAATGCGTGGCCGGCATCAAGAGGATTCAACTATTCTTCCCAGGGGACAATGCCGTTACCTGGAGACAAGTTCTGGAACGAGTCAAGATCGAAGATTTAGTTAGTTTGTTTACTCTTGGTCTTTGGAATAAATTTAATTTAATTGGAATAACTAATTCTTAGGTGAAGTAGGTCAACCATCTTTCATTTTCATTACACGTCCTATCGTCTGAGACTTCACTTCATTATTAAGTGTAAGAGTTTTCATATGAAAAGTGAATTTGATCATGAAGTAGGTAGAAAGATCTTTTCGGCATGTGTGTTGTGCCAGAATGACTCGTCACCTCACGGGTGAAATCTGGTTGAAGAGAATTGACCTTCGCTGAAAAGTCTATCTTTAGGATTCAAACCCACGACAATCTATCAATTTCTTTCTTGACTTATTTCTAATTATGTGATTTCTTAAGTCATTTACAGGCTGAATTAGAGGACTTGGTTTGTTTATTAAATTATTATTAATTTTTTACTTTCGTTTCCAAACCATCAACTTGTCTCTTCAATTCTCTTATTTCTCTAATTTTGCAATCCAACCTATTTCCGTCCTTGACTATTGACTTCTCCAAGTTCTACTGTTCTTTAATAGTCTATTCAATTCCTCTGCTAATAATTTAATATCGAGGGTTAGTTTCGCTATTTCATGATCAAATCTATAAATCACGAAAGGTGTTCTTCTGTGAGTATTCATTCTAGCTTTGAT